>JAWZYV010008508.1:0-316439 GCA_038373885.1 Cheiracanthium punctorium
CCAAAAGTCGCCAAGCTTGGCGACTTTTTGGTCATTTGGCGCGATTTTCCCAATGGGGCCTGGAAGTTGTTTTTCCTGCATTAAAAACGCATAATAACCTAACATTTCTCTTCTATGACGTAATCAAAATTCACGCTTTATGTAGAACCCTCGAGAAATAAACTTTTCTGGAAACTTCTTGTTCCTTCTGCGTCGGCTATTTATAGAAGCGCGCGTCTGCCCCGACAGTTCAGTGTTGATCAAGCTTTGAGAGAAGTGAATACGCTTGCTTTGTGAAGGAAGCTGTGTTTCGCGCTGTTTGTGAAGCTTTGAATTTAAGTGCTGTGTGTAAATTCTTCATAGCTGAGTCTTGAGAGACTGTTAGTGTTATTTCTCGTATATTTTCACTGGAATGTTCACTGAATGCCAGTGAAAGTGTTCTATTTTGTGTGAGAAATACAGCATTTGTGAGAGCTTCTGATCTAAGCGAACTGTTTAAAAGCACATTACTGCTAGATTGTGGCTTGTGAATTATTACAGCTGATTGTTCTACGAAGTTCTAGAAGCAGTAAAGTTTGTGTTCCATCCTGACAAGTGACTTTTTACTTGACCTTTTTACACCAACTGGACTTTAGAACGACGAACCCCAGGAGTAGCAGAGTAATTCCGCATCATTACTATCTGTTTACTGTATAATTTTAAAAACAAAACCATAATCAAACAAAAATGGACTAGTAAGTAAAACCAGAAGTAAATATTCGGCATTTAAATGTTCAGTATCTTTTAATAATAAAACAATATACGATTCCTGACCTAAATAAATATGAACAATAATAAAATTATTTTTCAAGATGAACCATACTAAGCCTGGAATTTTATTACAGTAAACTAAGCTCTTACCACCTTAATGCTAAAAAGCTCAAATCCCAGAAACAATGAATGAAAACTAACAATGCATTTTAAATAACATAATGTAAAACCATCATCGGTCTTGAAGCAACGGCCGCCAGAATACAATCAAAATCATTGCAATTAATGTAAAGTATATCAAACTGGTTTTATGTGGTACTTATTTATACTGCAGCTATTATTTTTCATATATTAGCTCTGAATTCAAATTGGGAATGGCTGGTTTTGTTTACATTCAAAATTCCCAAAATTTCGGGTTTATTCCCAGAAATTCCCTGGTTTTTTCCCGGCCTTCAAAAATTGTGGGTTTTTTGCAACTCTAGATGTAGGTCCTTTCCGATCTATGGGCCGTATTTACCAAACTGTGAGTAGCCCGCCATGATCCGAGAGTTGGGAAACCTGCATTGCCGGTTTGTCTGGGAGACAACTCGGAAACTGTATTCACCAACTTATTTCCATCCAGGATTACTTTACTCTGGAATTATCTCACCCAGCTTTGAAAGCTCGCCTGTGATTAGTCAGAGTAATGATTCCATGGAAAGACTGAACTAGATTTAGGGCCCGATTCAAACGAAACGCGATCGGTCGTCCTCTAAAACGATCGTTTTCTCTCTGGAAGTTCGATCGCTTTTACAAAGCGATCGCAAAAGTGTATTCAAAGTGAAACAAAATAGGCGATCGAACTTACAGGTTTGCTAGATCGAAACTTTATCGCCACAGAGTGAAAACGCAACTTCCGGTGACGTAGAAAGTCGCTGTTAACCGGGGCCGTCGTTATTAGCAACCGGGCCTGCTTATTCGTTGCCACCGGAAAAAATGGGTGAATCATTGAGGCCTAATGTTTGCATTTGCGCTGTTCGATTGTATGCGATTTGGTATTATAAACGTTATTTTATTTTATAATTAAAAAACAATTTTGTTATAGTTTTGTCATAGTGATTTAATGACAAGGTGATTTAGATGTAGGTAATGATTTTTTGAAGATTGCGCCTTTATTTATGGAAATAAATCAACAAAGAATTCGAACTTTCAGTTCTGAATGTAACGGTAAGTGTACACCTGTATAACTTATTTAGAAATTCTACAAATTTATAGGATATAAACCATGTTTTATGAATTAATATTCATGTGTTATTTATAAATTATTTTAATCTGAAATCGTTTAACTTCGGTAGTTTATTATTCTAGTAAATAAGCGTTCGTTGTAATACTAGTTAGACATTCTTATCTGTTTAATTCCTTCAGTTGAAAATGTCATTTATCATTTATTATAAATGCACTAAATGTGTGATATTGGTTTCAGTGCAGAAGTACTGTAAAATATACTATTAATTTATGCACATGTTTATGTAGAAACTTTAATTGAAGTTAATATTTTGTATAAGCGTTCATTATGCTCAAAATCAAATTTCCATTTAGGTAATGGCTCTAATAAAAAAATAATTAATTCAGGGATCGTTCATTTTTAGTTTATTACAGTGATTAGAGCAACTTGTGAAAAGGAATCCTGAAATTTTTCGAGTCCTAGAGCTGTTACTATATCTCAATTTGTATTCAAAGGCCGTGCAGAAGGTTTTTTTTTTGGGGGGGGGCACAACCCTAATATACAGCAATGCACGGACGAAAACATTTCTTTTTCAATCACCAGTTAATAATCACTTTAAAAAAAGAGGTGGAATATTAGTGATATTTCCTAGTATGGTTTTCTAAAATTTATTTTTTTTCTTTGGAGAAAAAAAAATATATGGAACTAAATCTGAAAATTATAAATCATTTTCATTTCGAATGGTAAAATTTTCGATAAATAAACTCATTTGAACTAACCAAAATAAAAACAGTTAATAAACGTGTTCGATCATACACTGTTACGTGATTCTTAATCCTTTTGATATATTTTATCTCCCCTTTAAGTTCGTATTACTATTTATGGACACCCTTTATTGTGTAATTTATTCTAAATGTTTCTCGTTAAATTAATTTACATTATTTTTCATGTAAATACCAAGGACTTGCAGTGCACAGGTTGTACTTATAATTATAGCAAACATTCTTCTGATACCTACGCCTTACAAAAGATTAAAAATTAAATAGTATATCAGTACTTAAATTTTGTATACGTGAATTGTAAATATCAAATATTTTAAATTCTATTTCAGCTCCTCGTCATATATTTTGTTAATATATTAACCGAACAATATTTAATAAATGAAAATTTAATAACTACTAGTTAAATTTATTTTAAAAGTAATAATGGTTGTAACTGCTTTGAAAATGTGAAACTTAAACATTCAGTATAAAGAAATACATAAAAATGTCTGTATCATTTGTGTATTCGTTTACTTTAATGTATACTAAAAGTCAGCTTAATTTCTTCATGTATATTAAAATTCAAGCTAAAATAATGAATCATGAGAGTGAGCACTACTTTGTTTTTCCTTCAAATTACATGCATCTATTTACTTTAATGTCCGCGTGTATCATAGTAAAGAAACTTTTAATGAGTTCGTACTTGAATTAGTAACACAATCACTACTTAAAACTACATTTAATAACGTTTCAAAGCATCGGAAAGCTTAAAAATTGCTTGATGTATACGTGAAGACGTGAGGATCCGTAGGCCTCTTTGGATGACTCATCGAAATACACGCGCAGGCCCGTTACAAATAGCGAAGGCCCCGTGTTAACCAATAAAAAAAATCGCCTCTTTCTCTGGAAAAAACTTTTAACTTAATGGCGACGACTAACTGTTTATTTATTTATGTTTGAGCTGCAACGGACAACAGGCTGTGTCTTAATTTTTTTCCCCAACAGTATTTTAGGTTAATGTTTTAAAATTTTAACTGGTTTAGGTTAATATTTTTTGTATGTTTATAATCATGGAAATACATTTTTAATTTATGAAGATTTTTTTTAGGAAATTATTAATAATAGTATTGTTCGTCATAATTTTTTTTTCTAATGGGCAGGCACTGGCCACAAGCCTTTGCCATCAACGGCCCTAGTTACTGTCCATTTTATTATGGGAGCACCCAGTGGGCGGACAGCACTACCCCCTATGAAGGGGAGGACAAGTTAACATCCATGCCCAAGCCGGGATTCGAACCCGGACCCACGGAGTGATAGAATGGTTCTCTAGCCACTACACCACCTGGGCGGATGTTCGTCATAATTATCAAGTCGAATTGTTCGAGTTATCGAATAATAATTGTTCTCTAGTTTGCCTACTACATTTTATTTTTCTGTAGCAGTGAAGCTGTTTATAATTATAATTGAGGGGTAGAATTACTATATATTTTATGTTCTGATATATAATTAACAATCAAAAACATCCTTAATATAATGATATGAATATTTGTATTTGTTTAGGAGGGTTGCTAGGATGCTTATTTTAGCGAGAAATTATTCGGGTTGATTCCTACTTTAGGACCCCCACTCTCTCCAACGTAAAAAATCGCCGCGTTTTGGCGAACCTTCCTGTCAATAGTCCGTGATCGCGCATGCGCACAAGTTTTAACGCTTCCAGAGAAACTGGATGAAATTAATGTGAACAATTCAGCATTAAACGCACCAAATACGGAATTTGATGACAATTATTAAAAATTCATTAGTTGGCAAGTAAAATAGATGTAATGATGTACTTACATGTTCCAAATGACTTCATTTGACAAGAATTTATGAGCAGATTCTTTAAATTTATATGTATTTCCTTTATTAAAAGCGGATTCGTGAATTTTTACTTTATTTTAACCAATGAAGTATGTTGAATCGCAACAATTTTAGGAAATGGAATCCGAATGTTAAAATAATTAACAAAAGATCTAATTCTGCAATGATTTTTAAAAATTTGCAAGGCAAATTTAAAACACCTCACCAAATTAAGAAACAGAATAGATAAATTCACCGAATCCGCTGTTTAGAAATAGTTATCAACTAGTAAATTCGAAAAGAACTCAATTCTTATAAGTTAAAATATTAACATTTAAAATTGTCCTAGCAACCAATTTTCAGATGCCAGAAATTTTTGCGTCCTTGATATTAAATTATATCATTAATGCATAAAAAAATACATATGTATACTTTAATATTTAAAGTTACCCTAGCAACCAAATTTCCCGTATAAGATTTATTTGTGCTTGACGATGCTAATATAAATGAGTTGAAATCGTCTGCTCCTATTAATACGTACCAATATGAAAGTAAAACAGGAATTTAGAATCCAGTGTTTGCGAAATTATACTTTACGGGGTAAATGTCAATAGAAATTTTCCAAACAAAGATCGAAAATGCGTAAAAGGATACTAAACCTTATCGCTGCCTACGTAATACTTCATATTATGAGCATTTCATAGGCAACGGCCTTATTAAAGATACGAGGGTAAGTTGAAAAATAAGTTTCCCCTGTCGACTGTGGTCAGCGTTGTGTATGAAAGTCAAAAAATAGAATGAGACATTAAAGATATGACATACCTTTATTTTATTATTCTCGTACGAGTACTTTGAGACATTTGTCATATCACTTGATAAGCTTCAAAAAGTCCTCCAAGAAAAATTCAGGGCTTTGCATATGGAACAAACCGTTCAACGCTTCTTCCATATGCAAAGCCCTGATTTTTTCCTGGAGGGCTTTTTGAAGCTTATTAAGCGATATGACAAATGTCTCAATGTACTTGGTACCTATGTGCAAAAATAAAGGTATGTCATATCTTTAATGTCTCATTCTATTTTTTGACTTTCATACACAACTCTGACCACAGTCGACAGGGGAAACTTATTTTTCAACTTACCCTCGTAAAAACTCATGACTGATCACGTGCAAAATCAACTGGAATACCGGTTGATTACTGAGAGAAATTTACGAATAAACCCTTTGCCTTATGGCTGCAATATAAATACAAAAAACCGTAATGGCAACTGTATATCAATATTTATCGTCGCGTTGGCGAGAGTGGGGGTCCTAAAGTAGTAATCAACCATTATTCGTTATTCATGTATTTTTTCTCGCTGTTTCAAATATCAAATTTATCGAGAAATAAACGATTTAAAATAAGGACTATAGATGACGCCTGCGTCGTAATGTCTGCTAGAGTGGAACTCAAAGGCCGACAGAAAATAAACCCTACAGAAATTCTGTTCTGCGAGAAAACTCAGCTTTCCGCAGGCCTAAATCTTTTGCAGAATTCCCTGTCTGATAATTCCAACGGATTGCTTCGTAATTTTAAATAACGAGTCTTCATTGTTATTGTAATCTTCTCATCAACCATCCGCCGATCGATCCGCCATGTTCGAGAAAACGATCGCTTTTGGAAAAACGATAGCAAAACACCGATCGCAGTGTCACGTGATCCAAAAGCGATAGACAGGTTTCACTTGAATAGGAAACATAGGAATCAGTCGAAAATTTCCGCGATCGCAACGGAAAACGATAGAACTCTGTTTCGTTTGAATCCGGCCCTTAATGTTCGCGAGATCGAACAAAGCACACACACTTCCTTCATGATATTTAATTTGTTTTTATGCAAACTGCGCATTAAAATGTGAAAATTAATTATGAAAAAATACACTGATTAAACATTTAATACAAAATTACATCCAATATTTTTTATAAATAAAATTTCATCTCTGTTATACTTTTTTCAAATTTAGGAATTTTCATATTTTTTAAGACACAAAAATTAATTTATGCAGATTTGATGTTTTTCTTTTCGAGATACTTTATATATTATACATAAAATATGTATGTCTTTAAAAAATTCTATGATACTGAAGCATATTGTTTTTTTTTTCTCACATTTGCGTGAAAATTGTTAATTCGCTATTTCCAAGTACAGTACACTACAATCAGACAAAAATGTTTAACCCCTAAACAACACTTTTTTTTTCATCCTATACACCTAAATGATTAATCTCTTCAATATAAATATTTTTATCCCGCCTCTTCTTACAAAAAAAAAAAAAAAAAAAAAGCGAGGGCGTAGTAGATCCTCAGTGCTCTGGCCAAATCGCCCCTCATCTGTGGAATAATAGAGACAAGAAAATAAATAGGAAAGATCCAAGATAAGTCCGACAGATGGCGCCTGCAGTCTCTACGGCAAAAAAAGCGCAGTCATTCTCCTGAGTTTTTGAAAACATTGTACAATGATTTTTTTTATCAGTTTTGGATACTTTTATAGCTTGATGGGTGGTTTTCACAACAGTTTCCGTCTGTTAAAGCACAAAATATTCAAGTATTAGCAAATTTTGGGGATTTTCCAAACCTATAAAAACAACCCTCGTATCCGCCATGTTTATAAACCCGAATCAACCCTAACCCTCCGGTATTGCGGGGTTAGAATCTGCACCTGGAGTCAGGGTCAATTCTTGGGGTAACCCCTGATTTTAGAGTTGTGAATACCATTTTCTCACTAACCCTTGAAATAGCTCGCTTTGCTGGGTTAACTCCAGGGTTTAAAGTTTGGAGAATACGGCCCTAATATGCGTTTCACACTTGTGTCGCTCGCGCCGGTTTGACGACGCTCGCGCCAGTTGGGTCTTTTTTGTGTTCACACTTGAAACGATTTGTCCTGGGTTACTAGATTTTAGTGGGTTGCTCGATTTGCCTTGCTATCACGATTGGCTGATAAGAAAGATATTAAATAATTCACTTCCGTTCAAGAACACTTTGGATATTTATCTTAATAGAAATCAAATTTTTAAGAATATAAAAAACATATTAAAAAGTTTCCCTTATTTAATTTTTTGTTTCATGAATGGTTTCTAATTATTTTAATTGTGAAAAAGATATTTTTAGAATCAGATAAAAGTATTTTGTAATTTCAGACCGTGTTCAGATTGCTTGACTCTTGAGGTGGCAGGTGGCGAATGTAAATAAACAATGTACACTCATGTCCATAAATTAAGGATAATTCAGAATCACACAGAAATTGATCTCTAAAATAAAAATTTCACCTGTGGAATGATCACACACATCTTGAAGAAGAATATGCAAATTACAGGAAACCACCAGATGGCTTGGATGGTACGTCACAATGACGAGAGTGTAAGAGAGGGGTATATAAGGAATGGTGGCAAAGAAGTAAAATTGTTCACAAGCGCTGTGAAAGCCTTTCAGTGCAAAAACCGCATAGTTATGGCACAAAGGAGGAATTTGGATGATGTTTTACGTGACAGAATTATCGGACGACTGGAATGTGGACGTACCCAGCTGGAAGTATCCGAGGAACTTGGAATCGCCCAGAGTGTCATCTCCAGGCTTTGGCAACGATTCCAAGATGATGGTAATGTGAGTAGACGTTACAGCACAGGTCGCCCCCGAGTTACAACGCCGAATGAGGACCGCTATTTGGCAGTTACTGCCAAAAGAAACAGACGGAGTACAGCATCAGACCTGTCTCGTCAGCTCTCTTCAGCTAAAGATACGACAGTTTCAAGGCAGACCGTGTACAAACGCTTAGGGCACATTGGTCTATATGCTCGTAGGCCTGTCAGATGTGTTCCACTTACCGCAACTCACTGTCGCCTGCGATTAAGCTGGAGTAGAGAGCATGCATTGTGGACACCGCAACAGTGGTCTTGTGTGATGTTTTCCGACGAGTCCAGGTTTAGTTTGGAGTCTGATTCTCGCCGGACATTCATCTGGAGAGCGCCAGGTACCCGTTACCACCAAGAGAACACCATTGAAAGACACCGTTACGGTGGTGCAGGATGGCTCGTTTGGGGAGGAATTATTCTTGGTTCCAGAACTGACCTGCATCTTCAGAGTGTAACGATGACAGGCCACATCTATAGGGATGTCATTCTGGAACAACATGTACGTTTATTTCGGGGCGCCATGGGTGCTGAATTTGTGTTTATGGATGACAACGCCCGTCCTCAACGTGCAAACATTGTAGACGAATGCCTTCATTCGGAGGATATCACCCGTATGCATTGGCCAGCATACTCACCGGACTTGAATCCAATAGAGCATGTGTGGGATATGCTTGGCCGACGAATTGCAGCCCGTCAACCCCCTCCCACCTGTCTACCGGAACTTCGGAGTGCATTGCTTGATGAGTGGTGTAATATTCCCCAAGATCAGATTGATCATTTGATACTCAGCATGCCTAGGCGTTGTCAGGCCTGTATTGCATCGTCCGGGAGACATACTCCGTATTAACCATCCTACTAACCATGTTATACTGTTTTTTGTAAATAGGTTCTTTTTTTAAATTTGGTCAAGGGAGTAAAACTTGCAATTTTTATTAATTATGTCAAGCATATAGCATCTTTTTTGCTCTTTACTTTTTGATTAATAAATAGACTTTACAAAAAAGTCAAATTTGTTTTGCTTCTTTCTCTTTCTTTGCCTGAACTAGATTATCCGTAATTTATGGACATGAGTGTATATCCACAATGCATTCATAAAATAAACATCGATTTTGTCTATACCGTATGGATTACGATTTACTGGATTTTTTTCTTTCTTTTTTCAAGGAAAAATAACATAATACTCAAAAGGAGTTTTATTGGGAGGATAAATATTAAAATCTACTCTTTTGTTTCTAAGAGATAAAATTATTCATTATAATATCTAGATAGCTTTATAATATTAAATGGAGTTCATTAATCATTACCATTTGAATAGTTATTCCCCCCATTTTCTCTTTCAACAATTATGATTCCAGTGGCGTATGCAAGGGGGGGTTGGGGGTTCAACCCCCTGCCCCCCCCTTGTCAAAAAATTTTTAACAAAATGTCCATAAATTTTCATTTTTTAGCTTAAATACTATGCATTTTAACGCAGAGTTATGTCTATAACCCCCCCCCCCTTGAAGGAAGTCTGCATATGCCACTGTAAAATTCTATTTACTCTGAAGATTTCTGTGAATATTTCTGGTTATAAGATTTAAATGAGACTAATGTTTTAGTCGTTAAAAATCTTTACTACTACATTTGTACACTCATGTCCATAAATTAAGGATAATTCAGAATCACACAGAAATTGATCTCTAAAATAAAAATTTCACCTGTGGAATGATCACACACATCTTGAAGAAGAATATGCAAATTACAGGAAACCACCAGATGGCCGTGGATGGTACGTCCAAAATGACGAGAGTGTAAGAGAGGGGTATATAAGGAATGGTGGCAAAAAGTAAAATTGTTCACAAGCGCTGTGAAAGCCTTTCAGTGCAAAAACCGCATAGTTATGGCACAAAGGAGGAATTTGGATGATGTTTTACGTGACAGAATTATCGGACGACTGGAATGTGGACGTACCCAGCTGGAAGTATCCGAGGAACTTGGAATCGCCCAGAGTGTCATCTCCAGGCTTTGGCAACGATTCCAAGATGATGGTAATGTGAGTAGACGTTACAGCACAGGTCGCCCCCGAGTTACAACGCCGAATGAGGACCGCTATTTGGCAGTTACTGCCAAAAGAAACAGACGGAGTACAGCATCAGACCTGTCTCGTCAGCTCTCTTCAGCTACCGATACGACAGTTTCAAGGCAGACCGTGTACAAACGCTTAGGGCACATTGGTCTATATGCTCGTAGGCCTGTCAGATGTGTTCCACTTACCGCAACTCACTGTCGCCTGCGATTAAGCTGGAGTAGAGAGCATGCATTGTGGACACCGCAACAGTGGTCTTGTGTGATGTTTTCCGACGAGTCCAGGTTTAGTTTGGAGTCTGATTCTCGCCGGACATTCATCTGGAGAGCGCCAGGTACCCGTTACCACCAAGAGAACACCATTGAAAGACACCGTTACGGTGGTGCAGGATGGCTCGTTTGGGGAGGAATTATTCTTGGTTCCAGAACTGACCTGCATCTTCAGAGTGTAACGATGACAGGCCACATCTATAGGGATGTCATTCTGGAACAACATGTACGTTTATTTCGGGGCGCCATGGGTGCTGAATTTGTGTTTATGGATGACAACGCCCGTCCTCAACGTGCAAACATTGTAGACGAATGCCTTCATTCGGAGGATATCACCCGTATGCATTGGCCAGCATACTCACCGGACTTGAATCCAATAGAGCATGTGTGGGATATGCTTGGCCGACGAATTGCAGCCCGTCAACCCCCTCCCACCTGTCTACCGGAACTTCGGAGTGCATTGCTTGATGAGTGGTGTAATATTCCCCAAGATCAGATTGATCATTTGATACTCAGCATGCCTAGGCGTTGTCAGGCCTGTATTGCATCGTCCGGGAGACATACTCCGTATTAACCATCCTACTAACCATGTTATACTGTTTTTTGTAAATAGGTTCTTTTTTTAAATTTGGTCAAGGGAGTAAAACTTGCAATTTTTATTAATTATGTCAAACATATAGCATCTTTTTTGCTCTTTACTTTTTGTTTAATAAATAGACTTTACAAATAAGTCAAATTTGTTTTGCTTCTTTCTCTTTCTTTGCCTGAACTTCATTATCCTTAATTTATGGACATGAGTGTATTTTGAACGAACAGTGAAAATGTGCTTTAGACTACCACTTGGCGATTGTCAACAAACTGGTGAGTTGGCACTTTTCTGTGGAACGTCTCTGGGATTGAAACCTCTTCTGCTCTGCATGGTTCATAATCACTGGGTTCCATTATTTTTGCTTTACTCTTTCGGCAACACGCATGGGACGCTAAAGGCTGTGAGATTCAGCTACAGAGGAAGCGCGCTTGATTTTTATGATTATTTTCCCAAGATGCAGAAACATAAACAAAATGGTGATTTAGGAAAACCAATTTTTTTTTTTAATGGAACCACTATTTAAAGAAAAAATAACAAACTATTAAAAACAAAAGAGGAAGGGCCCCTCGAAAATGCTAATGCTGGTCATTTGCGAGACACAAAAAAACATCAGTGGGTCCGGCTATCACTTTAGGTGCCCCCTGGAATATAAGCTAACACTTGCCCTTTGCGAGACCCAAAAAAACATCAGTGGATCCGGTCATCACTTTAGGCAGCCCATGAAAAATATGCCAATGCTGGCCATTTGCGAGACACAAAAGAAACATCAGTGGGTCCGGCCATCACTTTAGGGGCCACCTGGAAAATAAGCTAACACTTGCCCTTTGCAAGACCCAAGACATCAGTCAAATGGTGTGAAAAACAACTGGATATGAATCATAATACAGTTGTAGATTGAAACAGCTACTTGAGAGAAGTTTGTGTATCAGTATTAACGGAAATGTGAGTAAAAAAAAAAAAGTCGGTGGTCTTGAAAAAGTAGTTCAGATAGATGAGAGCTTATTTACAGAACGAAAGAACAATGTCGGAATTAGAGGCATACAAACAATATAAAACATCATTTACAGTTTATCAAAATTCCATGCAATTCACTTCAGTAATTATATTTTTACAGTATCATGTAATCAAAAATTAACGTAAATTAAGATCACAAATTAAACAATCCATTAAGACGCTTTGGAAAACAATTAAACCATTATTTATTCAATGAAATTATCACATGATATGATCAATATGCGATCCACCAGATGTAACCACATGCTGAAAATGTAAAACAGCATGGTCCACCGTCGCATTTAAAATCTCTGGTGTAACACACCTCACGTCTCGTGCTGCTAGATTTCAATTGAGCAACAGAGGCATGTCGTTCTCTATAAACCATATCTTTCAGATGTCCCCACAGATAAAAATCAAAAGGATTAAGGTCCGGTGAATGTGGGGGCCAAGAGTTGTCGAAACCTCTGCTTATGACTCTGTCCGCATCAAAGGTATCATGTAGCAATTTTTTAACAATGTTAGCAATGTGAGGGGGTGCTTCATCCTGCATACATACCGTGTTTTCTAAACAATGTCTCTCTTGCACGGACTAAGAGGGTACAGGACAATCATCCGAGCATTGTGAAAGAACTAAATGAAATTTGCCCAAAAGGTGGCGCTGGGAATCGTGCCCATTAATTTTTTGGCGCATGAATTGTGTGCTAGTAGCTAAAACGTAAACAAATATCAACGGAAGCACCCCACGGGAGATGCTTACGCCGTGTGTCGTCAGAGGGCGCCCATGCCGTTAATCATTAAAAGGGGGTCGCATTTTTTCCTTTCAGAGGCTGACGTAGTTTCGCCCGTCTGCCGCTTCCCGATGATCGTCCTAAAGCCTCTTAGTCCGTGCTCTCTTGCAATGCTGGAATCAATTGTACTCTCAACATCGCACCGTAGCTAGTCCAAGAGTTGTCGAAACCTCTGCTTATGACTCTGTCCGCATCAAAGGTATCATGTAGCAATTTTTTAACAATGTTAGTAATGTGAGGAGGTACTTCATCCTGCATGCATACCCTGTTTTCTAAACAATGTCTCTCTTGCAATGCTGGAATCAATTGTTCTCGCAACATCGCACCGTAGCTAGTCCCTGTAACACTACAGCGTTTGGGACCACTTGGAGTTGGGGTTTTTCACGTTTAGCGTATTGGTTGCTCGTTCTCCATATCCTGCAATTATAAACATTTATACAACCTGATAGTGTAAAACTCGACACTCTACTCAAACACAAAAGAGACACTGTTAATGGGAATTGAACAATATTTGCCTCTACCGTCCAAAAATTTTTAAGTTCACTATAACCGAAGTCATAGTTCACTAAAACCAAAAAATGTTATGTACATTTCTAATGTATGTGAATCAGGACTAAGGAAATGTGTTCACTGTATTTGAAAGTTCACTATATGCCGAGTTGACTGTGTATACCAAATTTCAGCTCAATCGAATGCACCATTTAGGAGCTATTGTGTTCACTCGCATACACGCATACATAAATCTCATAAAAATAGTATAAATGAATTCAGAAAACCACAAAACGCATAGCTGCCAACCTTCCAGGAAAGATTAAGGAACACAACACGTGGTCATAAAATCAGAAATAAGGAACACAGTGATGGTCATTAAATTTATGATTAAATATACAATTAAAAATCTTACATTAACAGAATTAAATTATCATGTGTAGAGAGATGATATGCCTATATAATCATTAATTTATAAAAATAAATTATTCTTAACTTATTTCTACAAGACTTAAATGCTTAATGTAATAAATACTTGAAAGAATAAGATAAATATCATTCAATTAAATTTATTGCCTTATTTACAAGGATAAATGATTTACCAAAAGCTAAAAATGTACATGTTCTTCCTTTTTTCTTTTAATTTTTAAAAATCTTTACACAGAAGCTGAAAAATGGAACATTTTGGCTTAAAAACGTATTTACAGAACAAAGCTCAAAAAATGAAACGAATCCGTATAAAACGGAACACTTGGTAGCTATGACAAAGCGTGTAAATATTTAAAAACCTCTAAGTTGAATTTTTTCATGATTACAATACTTTCCTTACATGATACATGTTCGTACAGTAATAACTGAACTGTAAAGAAAGTGAATTAATAAAAACATGATAAAATGAGAGGAAAGCTCATCTTTCAAAAAGTTTAATCTAAATTTAGTGATATTTTCATACCTGCCTACATTATTGGGGAAAATCCAGTAGATTTCCATGGTGTGCCAACATTTTGAATTTTTAGCAATTTATAGGAACATCCAGGGATCTTTCTTATAAACAGTTATGAAAGAAATAAAAAAATGTACTTATATATTATCCCAGCAGTCCACCAAGATGAACGATTACCAAGATAAATGTCAGACACATGAAATAATTGTTGGTTTGGAATATCACTGACAATAGTTTGCCAGCACATTTGACGAAAAAATAATTTGGCGGGTGGGACGAAGCCGTCCTGTTAGGATGAAGCACATGTCCCCAAACCAACCAACCAACCAACCAATTTGGCGGGAATGACTGCCAGGGTAATACGCAAGAACCTAAAAAAAATTTTAAATTAACCTTGCTGGGAGGGGCGTAGCCAGAAATTTTTCATGGGGGGTTATGACCCCCCTAGGCCACGCCCCTGCTTGCTGGTAACAGATTTGATATTAATAATGGTACAATTTATCATACCGCTCACCTTAAAAATTATGTATATTATCATATGATCTATATATAGGGTTATCAACACCAGTAACTGAGATTCGTGTAATTGTTTAAAACATTACTGGGGCATAATCGCACAGATTGGGAAGAAAAAATTATGGACAATTGGATGATGACAATATATTATATAAATACTTAAGTAATTACACATTTACTATATTCTTATATTTACTATACACATTTACTATATTCTACTTTTCCAAAGTAATTCTTAAATTATAAAAAATAATTTAAGGATTACTTTGGAAAGATTCTTGCCAAAGTATTTTTTATCAATTTTGATCACTCTGATCTACATTAGTTATTGCTAGTAAATACCAAACATTTCTCATCCAGATCTTCCTAGTAAATTTGACTTTAAAAATCTATTCCAACTAGTAAGAAATAAATATAAAATAAAAGGTCAAGATTTAATCTAATGGCATTAGAACGTTAAATAAAGGAATGAGAAAAAATTAAAGGTCAATAATTAAAAATAAACAAATAAAATAAAATATTAAACCATACTTTAGATACACAAACTTTTTAAGATAATGAATCCGCAGCTCGGTATTTACTTACAACAAAAGATGCTCCTATTCTAGACAGTTGAATTACACTTTTACCAGTGAGACTTAAGACATGAAGCAGTATTATTTAATTTTCTGCTCCAATGTCTCAAATCTTACTAGTTTAATTTCATTGTATATGTGCAATATTTCATCTGAAAGAAACAGATATAAAAAAGAAACCATTAGTAGTTAACAATGTAAAATTATGTTTAAAAAGAGGCAAGAGTTAAATACTTTTTATTTTTCTAAATTTATTGCACATTTTCATAACAAAAACACTGCAATATAAGTAAAAATTATTTTATTAAACAGGCTTACATTAACGATATTACGATTATCTAAAATAAAACAGAAATATATCCATAATTGATGGATGAAGATTTTGTTTTTAAAATCCCAAAAATATACATAATATTTTTTTACAAGTTAATAAATGGAATGAATCTGCATGACATTAAGTAGTAAGAATTCAACTATACTCATACATCAATTTCTAAAGACAGCAAGCAAAAAACATTCACGCAAAGAATATTTTTGCGATAAACATTATCCACATATAAATAACTCAACTACAATAAAAGAAATTGGATAATGTATCTGTGAGAAATCTGTATTTTTCAAATGCAAACAGAGTATCATTTTAACTAATAAAAAATGAAACATTTTAAATAAATACTAATATAATATCACATTAAATGATTAACTTTTTAAGACAGACATGACGAGTGTACAGTATAGGCTGAAAATCGGAAGTAAACAAAAACAAGCAGTCAACATCAACAACAATCACCTGGCGACTTTAAAGGCTCGCGAAGTAGCCAGTAGATTATCGCACAGAATTCTGGGATGGCTAAGTCGATTTGAGCGTCGTCAGACCACTTTCCTCCTAAGTAGTTCGAGCGATCCGTCGCGAAAACGGTGTCACATTACTTTCACACTAGGCAAAACTGGTCTGGCAACTGTCGAACCGGCGCGAGCGACGCAAGTGTGAAATGCATGTAAGTCCTCGGAGGTGGGTTTTCCGGTTATTAGCGTAGTGTTGCCAATGTTTATTTTTATTTTATTGGCTTGGAGTGGGATGTGGCGGGGCCATCGCTAAGCAACGGGCCTGCTTATGAGTTGCCATCCCTAAAAATGAGTTTATCATTGAGGCCTGTTTTAACCAGTCACAGTATTCTATTTTATTATTTTAAGTATTATAAATGTTATATTATTTTATTATTTTAAAACAATTTTTTTATACTTTTGTCGTACTAAAGAACTTTAGATGTAGGTAATCGTTTTGTGAATCTTGCGCCATTTTCTTTCATGAAAATTTATCCTAAAATTCGAACATTTTGCTCTGAATGTAAAGGTAAGTGAACGCTTATAATGTATTTAGAAATTCTAAAAATATGTATGTAAATCATGTTTAGTGAATAATTACTCATGTGTTATTTATAAATAAATTATTTTAATCAGAAATCGTATTACTTGAGTAGTTTTTATTCTTGTAAATAAGCATGACGTTTGATACTATTTAGACGATTTAATTTTGCCAGTTGAAAATGTTATTTATCAGTTATGCCTTGATTATGTGATTCAGACTTACATCTGGTACAGTGCAGAAATACAGTAAATTATAAATTATTGATTTTTGCCCGTTTATACAGAAACTTCAAATGTAGTTAATATTTTGTACAAGCGTTCATTATGCTTACTCAATTCCTAAGTTCGATTGAGAAAGCGACAAAAGAATAATATATACTACATGAAATGTATTTATTAAAGAATAATTAATTCAGGGATCACGCTATAGAGCGTATTTTATCAATTTTCTCCAATATACAGGATATCCCGAAAACACTGAAATGCGGTTTAATACATCATTTGTTAAAGATTAATGTTGAATTGTTTAAAATAACATAGGAAGTACGACTACGTTCACGAAATATTCATTATAAAAATGTCTTTCTCATTTGTGTATTTAGTTATTTTAAAGTATATTAAATATCCACTTGTGAAACTAAAATAAGCAATCGTGAATCATGAGAGTAAGCGCTACTTTGTTTTTCCTTCAAATTATATGCATCTATTTTATTTATGTTAACCCATTTGTGCCTGGATATTTTTGCGACTTTATTCAATTTTTACTGATAACAGAAATAATAGATAAATTTCTGATGTCGACTTCTTGAACAAGGGATGATTTCTTTTAAAATCATTATGCATAAAAATCGAAATAGCAACATCCTACTTGGTCATGTTAAAATATTTTGTAGTGTTGAGGCTCAATACTCATGAATAAAGGCTAGGAAAAATAAATAGAGCATTTCGACGAACCCCTCCTCTCTGCGATCGGTCGCCGTCTTGCGTGACAGCTTGGGGTTCTCGTAATGTATTTCAATGGGAAAAAGCCGATTTTCAACATTCAAAAAAAGTATTAAATTTAATTTTTTGGATGATTGTAATGGATGGAATTTGTTAATCAGACCTTCGACTTTTGTGTCCCAGGTGGCGTTTAATATTTTAAAAAGCTTAACATATAATATTTTAATGATATTTCAAGCGACTTTTTCCGCTGGTACTGCGTTCGGAAAGACAACATTATGTACGGGAATAAACACAATGTTTGTTTTAAGATTCGGCAGGTGATTCGGATTACTGTTTGTTTACAAATATCATTGTTGTGTATGCGAAATTTTCTTACGTTGTGAGATTTATGCAATAATAAAGTTTTATTTTTTAATTATAATTCATCGGATATTCTGTATGCCCTAGAAAACATCAAATTCCATTAATATTTATATTAAAAAAGTGTTTATTTAAATTTCTATTACGATATATTCAGATTGTTTTTTTTCTTTTATAAAAAATAAATGTACTGCTTGTTATTATTTATCATAGTGTTCTTTTAAATATGTAAATGCCTGTAAAATAAGACCAGTTATCCCATTAATAAAGAAGTGTAACATATGCATCGCATAACATATTTGTACATGTAATTAATCTAATACGTATGAATATGAATTAAAAAAATAATCCAATAAATCAACTAAATTAAAGACGTAGACCAATTAATGTGTTCTTTACTTAGTTGCATAATTATTTAAATTGACAGTAAACATGAGTGCAAAATGTAAATTTATAATTCCATAAAGCTTCTGCCTTTTTATTATAAGATGGAAAACATGTTTCGCAATGTTAGCTCATAAAACTGTACTAAACAATTCTACAATTACATTTTTGAATTTTGTTTCAAGTTAGAATCAGAACAGAAATCAAAAGCTGGAACTCTGACCCTGTATTTCTTTTTTCTGGGTGAATTTTTACATATTACGCAAAGCTCATGAATACTTTGCTCCGAAGCCCAACACTAGTATACATTAATTCATAAATTTTCCCCTTTTCAAGCACAAACTGATTTTAGCAGACACGACAAATCATATTCGCTTCACCTCGACCAGATTTGAGAGTCCTGAGACCACCAGAATTTGGGTGTTTTCTGTATAATGTTTATATTTCTTCCTGCTAATTTCCGACTATTTAATTTTATATCACTGTTCTGTGAAATAATTATTATATGGGAAAATCTTTAAATTATTGTTATTTTAATTAAATATGCTACCAACCCCATATTACAGGGGTTTGCAGTTCGCTACTGAGTATTAACATAAGAATATTAAGGCTCCGGCACCTTTTTTTGCCAGAAATTGCCTCTAGCCCTGGAGCAATTAAATGTTTTCTCATTGAAAAATTTCTTTCATTAATTTCCAAAAAGATACACATTTTGTATATAACCCGCATACAAAAATATCCCCAATCGGTAAAATGTGCTCCATATTCTGATGAGGTGATGGACAAAATTTGAGAATTATATCCTGAAAAGTGTCAAAGGTATGAAGATAATAAGTACTGACTTAAATTAATTTTCAGTAGCTCTTGAAAGGAAAAAAATCACAATCACATATTAAGGGTCATACAGATATTATGAAAGAATATTTTACATTCAAATTCAAGTATAGACCCCAGTCACCTTTGTTTATAGATATCCCTTAAGACGTTATATGATGAAAGGCTGAAATTTTGTACATCACCTCATTTGTGCATGGGGTACATTTTATTTTCTAGGAATTTTTTTGTAAGGTAGTTCTAAGAAATTTTAAAAAGTGTAACTCTGTGAAAATTAACAAGAGGCATTTTCTCTTAACATAGTCTTTTTTTTAACCTTATTTTAAACATTTATTCAATTCACACTGCCTAATTATCTTTAATAGATAAAGAATTAAAGCATGTTATCACTTTCTAGGGGCACTGTACGTGTGTGTGTGTCTATACAATTTATAAACACTAATATTTTTACTTCCTTGTATGACGTACAAAGAAATAATGTGATCGCAAAAAGAATTCGGTATCCAGATTTTGACTACCTCTAAATTTACTGAGTTTTTGCTTGACATCTCATTGTACACATGTATGTATGTTCATATAAATTCATGTACAAGCATTCTGACTGACAGCTAGACCATTTTGATCAGTGTTTCCTGGCTCCTGTATGCAGTAGCGGATTCAGGGGAGGGACTTGGGGGCTTCAGCCCCCCCCCCCAAAAGAGATTGCTAGAGAGTAACATTCTGCTTCATTATGCACTTTGAATATGTAAGTGATCTTTTTTAATCACTTAGCCCCTCCCAAACAAATGTAAAAATCCTTTTTACATTTGTTTAGACTAAAATTTTGCTTTATTGTATATTTTCTTTGGGTGAAATAAGCTTTCATCAAAATTTAGCCCCTCCCAAAAGAGAATTTCTGGATCCGCCACTGCCTGTACGTACGTGTGTATGTAGGTAACTCACATATCTTAAAAAGTACGAGTCGTACAATGTTGAAATTATATATTTAGGATTGTTGTAACATCTACATCCATACATTATATTTTATGGGCAGAAATTCATTAAAGTGTAATTTAGAGATATTAAGTTATTTCAAATAAATCAAAAATGATATATGTTGTTAAGGATTACAAAATGAATCTTGCCATCAAAAATGGTATCTTTATCATTTACAGTTCTACAGGAGCACTCAGAAAAATTCCAACAAATTACAGCCAATGGCAGTTTTAGAAACATTCATTCATTTCAAGCAGAATAACATCTTACCATATGGTTGGATAATGGTCCGGTGACGTTCAGCCACCTCCCTCAAAAACTGCGTTAAAAGTCACCAAACTTGGCAACTTTTGGTATATATATATGTATATATTTAATTTACATATCTCAAAACCTATTAGTCGTAGATTGCTGAGATTTTATATATAAGATCGTTGTAACATCTAGTTGTACACCTAGATTTTTTATTCCAATCTACTGGAGAGTTTATTTACAGGACCACCCAAAAGAATTTTGGTACTTGCATGTATCCTTGCAGTCTGCCAAGATGAGCGATTTTTCGCTTTGATAAATCCAGGTTGCAGGAAATCATGATGGTTCCGAATACAATTGGCCAGGGGCGTAGCCAAGGGGGGGGGGGTTATGGAGGTCATAACCCCCCCATGGGGAATTTTTTGCCATACAAAATGTATATTCTTCACTACATTATCACACACGCGTATACATATATATGAGTTTTAGTAGTCGTAACCCCCCCCCTCAATCAAAAATTTCTGGCTACGCCCCTGCAATTGGCTACAGTTTGCCAGCACATTTTCCGAAAAAATAATTTTGGCACGAATGTCTATCAGGATAATATGCAACTACCAGAATTCCAATACATTAATGTCTATAGACATCTTCAAATAGTGACGTAGCCAGAAATTTTTCATGGGAGGGGTTACTATTGTAACTCACATATATGTATACATGTGTGTGGTGAGGGAGTGAAGAATATACATTTTGTATTTCAAAAATTTCAGGGTGTGTGTGTTGTGATCCCATATTACACCCCCTCCCCCCTCCCCTGGCTATGCCACTGTCTTCAATATATTATGTCTGTAGTCATTCATTGTTTGGTCCATGCACAGAATCTCGTTATTTGTCATCCACCGTGTTGAGTTTTGCCAAAATATCGCTAATTTAACACCAAAAAAAACTATGCATTTTGCATGACTAAAACTTTTAGCCATAGAATGTTGAAATTTTGTATTTAGAACTATTGTAACATCTAACTGTGCTTTTGATTGCTGTGGACTGAGTAATTTATTTACAGGGTCACCCAAAAGACTTAAAATATATTAAGGGTCTATAGATACCTTCATTTCATTAAAAATCTGTGATGAATAACTGTTACAGCTGTGACTGAAATCTCGCTATCGCAAGCTTATTGGCTTTTGTCAAAATATTGCCCAATTAAGTGAAGCAAATCTTTAAATTGAACTCAGCTTGGCGGTAAACTTTAGAATTGCAGTATTTTGTCTCTTTCAAATGAAATAAGTTTAGATGAAGTGCCCCGAAAATATTTCTGGTTTAATAGAGGTACAAGGAAGTCATGTGGTGTCCATATCAGATTTATTAGTTCAATGATTTGATTAAAAAAAACAATCATAATAAAAGGAGTAGTATATAGAGTTTTACAGTTATATTCTTCCATGATGATTGTATGTAAGAGATTTTTTTTTCAACATCGTAAATTACAGTGTTACTTGAAAATATGTTTTCACATAATTTACACAGGAACCAGACTACATGCAAGCGATAGATATTAAAAAAATCAGATGTCAGTCAGCCAATTTAAATTAATTTAGAAGTTATTTACAAAAAAATTGAAAGAAAAAAAAACATCATATTTGACTGCATAAAATGATTTAGGTTCTTGAATCTAAACAGCAGGTAAGAACAGTATTCATAGAAAAATTGCTACTGGCGTATTATCACGGCACTCAAACAAGACAGGCGATTTCTCGCCAAGATAAATGCCAATCACATGAAATTATTAATGGTTTCAAATACGATTGGCAACAGTTTCCAGCACATTTGATGAAAAAATACTTTGTTGGAAATGACCACTGCAATAATACGTAAGTATCAAAAAATCTAAAAATCTTCAGAATAATTTCTAATCCTAATATCAGCTCCACGCAGAACAGAGTGGAAATAGTTTTAGGTAAAAGAATAAGGATTTATTTTAACGAAGTACAGTTTAACCATTTAATCATCTGTCCATGGACACGAGAACAACAACAGTATAACCTTGATTTCACGAAGTCAAAGAAACAACAGAAAGAATTGAGATAAGAAGGTGAAATGAAAGAGGGTGTCAGTTTAATAGAAAAAAACACATTTATTCAAGATATTTAAGTTCCACTCCATACCTAATTTAGAATACTGCAAAAGAATAAAAAGGCTGGTAGCCAAGTTTAGTGATTTTAAAAAAGTAGATTCTATAGTTTTTTAGCATAAGCAACAATAAGTAATCATACATTAACACATCACAAACTTCCTGTTTTATTTATTTATTATTATTATTTTAATAAACCGACCACTCGTACAAAACTAGTTCTGTAAACAATGTATAAATTGACTTTTTAATCAAAATATGTTTTTAAAAAATAATTAACAAACCAAACCAATTCTTTCATGTTTTCTATTGATTTATTCTTATGCATTTTATATGCACATTTAATAACAGAATCCACACCAGAAAGTGCTATCCATAGAAAGCATGCACTAAAATTCATGTCAATCTAAGGATAAACCTATCTAGTCATAGCTTCAAACTACATTGGAGACAAATTATCCATATAGTTAAAAATCATGAAAAAATATCACAATCCTAAACTAGAAACAATATCTAATTTTGCAATTAGAGTTTAATTATTTGAGGACAGCTTTAAAATTTCTTCCATATTTCTAAATAAATAATTTACATTCTTTCGTGCACAGTTATGGATTGCTGTCTAAACTGAAACGCCTGTTGCTTGCAATTCTGCAGTTTGTTTACATTCTTCACAGTGGGGCTGCGTTCGTAATCCAAAAACCCAATGAACCTCCTCAGATTACACGTAGTTTATACGGATTACTGAGATTGCTAAATTATACATTTAGGTAAAGAAATAGCATGCGCAGAACGATGCGCGAAGCTGGCACTCAGCTGACGTCAGAGATACGTCACGTAGAAATGCTCTATAACGTTTTCGACTAATAGGTAAAATGCCGTCCTAAAAAAGGGACACTAGGCATAAATGGGTTAATATGTATCACAGCAAACAAATGAATCATGAGTTCGTACTTGAATTAGTAACACAATTACTACTTAAAACTACATTAAATAATGTTTGAAAGCACTGGGAAGCTTAAAAAATGCCTGATGCATACGTGAGACTCGAGCATCCGTAGGCCTCTTTGGATGGCTCATCAAAATACACGCGCAGGCCCGTTACTAATTGCGAAGGCCCCGGATGTGGTGAGGATAAGGTAATCAAACGTCACCATTTTCGGGGGACAGTCCCCAATTTCTAGACATTTTTCAAATTGTCCCGAAAATGTAAAACCGGAATTGGGGCCATTTTTTAATTATTGTATTGTTTTTAATTAAATTACTGTTAATTATTTCATTAATTATAAATGTCTCCAGTTTTGTTTCAAAATTGGAGACATGTCCCCATTCTATGTTCAAAAATTTGGTCACCTTAGGCAGAGTCTCCAACCTCTACGGAATATAATTAACCCATTTATGCCTAGCGTCCCTTTTTTGGGACGGCACTTTCGCTATCAGTTGAAAACGTTTTCCATTTTTCCTAGCCTTTATTCACGAGTATTGAGCTTCAACTCCACAAAATATTTTAGCATGACCCAGTAGGATGTTGACATTTCAATTTTTATGCATAAAGATTTTAAAAGAAATTATCCCTTGTTCAAGAAGTTGACATCAGAAATTTACCTAGTATTGCTGGTATTAGTAAAAATCGAAGAAAGTCGCAAAAATCTATGGGCACAAATGGGTTAACCACTTTCCCTGAACAGTAAAATTTGTATTAGAATATAGCGAAATTTCAAAATTCCAAAGACAGTCTGACATTGGATTTGTAGGCAATTTTGAAAAAAATATTTGAAAAATTTGCTGTTTTGAAAAAGTGGTTAATTATCCCCCATATGCAAGCTCTTTATAATGATCATTATTCCTAGTGATTATCATTATATTCCATCATGATCATTAAACGGTATGCAAGCTCACAGAACGACAATCATTTTCTTTAACGTACCCGGAAAAACTGCTGAATTTATAACGACTGGTTCAGACCACTCATTATCCGTAGTGATCGTCAATATTTGATTGTTTACAGTGAAGAAGAGGCTGTGTACTTTGGAGATCGTGGACATTTGCAATATTTGCAAACATTTTTACATTTGTAAGGTAAAGTATTATCAAACGTGGTTTTATTTATTCATATGTTGCATCTTTACAATTTGTTTCAGCTTTTTATTTTGTGTGTTGCATTATTAGCTCATAAAATATTGTAAATGATGGTGTTTTTTTAGCACTTGGCTAATGGAATGAGTTTTTTTTTTTTTTTTTTTTTTTTAAATACACGTCAACAAAATTTGAATGAATGTTAAGATATTTGTGAAAGTGATAGTATTGTAATAAAATTAAATTTAATACGTTCTATCTTTTAAAATGTTTTATTTACCTATCCCAGCCACTAATTTTACCAAATTTGTGTTGGTTAGACTATTATGGTACGCACTACATGAAAAAAAAAAAAAAAAATGATATATCTACTTTAAGGGCCGAACTTCTTCACTTCGACCTCCATTGATCGATGCTAGATTATTTAAATGTATAATTAATGTAAATTCTGTGCCATGATGTACGCTTGCATAGAACAGTCACATTTGAGAGTTCCAAATATTTAATTTGTATTGAATATGACTATACATTGCTTATTATAATTGCAACTTTTCCTATAATGTGTTTATTTTTTGCTTATTTAGAAAAACTTGTATTGTTTTTTCACCTTATGATTTCTTCAATCATAAGGTGATTTTCTGTCATCCTACCTCATAAATAAAATTGTAAACAGTTCACCAGTGTTAGAAATTTTCTCCCACTTTTAAAGAAAATTAATACAATTTTACTAATTAGTAGTACTATTATTTACTGATTAATAAAACCATAAATTTTCGAATTAGGCATGTTTCTTTGACATTATTAATCAGTAAAGCCAATGCAATCCATCTCTAATTTAGTTAGATTTATCTACATATTGCTTTTTTCTAAAAATATGTTTGAATTGTTTTGTTTACATGCTCAATTATCAGTTTATAAAATCAGATTTTATTTTATTTTCTTAATGGACAGCAATTTAAAATTCCATGCATTACCTGACTAAGTATGGGCCCTGGGGTGGACATCGCTGATGAAGGTCACTTTCATATTGATACAAGCATATGTATTAACATGTATATAGTGTTTATGCATACTGATCATATATGTAATCTCAGGCTGGGCAAGGTCAACTCAGCCTTTCATCCATTGATGGGTCAATAAAATGAGGACTTAGGCTTGCTTGGAGTCAAACACTGTGGGTTTTGCGTCAGGCTGATCACCGGGCCTAGGTATATGGCATCCGTACCACAGAGTCCATGGTCACGAAGGCGCGGTTGAGCAGCGCAGGTCTTGTCCCTGCAGAGGGGCTGTTGTGCCAATGTTTGACTTTGACTTTATCATATATGTCCGCATATGTATCCTGCACATTCATTTTTACCATAGACAATAGTGATTTGGGTCCCAGGGCCCCCTAACCCCCCCCCCCCACTTAGTTACGCCACTGCTTGGGAGACATGTCGTGTGACATAGTATGAAATGTGTGGCTTCTTTTGAATTCTGCATGCAGTGTGTTGCTATTATTTTGCACTGTGAATTTATAAATTGTATCCCCTTCTCTATCTGAAATTGTCAGATTAGTTAGCATAAGCTTTATGTCATGCAGATACATGGTTTATTTATTCAGAATTTATTTCATATTCCCCCTGCCCCCTCTCCCTCCAAAATTTCTCCTGGTTGCACTCCTGAAGTGACAATTTGTTTACAGTTTTAGTTTCCTTTAATATTGTAGTCTGTTTTTCTTTTTAGGAATGTGATCGATACAGTTCATATTTTTTTTATGCCTAATGAGTGCTCGTACAATTTTGCTGTACATTTGAAGCAGCAGCATTGTACTTGTACTTTTTCGGCTTGTAAAATAGGATGAAGTTATCTGCCCAGTTTTATAAGCTGCAAGAGTAACAGAAATCTCTGCAGGTAAGTGCTAAAGACAGGCGGCAATGTGAACACTTTGTGTGAGTATCATGATTAATTAAAACAAATTTATTAATGTATTTTATGTATTTGTAATTAAAAAAATGAAAACATTCCAACAAGTTTTAATTTCTTAAATGTCTCTTAGAGAAATGCTAAAAACAATTATCCCTATTGTCCAATTGCAATGACACACAAGTATAGTCAACAATCAGTGTTCATCCTCAGGGCCTGATTAACACTTTCTGATACTATAGGCCTGCTGATACTATATTTCGCACCCCCCCCTCCCACCTATTCCTATCCCATTCCACAAGTATAAATAATAAATATTGTAATTTGGAGGCACAGGCCTTATGGGCCTATTCGGTAATCAGGTTCAGTTCATCCTAGGTGTTTTCCGAAGGGCGCTGTGCCCTGCCCGCCCTTCAAAGCAAAAACCCCGCCCTACTTGCACTTTGAAAAAAAAATCGGTGCCATTCAGCCACTCAAAAACAGTGCCCTGCCTGCAGCTCTTCTTGCCCCAATTTCATTCATAGCGCCATCCTCTCCTCTCTGTTTACATTTATTGCGTTGTGGCATCCCTTTCCTTTTTGTTGACATTAGTCAGCACCTTACAGATTCTTATATTCGTAGTGCCTCTTTATATTCTGGCATGCCCTTGAAAGTTTAAATTTCCCTTTTTTAAGGACTAGTACCCTGTCCCTTTTTCATCCTAGGATGATCTCTGCAACAATAAAATGTAAACCTTGCATGAAGACCTATTCATTTTGTCAAACAGAGCAAACCACTGATGTAAGGTCTGTGGAGCAAACTACCTCATCCCTCCTCTCTATAGAACCAACCTACTATTCATTAAAACAGATATACAATTCTGTTCATAGTCAGATTGAAACACACTTGTATTTTTGTTATAGTTTGTAAGTAATGGAACAGCTTTAGTATTGCCCACCCGCCATTTTTGGTGCCATTTGTTTTTCGCCAAACTGCTGCCAGTGCCAAGTACCGTGTTTTTCTAAAGGTTTACCTTTCAAACTCTTGACGAAACTCTCGAGTTCCAGAATAGGGGCTATCTTTTTTCTAGACACAAAAACATATCGCACTTTTATCCACAGTTACTATGATATTATTATCCTAGAGCATGTAAAAGTATATGGATGTCATTTACCATAGCTTCTTTTTTTTACATTTTGCCAATTTTTAAATTATCACTTTTTTCCCCCTACAGGAACCTTTTTATAACAATACAAACAAAAAATATCAGCAGAACAGAAAACTTCAGAAAAGTCAGTATAAAACTCCCTAAACCTTATAATTAAAATTCTCCCAATTGATATCCCTTATTACCTCCAAAAAGTCATTGCACAAATAAATTTTCCTATCGTAAAAGGTGTATTCAAAAAACTTTACAACTTAAATTCTCAATGCAACTGCGGGCTTGAAAACGGCAGCCATCTTGTTTCTAATCAGAAAATCGTTGACAGTAACATATTTAAACATAATTCCTCGTATACTCATACATGAGATATCTATTTGCAACTCCGCACTTTCCCCAAAACTCAAACTTAAAATGCCTAAATCATAAAAGCTTACCTTTTAACTTCTCGATGCAAGTCCCGATTACAAAATGGTGGGCATCTTGTTTCTAAACACAACACCGTCGACAATAACAACATATTTATTAGGCAAGTTGGAGTGTTTAGGCTGATTAATTTTTTATTTTGTTTCCCAGCTCTGGAATTTTTCGCATAGTTGGTAAAAAATAAAAAATTAATCAGCCTAAACACTCCAACTTGCCTAATAACTTGAAAGGTTGATAGAATAACTTTCTAAAAATATGTATAATTTCCGCGGCGTAACGGAGTTGTCGCGAATTAATTGTTTCATCTATTTCATCTGTGGTTTGCAGAGGATGGTGATAAATGCCAACGGTTCTAATGCGAGAAATTTCACCTGGAAATCGTTCCAGAGTAGCTCAGTGGTAGAGCACCAGCACCTTATGCGGCAGTCCTGGGTTCGATTCCCAGCTCTGGAATTTTTCTCATAGTTGGTAAAAAATAAAAAATTAATCAGCCTAAACACTCCAACTTGCCTAATAACTTGAAAGGTTGATAGAATCTCTTTCTAAAATAACAACATATTTAAACATAATTCCATGTGAACTCATACATAAAATATCTATTTGTAACTCTTGGCTTTCCCAAGCTCTTTCACTAATTTGAAAAATCAAAACTTATACTCTTTATGTTCCTTTAAAACGCATTTACTTTACCATCACAACACTAACTCGTTTTCAATAAACTATAGTAAAGCACATGTTTGACATGGCTGATCCGCACTTCAGATGCTACTCCCTTCAATTTTGAAAACATAAATGATTTAATTCCCGAAAAAACAGCACTGTAATCAACGCTCTCTCATTAGCCAATTATAACTCTCTTGGTTGGACCTGGAGGCATGAACGTGAACTCATAATACAGTTTGGGTTGCTACATTTGACAATTTATCACCAGGCTTGGCGACATCTTTTGGCGAGAAATTTGGGTGTGTGATACTAAAGGCTAGCCGAAGTGATGAAAAATAAATGAAAATCTCTGAGTTTGAACTCATTGCTCATAGGCTCGGGTTTAATGGAAAAGCAGTTCTTGGAAGGGGATAAATCCGGTCCCCCCATCTGGCTACATCCTAATGGACCCCACTGAAAAAATTTCTGACTGCGTTGCTGAAACTAAAAACTTACACATTTTTCCGAGATGCTATAATTCAGGGGCAATAGTTTGGTTGTGAGTGTGAAAAATATTGGTGTGTTAAATACGTTGTTTTTTACTTTCGGCAAAAACTTGCAGTCTGTATTATCCAGGAGAAATAAATTTTGATTGAATTAAAAACATACTGTTCATTATTGCTAGCAAAGAAAGCATTTAAGATTTTTGTCCAGTATGGCAAAATGCTTAGAATGGGTCCTGATAATATTCACCCTTGCTTACCGACAGTAAAATATTTCGATATATATATATGTAACATTACAAGTCAAAAGCCTATGAAAATCCCATATTTCTGGAACTACGCAGTTTAATTCAGTTAGGACAAAGAAATCCGCATGCAAAAACTGCAATTACTACACGGTCCCTTACAACTCCTTTGTAACTTTGTAGACGGTCCCGGCAGCCAGCCACATAGGCGTCTTGAAAGTCATAACAAACCCTGGGAAAACAGCTGCCCAGTTATAGCTTTTGGCCAATGGTTGCAACGCGTTTGGTGTCATGTGTCATGACGTCCAGAGCTTTTATAAGGACCTGCGACGGATCAGGAGCAGATTTCCCCGTGACGTAACTGCTAAGATAAGATGTACCCAGTCGTCAAATAAAATTATGTAATCGCAGTTGGAGTCCGTCTTATTTCGTCCATCCTTGGCCCAACTACGACTACAAACAGCGGGCGGCCGGGGTCGGCTCTAAGCCAGAGTCTTTACCCAGTCGCGCCGCATCGCCTGTTCTGCCCGTCAACGCCTCGCCTAATACTCCACGCTGAGAATGCGCCACGAATGCCTCTCCCTCTGGTTCACGACTACACAGCACTCCCGCAATAGCGGCTCAGAGTCCCGAGCCATCCAGGAGACCTCAACATCCCTCACCTTACCACCGGTTCCACGACACTCAACTCCCGTAGCGCCTAATGTTACATATATATATATATATATATATATATATATATATATATTTGTACTTATGCTCACTTTTACAAAATCTGATATTCTTGATAATATTTCACTTACTGAAGACAGTTGTATTAAAATTAATTTTTGTCTAAAATTTAAAATGGTTGTATAAAAACAAATATAATTTATGCTGTACATTTCAAACAAAATGCAGTCAACTCTCTTTATAACGAAACACGATATAACGAAGCTCACGTTATAACGAAGAAGGATTTCTTATTTAGTTTGTCTAATGTTAAAATATAGGAGATTTAAAACCTTATAGCGAAATCATTATAATGAATTTTACTTTATAGCGAAATAAAATTAGTTTGAAATTGAGTTTAGTCGACTTTTTAATTTGGCAAAAAATAAAATGGTTGATGTGCGATTTTGGGGGAGATGATTCTAACGCTTGCTGCAATTTATCGTAATTTTATCGTCTGCTCCTTGGATTATGAATACACCTCAGAATAAGTTTTTGAAATTTTCATTCCGTTGGAATTGTGCATTTTTCTGCACAGCTTTTCTCCATTTTTAATGTAATACATCCAGAAAAAGAATGTTAGAAATATCAATTTTAATTTTGTTTAATCACCTCATGAATAATGATATACTTTCCAACTTAATGAAATAAAAACCAAAATAGGTAGGACCCACAGATTATAATACGCTTTTAATATATAGCACTTTAGTGCGTATTTAAAATCTGAAAGTGTTTCAGATTTTTTTTTTTTTTTTCCTTTCCGTTTTTTGATAAAGGCCAATATATCCAGAAGCTCTTCAGAATTAGTATACGACGAAAATAATTTGTTCCTGTTTGTATCATTTAACCATTTTATTTGTGTAACCAGGGGCGGCCGAACACAGTAAGCATCGCATCTGGGAGCTGGCTTCGAAGGGGCGTCATTTGGAACTCAAAAACTAAGTAGAACGTAAAAGGGGGCATTATTTTTATATTAGTAGGGGGCGACACTTACCATAGGGCTGCTCCTATTTGTAACCATCTTAATTTTAAATTCCATTCAGAATCTGAGAGATTTCAGTGCCAAGGAAGCCGGTGAGGAACATGAAATCGTTGATTCATCATCTTACTTAATAAATCTTGGTTCTCTTCGAACAAGATTTATTAAGATGACGAACCAACTGGTCGCCGGAGGCGGCTAGTAACTTGTATAAAACTAAAAGATATTGCTTACCTTTTGCGATTACCTCGAACATTGTACACTTTAGCAAGTTATCTCCACTTGGTGAGGTAGCACACTTCACTGGCAATTAGAGATTTGTTTTTAGAGTATCCAACAGATTTATTTGAGAAGGCAGAGATATGAATATTTCTGTCATTCCCAAAAAATCAGTTAGCATATTACTCTTAAAACTATATGGCTGAAATCCATAAAAGCACAGACTCAATCCTGTAATTTAGTAATTATTTTCATTCGAAATATTTATTTTTGATAAAGCAACGTAAACAGGAGCAAATAAATAGATAAACTATATATTATAATATATTTGTATCTAACCAGTCATGAGATGTGGAAAAAAAAAAGAGTTCACACACGCAAAAAAAAAAAAAAAAAAAAAAAAATGCACTAGTACACTAGGGATTTATTTTATTTTTTTTAATCTGAGAAGGAGTTCATAAGAAGAATCTTGGGAATCTGTTTCAACAAAATAATATACTAGTAGTCGACTACATAAGAGGCGCTTATCAATATTTTTAAATTATAGAAGGTGTTTACAAAAAATATAAAATCTTGAGATCCATTGTTAAAACATATCCAGTAAATTCTTAAAATCAGGGATTGTACATGCATGTGTTACATGTAATAAATACATATATGTTAAAACATGTAATTCAATGAACTATTCAGCATTCTTGTATACAGGGCGATTCATAATTAGAGGGACGAGGTAGGTTATAACAAGACGGTCCAGAATCACATAACGATGAGAGGTCGGAAACATCGTCTTCTTGAACCTATTAATATCACTTTGGAAGATATGTTGAAGTAACAGTGAAATTTCCGGCCAGGTTTTTTCAAAAACTAATGCATCTTTCACAAATTGCACTTGATAAAAATTGTTAATTCAGATTTTTTTAATTATTACATTGATGAAATTGTCAGTGGAAAGCCAATTCTTTATGAAACTTGGCTAAGAAATTAGATTCCCCACAATTCAACACTTCTTCTAATGTGATTATTAACAGATACATGAAGAAGACATTTCTGATGCCACATTGCTATGTGATTCTGAGCTATCTTGGTGTATTCTACCCTTCCTAAATGTTTGTCCCTCTAATTTTGAATCACCCTGTATACCACCTGTGAAAAAATAGTGCCATAACACAAATGTTGTTCCTACGTTACTACTATCAATGAATCAAAAAAAAAAATTATGTAAATTATCTTAAGTTAAGGAGACTTAAATTTCCAAATTATGTGGCTCTTGGTGTGTGCAATAGAATACAAATTTCTAAAGAAGTTGAGACCTATTGAACTGTTTTTGTGAACAGTTAAATTTTTTACAAAACCAGCTTCTTGGAGTTTGCCTAATATTGTTGCAAGGATGTTGAGAAAGATATTCTTGCAAGTTATGCAAACTAAACAAGAAAAGTTATATCTTAAATGATAAAGTTAACAAATTAGCACATTTAGAAGACACGAAAAACTTAAATAATAAAGTTTTTAAAAAAATGCTTGAATATTATTATATAGATAGAAATAAATAATCAGGTAGTTTAATAAATTATCTAACATTTTGTGTAGTATGTTAATTAAACAAGATAATTTATAATATTTTAAATAACTTTAATAAATGTAGCACACAAAGTAAAACATGCTAACTTAAAATAAATCGTAAGTTAGGTCAATAGTAAGATATACACAAAATATAAACACCTTATATCAACTGGTGAAAATTATCCACTTTTACATGTACTAATTAAGTACATCTTATAGTAGTATATTTTTAAACACTAACATAGTAAATGTGGGATATCTTAATTAAAAGCACATTACAAGAAATCGTGTGGTTTAAAAAAAAGAAGAAAAGAAAATGCTATTGTGTGTGTGTGTGTAATGCACTCTGCATAACTGTGTATTAATCAGGAGTGTTAGAAAGAATATGAGCTGCAGTTCATGCATTGCAAAAGAGTATAATTAACATAAAGACGAAAAGAAACGATAAAACTTTAAACATACTCACCATAAAACTTTAACATTCCAACTCTAAGGAAAGCAAATACAAATCGCAAATTTAATTTGTATACCTTTGTAGATAAAAATTATCTTTACAAAACTGACTACTGAATTTATATCGTTATTGAAATGTTTTAAAAGACTTTTGCAAGTTCTTTTATTTCTATTCGATCTATTATATTGCATAGCAAAGCTTAAACAACCACTTTCAGCCATCATGAGCTCACACTCACCGTTAAAATCAAAACAAACTCGCTAGCTGCTAGCACACAGGGTACAGCCAGCAGGGCAAATTCTGCTTACGTCATATTAAAAAACCCCACTGCTAGAAGACCTCTGATTGGTCTACATTCGATATAATCGATATCGCCTCTAAAAGTTGTATTGGAGAAAATGATCGGGGTATGTTCTGACGTCAGAGATAATGATCATCATTTTCTTTGAGTTTGCATACGAGATAGGGATACGATCATTATTTTTTAGAAAATGATTGCATCATTATCACTTTATTAGTTGAGTTGTCTGCATATTGGGGTATATTTCGTAGAGGTTGGAGACTCTGCCTTAGGTGAGGATGACCGAAACTACTGGTTGACACGTTGACAGCTGTGATATCACTTAACCGAAGAATGAGCGCAACCGGTAGAGAGCAGAAGAGGTTGCAATCCTAGATACCTACTACAGAAAAGCGCCAACTCGCCAGTTTGTTGACAATCGCCAAGTGGTGGACTAAACCACATTTTTACCAGCAAATGTATTGCCAGATTTTTTACAAAGTTAAAATGTTGTCAGATATGTGAACATTTTAACAATACTTTTTCATTTTAGAAAATTGTATTCTAGTAAAATGAAAATAACAGAAAAGTAACTATACCCATTTTACCCAGGGTACCCACTTTACCCTTTAGATTCATCACCCAAAATTCTTCAATGTCACCTAACAAGTTGCACCCATTAATGACTGAAGTATTATTTCTGCTCGGGAAATAAATTTTAATTAGAAAGCACCTTCATCAAATAATGTCCCAAAGCTCAACCAGTCTGCAACAAAGAACGGTATAAAAATGATATTTTAGTTAGATCCCTAGCATATTGTTATATGCAAGTTTCACTGTTTTCTTTGGCTTGGGAACATTAAATAACAGAGTAAAAAACAGAAATATAGGAGTGGATGAAGATAATTTTTGAAACTAAACAATTTCTTTTAATTTTCCCAGTTTCCATGTTTTACATAGGAGTGTGAACTATAAATGAATATGCACTGAAAGTTCATTTCAGTTCACTAATTTAGTGTCTTAAACAAAATAAGAGTTTAATAAGCAATGGTGATGAAAATTGTCACATTTTCTTTAGGTAGGAGTATTAATCTGGCCGAACTCTTTTTTTTTAAACTTGGTCCTCAAATGTTTTTTAATCACACAAACCTTTGAACTGTCAGAAAATAAATAAATAAATAAAAATGAAAAAATCAACCATATATTTAAAAACGCTCGAAATAGCTGGTATTAAGATCAAATTAAAAATAAATATCTTAAGTTAAATATGTTTAGTTTTAATTTATTATGTACTAAAATTATTTAATTTATAAAACTAAACTACTGACTCTATTCAAACTCTGCTAGACATGTTGCAAAGGCAGAGAGAAAGTATATATATAAATAAACTATTCTAAATATCACACGCGTAGTCGTAAAGAAGAATGAACTTGCAGTCTAGTAGTTTAATAATATAAAGAAATGGATTTCTGCAAACCACGACAAGGCTTAAGTTTCGACGGAAATGTCGCAGATAATTGGCGGCGATTCAAGCAGCTATTCGAGATTTGGCTCATAGCATCTGGATATCAAGGCAAGGCATCTGACGTAAAGGTAGCATTGTTCCTAAATGCCGCTGGTGAGGAAGCGGTAGAAATTTTTAATAAGTTCAACCTATCAGATGAAGATCAAAAGAATTAGGATGCTGTGATCAAAAAATTCGAGCTATACACGACTCCGAGGAAGAACATAGTAGTTGAACGATTTATATTTAACAATAGGAAGCAACAAGAAGATGAAACTTTTGACTCTTTCGTAACTGATTTAAAAAAAACTTGTGAAATCGTGCGAGTTTGGTGATCAAGCCGACTCTGTAGTTCGCGATCGTATTGTGCTGCGTGTGGCTGATGAAAGCCTTCAAGAGAGAATGCTACGGGAGACGGATCTAAGCTTAGTGAAAGCTATTGACATTGGCAAAGCGGCTGAATTGAGCCGGCAAAGAGCTCTGACAGTGCAGGGTCATAATGTTGACATGGTGCACAAAAAAGGACCCAAGTTAAGGGAGCCAGTGGAAGTGGTATCGAGACCATCAGTGATGACAGACAGAAAGACAAGGAATGAAAGCTCTGGGAGTGAAATCTTTATGTGCAGAAAATGCAACAGGAAACATCGAAAGAATCAGTGTCAAGCCTTTGGGAAGTAATGTTTCCAGTGTCGCGGGAAAAATTATTTTTCCAGTGTATGTAAATTTAAACCTGTACAGGAAGTAAGACAGAATACTGAAGAGAGTGACTATGAAGAAGAATTTTTTGTGAACTCCTTAATGTAGCAAATATTAAATGTGTTAATTCAGCCTCCACCGTTAAAGAATGGGCTAAAAGTCTAATTGTGGCAGCGAAACCTGTAACTTTCAAGTTGGACACTGGGGCTGAAGTGAACGTTTTACCTTTAAACAAATTTAAAATGTTGAACTCTAATAACATGATAAAAAATCTAATATTGTATTAAAAGCATTTGGGGGATCTAAGGCCAAACCTATTGGATCTGTAGAGTTACATTGTGCCTTGGGTGGTGAGGATCACATACCTGAATTTCTCATAGTATCTAACACTCAGTCACGCCCATTATTGGGACTAGAAGCTTGTACCAAATTAAACCTCATTCAATATGTTAATGTTATTGAAGTTCCAAATAAAGGTAAGTTAGATCATTATATGAGTGTAGATCTTTCTAAAGATCAATTTATTCACAACAATTTAGAAGTTTTTGAAGGTGTGGGGAAATTTAATGGCACATATAAAATTATAATTGATGAACAGGTGAATCCTGTTGTAAGACCACCACGTAGAGTGCCATTGAGTTTAAAACCTAAACTTGAGTTAAAGTTAAAAGAACTTGAGGGTCAAGGTATTATTGCAAAAGTAGATCAACCTTCAGGATGGGTAAGTAATTTTGTGATAATTGAAAAGAGTAATGGTTCATTGAGAATATGTCTTGATCCTCAGGATCTGAACAAAGCTATTAAACGAGAACGGGTTCTAATTCCTACCATTGAGGAAATCTTACCAAAACTATGTAACAAATCAGTTTACTCGGTGCTAGATTTGAAAGATGGATTTTTTTCAAATTGCGTTAGATGAAAATAGTAGTAATCTTTGCACTTTCAGCACACCATTTGGATGCTATAAATTTTTGAGGCTTCCAATGGGCGTTTCTTGTGCCCCAGAAATTTTTCAGAAGCGAAATTTAGAGAACTTTGGGGATATACCAGGGGTGTTGATTTATTTTGATGACATCCTTATTGCTGCCAGCTCAGTGCAAGAGCATGACAGAATTTTAGACCAAGTCATCAGTCGAGCAAAACAATTAAATATTAAATTTAATAAACAGAAATTTCAATACAGAGTGAGTGAAGTTAAATATTTGGGGCATTTATTTAGTGCATCAGGCATGCGACCTGATCCTGAGAGAATTAAAGCTATTACTGAGTTAAAAGATCCTCAAAATAAACTTGAGTTGCAAAGAGTGTTGGGCATGATTAATTATTTGAGGCGATTTGTGCCAAATTTTTCTGACAAGACTGCAGTGCTAAGGGAGCTTTTAAAAAATAAAGTAGAATGGCAGTGGTTGCAGCTTCACTCTGCAGCTTTCGCAAAGTTAAAAGGGTTAGTTTCCAGTGCTCCAGTTTTGGGAATCTTTGATACTAGCAAACCTATCACCATACAAGCAGACAGTTCTAAAGATGGGTTGGGGTGTTGCTTATTGCAAAATGGGCAGCCAATTGCATTTGCCTCTAGAAGTTTAACTAGTGCTGAAAAAAACTATGCGCAGATTGAGAAAGAATTTCTCAGTATTTTGTTTGCTGCTCATAAATTTCATTATTACATTTATGGCAGAGAGATTGAAGTACAGACTGACCATAAGCCTTTAGTTTCAATAATGAACAAAAATATTGCTAATGTATTATCACACAGGCTACAAAGGATAAAAATTAAACTTCTAAAATATGACTTAAAACTTAAATATTTACCGGGAAAATTTATGTATATTGTAGATTTGCTATCCCGCTCATATGTGAATTATGTGAATATCTGACTAGTGTGTATTGATATACACACTAGTGAAGATAATTTTGACATAACTGAGGTTGTTCATACACTAACAAAACAACTGCAAATGTCAGAAAGTAAGAAAAGGAGTTTCAGACAGCTACTTCAAAAGATGAAGGGCTGCAGATAGTGAAAGGGTATTGGGAAAATGGGTGGCCAATCAGCATTGAAAAAGTTCCTAAAGAAGCTAGATCATACTTTAAATTAAAAAATGAAATAAGTGTTGAACAAGATTTAGTTTTTTTTAATAATAGAGTTGTAGTACCAGTAGCTTTAAGGGACAACATGTTAAGGTTATTGCATGAAGCACACTGTGGGATAGAAAAATCAAAGGCTAGAGCTCGACAGGTAATGTTTTGGCCAGGAACTAACAATGACATAAGTAATATGATTTCTACATGTATTGTTTGTGACAGATACAGACCACAGACAATTAAAGAACCTCTGATTTCTCAAACAATTCCTGAATTGCCACACGAAAAGGTTGGTACTGACATTTGTGAGTATGGGGGGAAAAGCTATCTTGTAATTGGCTGTTATTTAACAAGATGGTTAGACATAATACTTATAAGAAACAAAAGTGCAATGGAAGTCATAAACAAATTAAAATCAGTATTTGCAACACACGGTATTCCCAAAACATTAATATGTGATAATGTTCCTTTTAATAGTTTGGCAATGAAAAAATTTTCAAGGGACTGGGGGTTTGAAATAATAACTAGCAGTCCTCGGTACCCTCAAGCTAATGGGTTTTCAGAAAAAATGGTAGCGGTGGCCAAGAGCATATTTAGGAAAGCTGGAGTTGATAAATTGAGTGAGGCATTACTGGAATTTAGAAACACTCCGATTTCAGACGTAAATTTATCCCCGAGTCAAATGCTGTTAAGCAGAGAAAGACCAAAAATTACTATGATAGACATGCTCAAGAACGACCTGAATTTGCTCCAGGGGAAAAGGTAATGTTAAGGGAGGGAAATATATGGGAACCTGCTATAGTTGTTAAAAAACATTCAACACCAAGATCATATTGGGTTAAAAATAAAAGAAATAGGGTGATTAGGTGGAACAAGTGCCATTTGAGGAAAACAAAGAATCAGAAGGATGTTGTGTTCTCTGATTACGATGATATTGGTACTGAATATCCTGAAAATATTACTACTGAAAACACTGTGTTAAATAATGATCCTCACCCTCAAAATAATGATTCTACAACTTATAAAACCAGAAGTGGCCGTCTTGTGCGATTCCCTTCTAAATATAATTATTATGTAATTCATTAATACTTCTCTTGTAAAGAGGGGAGATGTTATATGTAAGTGGTAACAAGCTGTAGCAAGCGAACTGAAGTGAAGAAGGACACAGCGTGCATTTGTATTGCAACGTGATTGCGGACGCCGAGTATTGTAACTTGTTATTATGACTCAATAATTATTAATAAATACTATATTAAATCTTATCATGACTCATTGAGAAGTGACATAAAACAAACATCCTTCATAGGAACACAGAACAAGACTTACATATGCTGATATGCTTTGCTATACAACTGAACAATACTATAACAGATGAAAAGATACACACGCTAAAAGAGATAAAATTATAATAATAATAAAACAAGAGAAAGCAATACTACTAAACAATACTACAACAGATGAAAACATACAAACGCTAAAACTGATATTAAATTAAAAAAACAAACAAGAGAAAGCAGTGTATGGGAGCCATTGTTTATAACACAGAGAAATGTTCTGTCAAAATACATTCATTCCAATCATCTAAGTAAACTATAATACCCTTACCCATTCAACGTAGGCTTTGGAATCATTGAGAGATTTCAGCAGTTAACAAAAAAATAATAATACTCCTCTTTTTAGCAAAAAATCTACAAAAACACTATCAGCAATATGCAATGCTAAATCACACACACCTATGCTGGTCAGTGTTTACAACTCCTGAACTCTTAATACTTAAGATATGGCACTGATCATATAAGAACTTTTATTAATAAAAAAAATAATAATAATGTTCTGCCAATAAATATGAAGTAATAACATATTTTATAGACTGAAAACGCACACATGTTTTCTAGATTATACGTATTTAAATAACTAAATGTTTATAACACACGCATCTGCTAAATAAACTCATAAAAAAAAACACTAATCAGTATCCGATAGCATTTTATTTAATAGACCTCATTACTTCAAAGAAAAAGGAAAAAATAACTAATCGAATATCAATAACAACATTTTGCTATTCGCTTATGTTAATGGCCGCATTCGTAAACGCCAAACGAGTTGCACTCGTGCAACGAGTTTCTATCTAAGGTGTTCGTAAAGGAAACTGAGTGAATTCAGTTTAAAAACTAGAGCGTTCGTATACAAAACTGGGTGCAATTAGTTTCAAACGAAGTAAACTGAGAATGAATTAGGTTTGTTGAGTTTTACTTTCTGCGCGTTGTTTTTGTTTAGAAATGGCGTCCGTTGTTATGGAATAGTATGATGTTATGAAAAGTATTTTACGTTTGCTGAAGCTGCAAATATTAGTTTTTAGAGGAGGAAATTGAGGCATACGTTAGAAACTGCTACGAGGGTACATACTTTTTCAAAGGTAATCATTTTCTTGTATTTTTCATTTTAGTGAATCCTAAAATGCATGTTTTAGTGTCGAGATTGAAGTGGATTTAAACCGTTATTTGCGAAATTTGAATTTCTCTTGCTAAATACTTTTGAAAGAATGAAGTTTAAGTTGAAATTTCTAAATTTTAATCTGTGCACTTCAATGATGGCCATTCTTTCTTTTAAAAATCCTGTTGGTTTTATATTGAGTATGTGCTAAAAACGCTCCTCAGCAAAGTTAACGTATTCGCGAATTGTAAACAAACACGTCTCCTAGGCGACGAAACTTAATAAACTGAAGTTGCTCGTAAAGGCAAAATAAACTGATAACCACTGACAGCACTCAGCACACGCATTCCAGTTTTCTTGCAACGAGTTTGTCGTTTACGAATGCAACCTACGTTTAGCTGATCAGGCAGTAAAGTCAGGCGGGGCCATCGCTAAGCAACGGGCCTGCTTATGAGTTGCCATCCCTAAAAATGAGTTTATCATTGAGGCCTGTTTCCCCAGTCACAGTATTCTATTTTATTATTCTAAGTATTATAAATGTTATATTATTTTATTATTTTAAAACAATCTTTTTATACTTTTGTCGTACTAAAGAACTTTAGATGTAGGTAATCGTTTTGTGAATCTTGCGCCATTTTCTTTCATGAAAATTTATCCTAAAATTCGAACATTTTGCTCTGAATGTAAAGGTAAGTGAACGCTTATAATGTATTTAGAAATTCTAAAAATATGTATGTAAATCATGTTTAGTGAATAATTACTCATGTGTTATTTATAAATAAATTATTTTAATCAGAAATCGTATTACTTGAGTAGTTTTTATTCTTGTAAATAAGCATGACGTTTGATACTATTTAGACGATTTAATTTTGCCAGTTGAAAATGTTATTTATCAGTTATGCCTTGATTATGTGATTCAGACTTACATCTGGTACAGTGCAGAAATACAGTAAATTATAAATTATTGATTTTTGCCCGTTTATACAGAAACTTCAAATGTAGTTAATATTTTGTACAAGCGTTCATTATGCTTACTCAATTCCTAAGTTCGATTGAGAAAGCGACAAAAGAATAATATATACTACATGAAATGTATTTATTAAAGAATAATTAATTCAGGGATCACGCTATAGAGCGTATTTTATCAATTTTCTCCAATATACAGGATATCCCGAAAACACTGAAATGCGGTTTAATACATCATTTGTTAAAGATTAATGTTGAATTGTTTAAAATAACATAGGAAGTACGACTACGTTCACGAAATATTCATTATAAAAATGTCTTTCTCATTTGTGTATTTAGTTATTTTAAAGTATATTAAATATCCACTTGTGAAACTAAAATAAGCAATCGTGAATCATGAGAGTAAGCGCTACTTTGTTTTTCCTTCAAATTATATGCATCTATTTTCTTTATGTAAATATGTATCATAGCAAACAAATTAATCATGAGTTCGTACTTGAATTAGTAACACAATTACTACTTAAAACTACATTAAATAACGTTTGAAAGCACTGGAAAGCTTAAGAAATGCCTGATGTATATGTGAAGACTCGAGCATCCGTAGGCCTCTTTGGATGGCTCATCAAAATACAAGCGCAGGCCCGTTACTAATTGCGAAGGCCCCGAGTCAGGCAGCAGGGAGAGCACCAATCAGAGCTCTACAGAAGTCACTTGACGCGAAGAGCCAATCAGAGCAAGAAGTGGCATACCAGGCTCAGGCGCCTGTCCGGTGAATTCGTGAACGGGCCCCGAGATCGCTAAATAATAGATTTAGGTAAAGAAACAGCATACGCAGAACGATGCCCGAAGGTGTCACTCAAGTGACTCACGGCAAGAGGAGCTAGCAACTAGCTAGATCGCCAATCTGCTGGAGTATCTGGAACAGATCGCACAGGGACGTACCCAGAAAAAAATGAGGTTTATCAGTGTGACGTCATTTTTCCACCAACACGTGATCTTTCGGCTGTGTTGATGATTAGCCCTGTAATCTGATAGGCAGAAGTGTATATTTTCCATCGACACGTGACTGAAATAGCCTCGTCACAGTATAGGTTTTAATATGTCAGCACTTTTTAATGGGAATTTGTGGAAAGATGTCTTTTTGTAGTCATGTACAGGTTCCTGAGAGTTATTGAAACATCCATAGGCAGCACAATACAGAGGCATAATTATTATTTTTTTGATTTTGCTCTTATTACCAGGAGTCCAGCACCTCTTATTACCAGGAGTCCAGTTTTATAGCCTCGAACCCAAGGAGGTGATATCCTCCATTTCGGGGGGCGTCCAAACCGTGAAAAGGGGGGGAATTTTTCACAAAAAGATTTCATCATTATTATTTTGTTAACAAAAACTGAAATTTCGGGGGAGGGGGGTCCGGATCCCCTGGACCATCCCCCTGAGTAAGTCCTTGCGATGGCAAGGACTTAAGCCGGATCACGGCTACCTCAACTAAAAGGCTATGGCACTTCTCCCGCTCTTAGCTAATGACGTCACAGCACCAGTGCGGGTTTATCTGGACTTCCACGAAAGAACATTACATGTATACAAAATGCAATATTGCGTCTATTAAGTTTTAATTAAATATACATATTTTGCGTCTATATTTTACTAAGGATCAAATATAAGTGTAAAACAGTAACAATACGTGGGATTCATACGAAATATACCGCTTTAAAAATACTTAGAAAAACTTTGGAATTTTTTTAATTACTCTAATTGAGTAGAACCAAATAATTTAAATTTCAGCATTTTAATCACAGATAAATAAGTGTTTGACTGTAGGGAAAAAATTGAAGAACATACAAAATATTAAAAAATATTCGTATACTACAAAGGAATGCAAGAAATATTTTTGAAGATATATAATGTTTTAATAGCTATATTGAAAAACTCTTAAAATTCAAATATTGAAATACTAAGACACTTAAATTGAAATGCAAATATGTTATTACTAATAGTTACTTTTATGTTTATGTATTATGCTTCAAGGCATAAAAGATGAAATAAATCAGGAAAAAACACAAAATTTTTTGCTGTGATGTCTTTCAATAAATCAACACATCAAGGGTACTTTTATTTCAGTAAACTCATGCTTTCTGACGAAAGACGTAAATCTTATTTTTATTTTTTTTTCAAATGTAATATGGAATTAATATAGTATAAAATTAATAACAATTTTCAAAAGAAAATTTTAACAATATTTTTAAGAATTACAGAAAATAACTTTAATAGTGACATTTAAAATAAATTAAACTGGATTTCTATTCTCCTTCTGCTAAATAATAGAACAGGCTAATGAGTCCCCCAGAACTTAACCATAATCAAAGTTTATGTAGTTCTGTATTATCACAAGATTGTGAGGGTATCACCCTTGCCAAAGGGGCTCATTGTTGCTCAATTTGCTCTAAATTTTTTTACTTTTCTTTCTGAATTTTTTTTCAAATCCTGATTTTTTATTTTAAGGTAATTACTTAACAAAATATTTGAAGATCTGGATAGAGCATCTTTAACCAGCTCAATACTCTTTTTTCCACACACACAAATATCATCACCATTAACAATGTCATCTTTAATTAATTTAAGCTCTGTTAATTTCATAAGCAATAAGTTGTGACCTATTTCAGATTTTAAAAATTTTGCTTCATTTAAAGGTGATGTCAACAAATTTAATATTATGAAAGAAAAAGATACAACCTGTGTTAAAAAATCAGATGGATAAGTTAAGCTTCCTCTGTATAATGCTGTTATAAGTTCATAGAATAAATCATCGTCTATATCCATAATTTGATTAGTGGTAATGAGTGCAATACAAAAAGAACAAATTAGTTTTCTCTTTATCTTGAAAGATATATATCCAGCTATATACACAATGGCCTTAATAGCATTATCATCGTAATTAATTAAATCGATTTTGTCATTTAATATATCCCCAAAATTATTTAGAATGGCGTTGGTTTCTATATTCTCTTGTTGAACTGAAACCTCTGTATCAATCAATTTTTTTAGGTCAATACTTTCTCCACCAATTTTAATTGTTGAGCCCAATCTAAGCTTTTTCTCGGATTCCAAAATTTGTTGATAAGATATGTGATAATTACCTCCCGACATTTGTCTGTATTGGCTAAATCGTTGTTCAAGTAAATCACTTTGAAATTTGCCAGGTAATACATACTTGAAAGGACACATATCTGTTTGCAATAAATATTGAATTATTTGTATCATCGCACTTGTAGTTTGTAATAAGGCTGTGAATGTTTCTTTTGTGAAACCAGATAAACTATCTGTATTTCTCCATACATGAAGCCATTTACAAAAATCTTCCAAAAATTTTAACCGTTCATCATTACAAGAAGTAAAAGGCAATTGCCAACTATCATTAAGTCTTATACCTTTGCTTGCAGATTTTACATTAAAAATTTTCCACCATTTAACGAAAAGTTCTATAAAATCTGAAGTCTTCTGTTTTAGGGACCAGTCTGTATTAGAAGCACAGCCGTTGTTTAAACGCAAAGCAGCTACATTTGTTTCATCAAATATTTTTAGAGCAAGTGTTACGTTTTGTCTTTCGATATTAGATGGATAAAGTGCTTTTAATGTTAGTTTGTAAGCACATTTAGCTAAACTTTGGTTTTCTGAGGCATACAAAGAGCGAAGAACTTTAAAAGATGCAGTAGCAGTTTCTGACACATTTTCAAAGTCAGGAAAAGTAAAAGAAACTAAATCATCTTTCTTATTTATCCAGTTATTTCGCACTGATTTTATAATGTGAACTGGGTCTAAAATAAAGAACAAAGGTCTTTCAGGACATGCAGGGTTGGGAACGGATATATCAAAATTTTTTCTATCAAAGAAAAGCTTGAAAACTTTCCTATTTATTGAATTATTATCTGTTATAAGAGCAAACACTTTTATACCCAGATTTTCAAGTGATATTATTGTTTTCAAAACAATTTCATATAAGGCCTCTGCATTAATCGTTGTCACAGGTATAAGTCTTACAACATCTCGATAAGATGATAACAGACTGGATATTAATAATGTATGAACAGACGTACCTTTCTGGCAAATATCTGTTTCTGATCCTCCAGTGACACTTCCTCCTTTGTATGTAAACATTGGATTAATATGAATTTCATTCATTTGTAAAACAACAAGTTTCTCATGTTCTTTTAAGTGTGCTAAATTTATTTGAATATATTCTAACGAGTTTGTACGAATACCATTCATCGATCTTTGATTGATCACTTTTTGTAAATTCCTAAAATGGGGAATATTAATTAAATCATAATCATATATTTGTTTATATGCTGATGAGGACTGCATAAATAATTTCAAACACCATAACAGTGTTTGATTACTGTATCTAAAGGCATTCTTTTTTTGAATAAGTAACTGTAACTGCTCAATTATAAATGTAATTTTTCTCATCTTGTTATCGGAAATTAATTCTTCTTGAACTATATATTTCAGAGTGTCGCACACATTATTAAGGAGATATTTCAGAGTATCGCTGCTCTCAGGAGAATCTGAAATGGTTTTAAGCTCATCTAAGCTGCTGTTTATCTGGGAGAAAGAATTTAAAATGGAAATATTATTTAACTAGCTGAAGTACCCGTCCTTGACGGGTTAGTGAATGCAAATTTCCAAAAAGTAAGAACTTTCGCCAGCATTGTAGGAGTACACAGAATAATGTAGTATGTTGCCAAAGTAAAGAGAACGCAGTTATAATTTTTATGTATTGTTAAACAATTACATGTTAGAGAGTAACTAAATAATATCATTTCATTCGCTTTAGTCGTAATGTGATGCGCGAACGAATATTTACGCATACTGAAATAATTTTCGCAAAATCTCAAAATCTAATCAAAATTTTTGAAAAATTTGAAGCCTAGAATTTCAGTTGAGTGACAACCTATCCTGTCACCCAATTTCGTTTCATTCCCTGTAGTCTTTATTTCGTGATGCTAGAACAAAATTTCAGCATTTTAAAACGATTTTCGCAAAATCTCAAAATGTAATCAAAATATTTTAAAATTTCAACGCCTATAAATTAAGATTAGCAACAACCTATCTTATCACCAAATTTCGTATCATTCGTATTAGTCGTAATTACGTGATGTTTGAAGAAATATAAACGTATTTTGAGAGAATTTTCCCAAAATCTCAAAATCTAATTAAAATGTTTAAAAAATTGGACACCTGTAAATTATGTTCAGCAACCATCTATCATGTGACCAAATTTCATATCATTCGCTTTAGTCATCATTACGTAATGCGGGAACAAAGTTTCGCTCAGTTTTAAACGATTTTCGCAAAATCTCGAAATCTGATCGATTTTTTTTAATTAGATGCTAATAGTTTAAGGTGAGTGACCACCTATCATTTCACCAAATATCATTTTTTCACCTTTGCAGTTATTACGTGATGTGCGAACACAAATTTACGCAGTTTGAAATGATTTTCGCAAAATCTCAAAATCCAATCAAGATTTTTTAAAAATTCGACGCCTATGTTTTAAGTTGAGTGACCACCTATCATGACACCCAATTTCATATCATTCGCTGCAGTCGTTTTTACGTGATGCTTGAACACAAATTTACGCAGTTTGAAACGATTTTCGCAAAATCTGAAAATCTAATCAAGATTTTTTAAAAATTCGACGCCTATGTTTTAAGTTGAGTGACCACCTATCATGACACCAAATTTCATATCATTCGCTTGAGTCGTTTTTACGTGATGCTTAAACAAAAAAAGCGTCACGGACAGAATGACAGACAGACAAACTTTTTTTTGAGGGTCGCATCGGATTCCTGGGTGCTTGAAACGGATAGAAATCGCAAAATTTTTGAATTCCAAGAAATGTACAGACAAAAGTCTAATTTTATTTATATAGATGTAGAAAGGCGAACAATCCTGTCATTATTATAAGCAGTAGCAGAAAGTTGTGTATCTATTTTCAATGAAGCTTTTATTCTGGGTATAGGAGTATCGACGATTTGAGAAATTAAAAGATAATTTTCTGAAAATGTAACTTGCCAATTTTGTTCTTCGAACAATTTTATTTTCATTCGCAACATATCTTTTAGCTGATAAAAAGTTTCAAATGTATTTTCTTTAAGAAAAATTTCATGTGCTTTTTTTCAGAGTGGCTATTCGGACCGGCCGGTGCGGATAGTTTCACGCTATTCGGCCCGTTCTGTAGTGCTGCCATCTATATTTAAATGTTTGTACGAATAAATCACCAATAATTTATTTAAAATTTTATGTTTATTTAGACCAAAGAAAACAAATTTCGTCCGCAATTTCTATTTTTAAAATGTATATTAAAGCTTTAGTCTGAAATGAGCAAGCTTTTCAAGGTATGAGCCTACCTTCGGAGAACTTTTTTTTTTTAAGTAAAAAATTTAATGAAAAATCCATGTTTATATTAAGATGAGGTATAAAAGTATAAAAATTTAAATGCCCGTTAATGAAATTCAGTGTAAGCTTTGCAATAAAAGCAATCTTAAGTTTCCGACAGGATTGATGATTGGAAATAGAATTGAATAAAAATTGTTTTATACGTATTTAATGTACGTATGACGTTTTTTTATATGTATGCAAAATTATCAAATGAAACAAACAATTTTGCAAATTTTTATACAATATCAATCTTAACGATCGTCAGATTCATCGGAAATAATCTTCGCTTGTTAACTTTACTTATGATTTTTTGTAAATGGCTTTTACCTGTATTTTTATGTAAAGTATTATTTTTTTTAAACATACTTCAAGTTTGCACATATATATAAAGCTTTGTTTTAATAAAATGTAATTAATTTTTACATAAGGGGGAAGAACTCCTCCCGCCGTGTTCGTTTTATTAAAATAAATTTAATGATGCAAACAAATACAATTCTAAAGAAGCAGTACCTCACGAAAGCAGGGCCCGATTATGACCAACAGGAGCCTCGGGCATTGATGGATTTGAGGGCCCCATCTATGAAATTTGTTTTATTTTACATAAAACTTTGATATAAAAAAGAATATTTCCGAACAACATTTGAAGTTGGGCGCCCTTTCGAGTTGGGGGCCTTGGGCAAAGTCCCGGTTTGCCCATTCGATAATAAGGCCCTGCACGAAAGTATCATAAATATAATAAAGTCAATAAAATACACAGAAATATTATATTCTGCTCCATATATTCAACTTTTTGAACCAATCATGCAATTAAACATGTTTAGCTTTTCGAAGAATAATTCTTTTATTTTATTTATTATTTTTTCCCTTCTTTACGCGAAACATTGGAAAGAGAAAACCTAAAATAAAGGCGATATAAATTAGCTTATTTATTTATATATATTTCTTTTTATTTTTTGCAACCATGCTCATGTATAAATGTTTTTGGAGTGCTGCAACATAGCTCAAATATAATTTTCACAGTGACCTTTTGTGTGCTAAGCAGATAATATTTTTGCACTTATTTAATTCAACAAACTAGTGTCGGGTTTAACAACATAAAAAAGGGTCAGGTCATAAAATGAATAATTTTTAATTTTAAATAGTTAAAAGCATAGTACATTTTAGATTTTAAATTTTCTTAGTTACTTTGCATTGCGCTAGTTACAAGTACAGTTGTACACATTTAATAAATTTTAAAAATGTTTCCCCTAATACAACATATTCCCATAACATTTTTCTTTTTAAATTTTATGAGCAGTTTGTCCTATGACGTGAAATGGTAAAATGAGTAAGTATTCTATTAGATAAATTGTCATATTTAAAGAATATTAAGCAAAATACTAAATAAACAGCGACGTTATTTTATATATTTTACAGCACTTGTATTTTAGTAATTAGCATTTCATTTGTTCTATTTATAAATTCAAAACATCAAAAATTGGTTCTGAGAATTCAGTATCATCAATATTGTCACCAGTCGTTCAATTATTCTAGCCTACCGCGCGGCTGTCGATCGGGAACTTTGGGTGGTTTTCTCTAGATCTCACGTGAATACGCGTTTGAACCCCTTAGAAAGTTCTCCCCCAAGGCATCCCCTAGACAGATTACCCTACGTGTAGTGTTTACCTTAAATACACAATGCAGTACAATGTATCCATTCATTTTACTATCAAATGACCAAAGAGAATTTGGCACTGCGAAATATTCATAAAAGTACTGTATAATCTGTTTTGCATGGTTATGTACTTGTAGCGTTCAGCCATTATAAGAACGGACTAAGATATCCTCCTCCATTTTTCCACACACATACACTTCTTCAGAAAAAAAAAAGATATTATACAACTACCAATATATCAAATTAACTATATTGTTTTACTAAACAAGAACAAGGATCGCTGATCATACTGCAATATAATAAAATTTCGAAATAGAGTACTCTACACGTTTGAGTACCATCTCTTATCTTTCATATGACAGTCAATCACCATTAAATGAGTACTAATGAATTGAAAGTTTAAATTTTATTAAAATGTAAATATGTACCCTAAGTGGTCGGAAAAAAAGCGCACAATATTCAAGGGGTTATTTTTTTAGATGAGTGAGGGGGGGGAGTGTGAAATAATAAATGTAAGGCAGGAGTGGGCACCCGAAAGGCGCAAACAGAGATACATTCATGTATTTTGTATTTATCGCTATTGAAAATTGACATTCAGATAACTTTTCCAAGGAGAGTGGTCTGATTTGTCAGTACACACACTATCACTATGCACAGTATCCCGATGTCCGTCCGAAACGCTTTATTGCCCTTTAGCTTTCAATGAAGGGTTATTTTTTTTCTTTCTGTATTGTGAATTTTTTGCAGCAGTGCTATTGTGAGTGTTTTGTATCACACTGCTAAAATTTTTCAGTAAATGTGTAAATATTTCAGACTGTAAAATTCTCTTTTACTTTTATAGCTGAAGAAACCATTATAAGAGAACAGTAGTTAACAAGATTTTTAAAAATAATTTCTTGATATTTTATTTATTTATTTGCGTATCAAAGCGTAAAAAATGCATGATTTTTTTTTAAAGTCGTGCATTCGGATTTTATTTGTATTTTGATATTTTAGTAACGTATTTTTAATGAGAGATTGCGGTAAATAAAGATTTGTTTTTAAATCAGGGGCGTAACTAGGTGTAAAACTTGTTTGTTTCTTTTGTGTTTAAGCTAAACCTACACGAGGGGTATTTTCCTAAGGATGGTTGCCTTGGAGGAGAACTTGTGTAGAGTAGGGCTTATCCAAATGTACACACATTGTATTTTCTATGCACATTTCATAACTTCAATGCATAAATGTACGTTATTTAATAAATTATTTTAATATTATTACTATTTATTAAAAAATTATTTTAATATTATTAAATTATTTTACAGCACTTGTATAATATGAAGAAAAAATCATTTTACTTACTTTTTTTAAGTACCTATAATTTACATGTTAAGTTAAATATTTTAAAATAAATTACTTTTTTATATTTATTTATGCATTTTTTTTTTTTTTTTAAGTAGGAAAACTTACAAAAGCATGTTTCTTAGAAAAACAATCAAAACATCTTTATAGGCAAAACTAGCAACGTTAAACCTTCTTTAAACAAGATAAAGGCAGAAATTTAAAGTGATTTTAAAAGGTAAAATAACACAGATTACACAGTAAAATATACAGGGTGTCCAGCCTTAATGTGACCCAATAGCTAATTCCCGAACCATTCGGTTTAGATATGCACTTCCAATTTGAAAAATGTTTTAAAAAAGGTGAATAATGTTTTTACGTGCTTTTCGAACCAAAAAATCCATTTAGAAAAAAATTACAAAAATTAAATTTTTATACGGTCCCCAGGTCCTATCACTTATATTTAGGAAAAGATGCAGTACACAAAAACAAAGTAAACACAAAAAGTTTCATTTTATTACGATAAAAACTGACCAAGTTATGGAACTTTGAAAATCATACATTTCATCCATTTTCTCGGCCAATTTCAAGAAGCTAGTAAGGGACCGTCTCCAAAGTGAAATTAATTGGAACTCTGCCAGGAAACATTCGCTCTTGCACATCACTCTTATGTAAATCGTTTTTAAATTTAAAAGTACACACATTACGTTAATATTACAATAACTGAGTACTTAAGAAACAAAATTTATTCTGTGTACGTGTAAAACATAGATAAAATAAAATATTTTGGACGAAGAAAACTTTTCAAAAGCAGTTCCAAAAACTTAGACTTATTTGCCTGCGGCTTCAGACTGATTTGCTGCGGTACTGATCATGGCAAACGTTAAAAATCTGTTGTGTAGTCGCTTGCAATTGCATACAGTCGTATTCTAATATTACGAATTCTAGTACAGGAGAACGAGATGTATACAAATGAAGAATACTGCGAAATGGTACTGTTGTATGGGCAGTGTAATCGAAATAAGAGAGAGGCGGAAGGACTTTATGCCATTAAATTTCCCAGTCGAAGACATCTATCTTATTGTACAATTGCCCGTGCTGTTCAACGCTTGTATAGAACTGGGAGTTGTCATAGACGTATTCCCTTGTCTCGTGCCACACCTTCAAGCTTGCGGATACCCGCTGAGGATGTTCTAGGATATGCCCTGGCTCATCCTGAAAGTAGTGTCCAGGATATTAGCAAGGCTTGTTCCTACTCAAAATCGACGGTGTGGAACATATTACATACGTACGATGCATTTCCTTATCGTCCAGTCCTGGCGCAGGAGCTAATGCCTGGAGACCAGTTGTATACATCTCGTTCTCCCATACTAGAATTCGTAATATTAGAATACGGCTGTATGCAATTGCAAGCGACTACACAACAGATTTTTAACGTTCGCCATGATCAGTATCGCAGATCAGTAAAGCCGCAGGCAAATAAGTCTATTTTTTTGGAACTGCTTTTGAAAAGTTTTCTTCGTCCAAAATATTTTATTTTATCTATGTTTTACACGTACACAGAATAAATTTTGTTTCTTAAGTACTCAATTATTGTAATATTAACGTAATGTATGTACTTTTAAATTTAAAAACGATTTATATAAGAGTGACGTGCAAGAGCGAAAGTTTCCTGGCAGAGTTCCAATTAATTTCACTTTGGAGACGGTCCCTTACTAGCTTCTTGAAATTGGCCGAGAAAATGCATGAAATGTATGATTTTCAAAGTTGCATAACTTGGTCAGTTTTTATCGTAATAAAATGAAACTTTTTGTGTTTACTTTGTTTTTGTGTACTGCATCTTTTCCTAAATATAAGTGATAGGACCTGGGGACCGTATAAAAATTTAATTTTTGTAATTTTTTTCTAAATGGGTTTTTTGGTTCGAAAAGCACGTAAAAAATTCTTTACCCTTTTTAAAACAATTTTTAAATTGAAAGTGCATATCTAAACCGAACGGTTCGGGAATTAGCTATTGGGTCACATTAAGGCTGGACACCCTGTATATAACTTGTATAAATATACTAGTTTAAATATACAGTATTAGTTCAAGAAACCATGTATAGATGGCAGCACTAAACAACGGGCCCAATAGCCTATACACTAATGGCACCGTCGGTGCGGATAGTCTGTAGGCTATCGGCACCGGCCGGTCCGGATAGCAACGGCCGCTTTTTTTACTTTCATTAATAGCCATATTCAACAAACGCTCTTCTTGGTCGTCTAAATTTTTTCGCTGCTTCGGAGGTTCATGCGATAAATATTTAGGGCAATTTGGGAAAATAATTGGCACTGCTCCTTCTTTTAATTTTGGACGTCCCCTTTTGCATGTCAGAATAGTCCCATCATCTTTTTTGATGCTCTCAATACGAATTATATCATTTGGATCAAAATGTTTTTCACAAACTACGGCACATTTTCCTGGATTATAATCTTTCCTGGGAATATTTTTTAACCATTTTGCTCTTAAAATGGGGTCCTTTGGAAACGAGAAACACGATACTCTTTCTTTGCTATTCCGATAATTCGACGTGCACTTAGTAACAACACACATATTAGGCATTTTGAAAATTGAGTTTTACCTCCAAATGGTATCCAAAACTGCACAATTCTTGTAAAAAAATAGCAAAATATAAACGTAAAATAATAATATTTAACGAAAATCTAGACTTTAGCGACCACGTGGATAAAAGCATGCTCCTATCAACTCTAGCACCTAGCAGGTACTAACAGGTGCGTAAGTCAGCAGGTTCTTCCTTCCCTAGCACTGCTATCGTGACGTCACAAATACCGCGCCAGAGCCCTATTGTCCGAGATAGCCGTGGCCGGATTCATACTGGCCGTACCGCACCGCTAAGACGCCGCAATGACGTCATGTGGCGGAGCAACACGGCGCCCGCGCGGCGAGCGACCGCAAAGCTACAGCCAATTACAGAAGAGCTTTTACAGCTACAGCCAATGGACGATATCGATATGACGTCATTTTTCCACCAACACGTGACCTTTTGGCTGAATTGATGAGTGGCCCTGTAATCTGATTGGCTGAAGTGTATATTTTCCATCCACACGTTGCTGAAATAGCCTCGTCTCAGTATAAGTTTTAATATGTTAGCACTTTTTAATGGGAATCTTTGGAGAGATATCTTTTTGCAGTCATGTACAGGTTCCAGAGAGTTATTGAAACATTCGTAGACAGCACAATACAGAGGTATAATTATTATTTTTTTGATTTTGCGCTTATTACCAGGAGTCCAGCACATAAGCCTATGGAGAAATGGTTGTTTGTTTTCCACCGTCACGTGACTTTTATAGCCTCGAACCCAAGGAGGCGATATCCTCCATTACAGAAGAGCATTGGTGTATTTACTTGCGGCTAGGCAAGCTCGCCTCGAGGACAGCCAACGGTCCAAAACGGCGAAACAGTACGGCATGGTTGCGGTGCGGCGCGGCAGATATGAATCCACCTTTACCCAGGGGGATGGTCCATACCTTTAGTCCAGGGGCAAGTCATACCATTTTCGTGCACGTACCTTAACTTGGGTGTCTTGCGAAAAGGTTTCCTCCTGACGTCATTCGTAAGCCAAGTTATCATTCGCAGGCACTAGAATTGCAACCCATGTGTCGTAAGCATGAAGCTCGGGAGGAGAAACATCGACTTGTTATCCAACTTGGACCAACTATGCAGTATGAGAATTGCCGACGAAACTGCGGCTACCATTGATTGCGCCATCTATTGACGGTAGCGGAAAACAACATCGCGCGCGCGCGCTTTCCGATTTAATGCTTCTCTAATTGGGATTTATTCATTTATGCTGAAATATCATGAAGTATACACTAACATTTGAATAAATAAATATGATAATTAACATGCATATATAATAATTTTGTTTCTATATTACTTAGTTACAACGATGTAACATCAGTTTGAAAATTTAATAAATTAATTAATAATTTAAATAAATTCTCTTTAAAACTGCATGCGAACGATATAATAGATCAGTTTTTGACAAATATTTTTGGTAGCAATTCGCTAAAAATTAAAAAATATTCCCTGCCTTCTTTCAGGCTATAACAGGGGTGTTTGTGGTCCGGGTATACCCTGAATTCCGGATATTTTGAGGTAGTTCATATCTGGAATTTCAGATTTTCTTTTTTAGCAATGGGGGAAAACTGCACAGAAAGTTAGCTCAAGCATTCCGCTTTCAATCTTATCCCATTATTCTTGTAAATGATTATTTTTTCTTGAGCATTCTTTTATTTAAATCTCCAATAGCATAAAATTAAAAAATTAATCTTTATTTTATTTCTAATTTTTTACAAATTTATGATAATTAAAAAACTTAGTAAGATGTAAGATTGTCAAAGTAGAAGATGTCAAAAACTAACGATTTTTGACAGTTTGGATTTGATTTTTAAAGTCAAGTATTCTTAAAACATCTGCATGAGAAATATATTTATGGAACATTTACTAACAATAGATAATGAAGGTTATAACATATCTCTCCGTTAAAAAGCCAGAATTTATTATAATAACGTAACTATTATTGATTAAAAAAAGATTACTAATTTGTTCACTTATTGTTACTTGCAAAAGTTTAAAATCAACGTTACTTTCACCATTCCCTTTTCAGGGTTTTTGAAGAAGTCCCACAATCACCTCTGGGCTATAAATTCCTCTTATATACCCGCTCTTCCACATTATATTTTATTTATTATTATTTTTTGTTGTCTTTAGTCTTAAAGTTGGTTAGTTAAACAAAAAAACAAAAACAAATATGGAAAGAGAAAAACATTTAACGCCGTTTTTCAGCACCACCAGAGCCTGATTATAACCAACAAGGGCCCTAGGAATTGATGAATTTTGGGGGGGGGGGATCTATGAAATTTGTTTTATTTTTCATAAAATTTCGATATAAAGAAGGATGTTTCAGAACAAGATTTGAAATTGGGGGGCCCTGGGCAAAGTCCCGATTTGCCCGTGCGATAATAAGGACCTGAGTACCACAAAAAATTACATAAAAATCAATGTCTTTTTAGTATCAGTATCATTTTTCAGTACTATAAAAAATTTCATAAAAAGCATAAAGGAAAAAAATAATATTAATTCAATAAATACACGCATATTCAGTGATTGACTCTTTTGCATCAGTTTTGCAAGATTTCACATATCAGAAAAAATCTAATATTTCTTTAATTTTGAAAAATTTTGTATTTAAAAAAAAACAGACTTTGAATTGAAAATATTTGTTTCTGTATAAGTTTTGCAGACTTATGCCAAAAATATCTATTCATTTGTGTATCTCTTATATATTATAAAATCCCCTCCCCCACCCTAATTAAATTAATAAACAGAAAAATATTATTCATAAAACTGTTATTATTTTTTTAAAAATGGACAATTTCAAAGTATTATACTGCTGTTTCAATTTGATTATTGGGCCAAATGCCAATTTTAAAGTGTTCATATTAGCATTATACTACTAATAACATGTACAAAAGGTTTTCTATTTACATAGTGTTACTTTTTATGTTATACATTTATAAGGGGCCATATTAAAGAAATATTATGGTGATGCTGTATTGATGCTGTTTGGAGCTTTAAATAACGTTGGATTTTTCTTCGCGAGCGATACATCTCTTTTTCTGGCTTCTGGATATCCACTGTCACATCCAGGTGCAAAGCAGCGACTCGCTCGACCCATATTCTATCAAAATAATTTATTTTATTAAAAAAATATAGCTCGTTCACAATCAAAACAACGCTAAATCCCTATTGAAGCGGTGCGCTGCGCCTCCTGCCGGTGAAAATGGATCCTGGTCCGTTTTCCCGCCTGATCGCCCATTCCCGATGACTCTCCTTAGAGCTTCATGGTCGTAAGACTGCGTAGTCATCGATTCTCGGAAGTTGCATGCGATTTGCGATCCGTTACTTTGCCTGCCATCTTCTGCTAGGTTTCGAAATTCCTCATTCCGTTTTAAGAGTTCAGGAGTTGTAAACACGGACCAGCATAGGTGTGTGTGATTTAGCATTGCATATTGCTGATAGTGTTTTTGTAGATTTTTTGCTAAAAAGAGGAGTATTATTATTTTTTTGTTAACTGCTGAAATCTCTCAATGATCCCAAAGCCTACGTTGAATGGGTAAGGGTATTATAGTTTACTTAGATGATTGGAAAGAATGTATTTTGACAGAACATTTCTCTATGTTATAAACAATGGCTCCCATACACTGCTTTCTCTTGTTTGTTTTTTTAATTTAATATCAGTTTTAGCGTTTGTATCTTTTCATCTGTTGTAGTATTGTTTAGTAGTATTGCTTTCTCTTGTTTTATTATTATTTTAATTTTATCTCAGTTTTAGCGTGTGTATCTTTTCATCTGTTATAGTATTGTTTAGTTGTATAGCAAAGCATATGTAAGTCTTGTTCTGTGTTCCTATGAAGGATGTTTTTATCGCTTGTGTGATGTTTAGAACAGTTTATTTATATATATACTTTCTCTCTGCCTTTGCAACATGTCTAGCAGAGTTTGAATAGAGTCAGTAGTTTAGTTTTATAAAGTAAATAATTTTAGTACATAATAAATTAAAACTAAACATATTTAACTTAAGATATTTATTTTTAATTTGATCTTAATACCAGCTATTTCGAGCGTTTTTAAATGTATGGTTGATTTTTTCATTTTTATTTATTTATTTATTTTCTGACAGTTCAAAGGTTTGTGTGATTAAAAAACATTTGAGGACCAAGTTTAAAAAAAAAGAGTTCGGCCAGATTAATACTCCTACCTAAAGAAAATGTGACAATTTTCATCACCATTGCTTTTTAAACTCTTATTTTGTTTAAGACACTAATTTAGTGAACTGAAATGAACTTTCAGTGCATATTCATTTATAGTTCACACTCCTATGTAAAACATGGAAACTGGGAAAATTAAAAGAAATTGTTTAGTTTCAAAAATTATCTTCATCCACTCCTATATTTCTGTTTTTTACTCTGTTATTTAATGTTCCCAAGCCAAAGAAAACAGTGAAACTTGCATATAACAATATGCTAGGGATCTAACTAAAATATCATTTTTATACCGTTCTTTGTTGCAGACTGGTTGAGCTTTGGGACATTATTTGACGAAGGTGCTTTCTAATTAAAATTATTTCCCGAGCAGAAATAATACTTCAGTCATTAATGGGTGCAACTTGTTAGGTGACATTGAAGAATTTTGGGTGATGAATCTATAGGGTAAAGTGGGTACCCTGGGTAAAATGGGTATAGTTACTTTTCTGTTGTTTTCATTTTACTAGAATACAATTTTCTAAAATGAAAAAGTATTGTTAAAATGTTCACATATCTGACAACATTTTAACTTTGTAAAAAATCTGGCCATACATTTGCAGGTAAAAATGTGGTTTAGTCCACCACTTGGCGATTGTCAACAAACTGCCGAGTTGGCGCTTTTCTGTAGTAGGTCTCTAGGATTGGAACCTCTTCTGCTCTCTTCAGGTTATAATCTCTAGGTTCTGTTATTTTGGTTTTTCTCGTTCGTCAACACGCGTGGGACGCAAAAGGCTGTGACATTCAGCTGCAGGGGAAGTACGCTTGATTTTTACGATTATTTTCCCAAAACGCACCACAGATGCAGAAACGTAAACAAAATGGTGGTTTAGGAAAACCAACCCTCGAAGATATGCATATGCTGGCACTTTGCGAGACCCAAAAAAACATCAGTGCATCTGGCAAATGCTTTAGAGGGCCCCCTGAAAAATATACTAACACTGGCCTTTTGTGAGACTCAAGAAAATATCACTGGATCTGGCTATCACTGTAGGGCCCCCCACGAAAATATGTATGTGTTGACTCTTTGCTAAACTAAAAATACCAGACTATCATGTACACCTTAAAAAAAAAAAAAAGTATTCAAGACACACACGAAAATTTGTTGTTATATGTAATATGACATGTAACCTAATTCGTAGTAAAATTATTGTTTGGTTCTTTCATTATAAAAATAAATAATTTTTAATGCATGAAACAAACAAAAGTTTCACTTCTACTTGAATGCTTTTTTGACAGGGTGCAGTTAACGATTACTGCACAAGTTGAAGCGAATTAGAATAGCTAGATTACAAAATAATAATGATACATGTGCACAAACGCAAATTAACAACTTAATGACATCAAATTGAGCAAGAGAATTCATTACAGTCATCTGTGTACGTCACACAGTAGCTGGAATAAAAAATAACAGCTATGTACATGCGAAAATGCAAGATATTTCGGATCTTTCCACAGTTCTAAAATATTCAATTTGCAATATTTAGCACATTATTGTCCCTCCAAAAAACATTGCCAAGTGGTGGGCTAAAATACGTTTTAGCCCATTTACTTGGCTTAACAGTCTTCTTCACTAACATGACTTCTTTCCATAAAACTTTACAAGACGCATTTCAGAAACCTATTGCTTGAATTTTATAGAAGAAAGGTTGTCATAACAGAAAACTGAAAAGCAGGTAAATTTTCTGACACAAAAAAATTATAGCATGTTTAGTTACACGGGATAAAATGGGTAAGGGTATAGCTAATATTTAGGAGTTGAAGATGTGAATGTATAAAGATTGATCAAAGTTGGAACAACTTTGAGAGCAAATTTAGATTTAGGGAGAGTAGAGTGTTCCAAAATTATACGGCAAAAAAATAATTTTTGATTTTCAGTTTGCATACCCTCTATTTATGTGACATCTATCTGATAAAAGAAAATAGTTTGCAAAGTTTAAAGCTCTTTGAAGAATATTAAGTGACAGCTCGAAGTATTCGAAAGTTTAAAAAATGATTTATTATGCAATTTTTGCCATTAAAAATTTTTACTGAACATAATTTTTGTCACAGTGCTCCAGTTTTACTTTTAATCAATAATTATGATAATTTGAATAATTAGAATGTGTTTTCTTTTCTTTCCCAAGTTATTTAAAACTTTTTTCTGCTGTAGTTTAATCAGCTTTCTATATTACTCCACAATTTGGAAAATTAACTGATGTTGCTCTTCTTCATGAGTAAGTTCCAAGTTAAAATCACTTGCTGATTTTACTGCTCATTCAACACAGTTGTTTATTACTTTGAAAGAAGATACTGTTTGCTTAGCCCTTTAGAGTCGTCCAAAAATGAGGATCAAACTCCAAAAACTTGCTATCAGGTTTCAGGGCACCATGGATTTAAAAGTTGTTTTGTTAGAAAATCGGGCAATATTTTATTTGAAAGGCTTAAATTTTTCTTGATTTAACTCTTCATAGGTCTTTTTATTTTTTTCCCAAGTTGTGCTTTTCCTCAGAAAGCATGTGATCGGAGAGGAATACCAGTCAAACTGGATCCTCACTCAAGTACCAAAGCTGTTCTTTTAGCTTTGCGATTGCTGTTAGAGCTGCATGTTTACTGATTTCTTTTTACAACTTGAGAATCCATTTAAAAAAAAAAAAAGGCTAAGGAGAAGTGCAATAGAGCTACTGGAGGCATCGAACGATACTTTTACATAATCTGTCAATGCTAAAACACAGATCCCCCTTAAATGCTTAGATCTCATAAGGTGGGAGTTTGAACTGCGCATGGAAGCAAAAAATGTTCAAGCAGTAAATGCTCTTTGCCATTCATTCTACACAATGGTAAGCACCAAAAGCACTGAACATAACCAGGGTTGTCAGATTTGCTGCCCGGGTAGTTCCCTACTTTCCCCACCGGGGTGGGGTTTTTACCTAAAAAAAACCCATGGGTTTTTTTAAGATAAAACTTTGATTTGCATTATTTTAAAAGAAATATTTGAATAATTATTTGATTTATTGTAGAAGAATTTAATTTCTTACAAAATTTTAAAGTTCTATTTCAATTCAAGATTATTTTTATCACAAATGAAACTATAAATCCTAATTCCATTCTGTTGCTTTTATGAAAAATAAAAATCTTTGTTTTCTACCAGTCATAATGCTGTCTAAAAGTTACTTTTAGTAATTTTTAGTTGAAATTTGTGTCATAGAATTTTCTATCACCTAGCAAACAGTATTGTATGTAATAGTAGTTGTTTAAAGATAATATATAACCGTAAAGATATAAAGCTATACTATTGCATCAGTTAATTTTTATTGTTAGGAAAAGATGTTCATGCAAACATAATATCCAATATTTCTTCATTAGAATATTTAGAAATAAAACAACCATTCAAATATGTGATGATAATTTCTTGGTTGTATAATAAAAGCAGGTCTGGTTGCACTGACTATTGAAATTAGATTATATCACCGGTTTAATGAATCAATACCACAAAATAAAGAAGTACACACATTATGGAATGAAAGGAATGATAACTTAACTCTGTGTTATTCATTAACTATTTAAATATTAAAAAGAAATGTGTAGGCAGGTTTTTGCCATTCATTTTTTATATTGTTTTTGAAACAAATAAAATAAAATAATTTGAGAAACTCTATATAAAGTTATTGAGTTATTACTAACATTTTCTATCATATTTAAAATATTGAAATTTCTTTATTACTTTTTTACAATAAATTTATAAATAAAAAATTACATTAATATAATTTCTGAATTACAAAATAAGATGATAAACCTTTGTCTAAGACAATAAAAATTATCCATATGCTTTGTTTTACTACACCCACTCAAAAAAGTATTCAAGTAAAAGCCAAATTTCTCACTTCAGTTTAGTAGGTAACTAATTAGTTTCTGAAATTTGCACAGCTCGAAATTAAAGTTATTGTTATTTGTGGATATATTTTAATGGTATGTCACTTAAATTTCTATTACTTATAATTTACTAAGCTATTAATTATTTATTCAAAAGAATACACAGTGAAAGTTTTTAGAAGCAAATTTATTCATTCATTTATTTATTTTTTGGAGGGCAGTGCCAAGTTCCCTTTGTGAGTTAAAACCTAATTTTATGTTTGTCTATGGTTTGTGCACTCATGTTGTCATGAAGTTTGCACTTCTATATGTGCAAATTTTCAAGTTCAAGTACCAAAAATTTTAATTTTGCCCAATAAAACCCGGGTTTTTTTCACCTTAAATCCCGGGTTGGGCTTTTTACCAAAAAAACCCGGGTTTTTTTAGAACCCTGAACATAACACCAAACTTTCTGAATATCCTAGTGCAATGAGTGATAGTTTTTAAAATTCTAAATAATCCAGACTAGGCTGGACCTCCTTTTTTAGCAACTGTCTAAGGAACTCAATAACATCTTTTCGTCTCTTTTGCAACAATTAGGGGGAGTTGGGGCACAGTGGTCCGCTTTTCTGCTTTTCATTTTTTATCTTATATAAAAAAAATTAACTATACAGCTTGTTTTTTCCATGAGACTCATTACACATTTCTCAGCATCCAAGATTTTTTTAAAAAATTCTGTGCATAATCTTTTTTTATATTTATTTTTCAAAAGAAACTTGGAGAGTGGACCAAGGTACCCCAAGTCTGGGGTACCTTGGTCCACCTTATGGAACACATTGGCAGGGATGTGCCAGCTGCTCCAATTGCTCCAAATTGTGCCAAAACAAATCCTGATGTGCCAATCTGCTACAAACAGATCGTTTTGGGACATTTTTGCTCCAAATTAAGCAAAACTGCTACATTTTTAATTTTTTCATATACGTTGAAAACGTTTGTAAATCTACCAAATTTTTACAAAAATCATCACACATTGTAAGCATTCTAATTTCAATCTTTCTCTATTGATCTTAAAAACAAATATGTTTTCTTTGCTATCCCTTTGTTTAAACCTCCTATGTCTTAAAGAGTAAAAATTGACCCCTGCTTTTAATTTAATTTTATATAAATTGGTAATTTTTTGCCAAACTTTTTATAAGCTGCTAATGGTATTGAACCCATTTGTGCACAGATATTTTTATCACATTCTCCGATTTTTGCTTATACCAGCAGTAATAGATAAATTTCTGATGTCAACTTCTTGAACAAGGGACGGTTTCTTTTAAAATCATTATGTATAAAAATTGAAAGGTCAACATCCTACTGGGTCATGTTAAAAATATTTTGCGGAGTTGAGGTGTTCCATACTCGTGAATAAAGGCTAGGAAAAATAAATAACGTTTTCGACTGATAACAAAATTGCCATCCCAAAAAAGGGACGCTAGGCATAAATGGGTTAATATAGTTTAGTAAAAATTGAATTTTTGATTTAACCCTACAATGCTTGATTTTGATTTTTCCTCCCAAAATTAATATATGTGATGATGTTAGTGATTAGCATTTTGAAAAAATAATAAAATATTTTACTAGAAAATCATTTTTTTATTTCAGTTCCATAGGTAAGCACACTGAGCCTTAACTATACTTTTTTAGCTTCTGTTTTGAAATTTTAGTATTCAGATTATTTCTTAGTATGATGAACATGCAATAATTTTTCAGGTCTAAACTTTTTGCTAACTATTTTTTGTTTTTTTTCTAAACAAAATGGCATATGAAAGATTCTGGTTTACATTTCAACCAGTTTTGACAATAATGAGAACAGTAATGACTTAGCTTATTCAGTAACGACTAGCAGTGAACAGTAATGACTAGCCTGAATCATATCGTTGCTGTCTATGTATAAATTATTTTTAAAACTGAAAGATGTCTAGGCTAGTAGTTTATAAACAGACAGGAATAATTAAAGTGGTTGTTCCATATATGGTTCCAGGTGCCTTGTAGGGATAATAGATATTTTGTATAGCAATGTATAAAATAACAGAATTTTTTATTTATTTCATAAGCTTCTGACCCTCCTCCCTCTCCCCCACAAAAAAAAAAACACTTTTTGTTATTAGTTAAGAGTTTTTAAGAAACTCCTTAATTTTCATTTTTTAGATTGGCATTCCTTAATGACTTTTCCTTTCCCTCCAAAAATAAATTTTGTATTTCAAAGCTGATGTTCTTGTGCTCCAGATCGCTCCACTAATCTGTTTTTCTTGCTCCAAATTGCTCCAAAAATGTCTTTTTTCTTGCTCCAAATTGCTCCAAAAATGTCTTTTTTCTTGCTCCACAAATTGCTCCAAAATTTAATTTCAGCTGGAACATCCCTGCATTGGACAAAGCTATACCAAAATTATATTTTTAGTTGGATAAAATTTATACTCAAATATTAATATAATATTGTAATTGAATTATTACTTTTTCTTTTTATAATGAAACAAATTACTTTTTTGGATTTGTAGATCCAGTTAAATTAATTTTCATTAGCAAAAGAAATCCTGAATTGAAAAAAAAAAAAAAGCAATCACTCTTAGAACAAAGTTATTTAGTAAATATTGTAAAAATATTAAATCTTTGGCATTTATCATTTATAATTTAAAATAAAGTTTAATATATAAATGAAGTTAGCAAAGAATATTCCGAACGAGATTTGTGAATGGAAAGCCTGCTACTTTCTGAGCAGACACGAGGCTTTGGAAGAATAAGTAGAATGTCATTTTTATGGATTGTTGCTTCATCAACATTTATTAGAATATATTATTTTTGTCTTCCTTATACAGAATCTCATGATCTGATTCATCTAGTTTTGCAAACACTAATCCTACATACTGAATTATTGTTTTCTTGGTAGCAAAGCTTATAACTTCATCTTGACCAACTTTTACTTCGTAGTTATATATATTATAACCTACAATTTCATTGCCAGTAGATTCAATATAATTTGAGTCTTTATCAAATTCACCACTGCTACTAGAATTCATTTCTTTTAATTCTTTTAAAAGTTTTCATTTTTTCCATATAACAAAGCTGCAGACTCTTGTCTTTTTTTCTTTTCAATCCTTTTATTTGCTTCATCTTCTAAAACTGCCTTAACAGACGTGTATCAGTAATAATTGGAGAGCATCCTCCTTTTTGTAAAATTTATTCTCCAAAGTTTTTTTTAAAATTGTTATGTACTTCAGGCTTGTGTGTAGTAATTTAAGCGAATAACTGTATATAAGTGTTAACACAACTGTGAAACACAAATAAAATAACTGAAAAACACTCAAAATACTGGTGTTAAACGATAAAGTAATTAAAAAACTTTGTAAAAAACACACATAAGAAGTAAAAGGAAAGAGGATACGCGTTTCGTTCAAAAATTGTTTTGAACTTCTTCAGTCCAAGCCCTTCGTCGTAAAGAACACAGGGAACTGAAAAAGCTTTTTCAGTTCCCTGTGTTCTTTACGACGAAGGGCTTGGACTGAAGAAGTTCAAAACAATTTTTGAACGAAACGCGTATCCTCTTTCCTTTTACTTCTTATGTGTGTTTTTTACAAAGTTTTTTAATTACTTTACAAATAAAATAATATGTAATGATTGTAATAATAATAAAAAAAAAGCTAAAAAGTTATTTTTTATTATTTGGGGGTAGTATGGACCATGGTCCAATGTAATATACTCAAGTAGACCAAGGTACCCCATATTCTTGAATTTCAAAAATATAGTAATATTTTTTTTTCTTTGTCATAAAAAGTAAACTGTAAATAATTATTAACTCAATAGATTTACCTTATAACAGAGATTCAGTTTACTGCTCCAATCATAAATTTTTTTTATTAAACAAAGTAGCAGACTTCTGAAAATTACTCAGCAGTTCTAAAATACAACTCACTGAAATAAAAATGGCTCCGTATCACTTTAACATGTGGTTTCTTTATAGTATTTTTGTAACTATTAGGGGCATTTGTTGATAATAAAATGAAATGAAATAAAATAGTATTTCAAAAATAATTGACCTTGGTCCACTGTGCCCTCGGTCCAACGAGCCCCAACTCCCCCTACTTTTCATTTTCTCTCAAAATAGAAGCAGGAGTGGCCTTATTGAAAGATACAAAATTTTCCTGAACTCCGGAAACATGAATGGCCATGCTTTAATTGCCCAAAAAGTGGTATTTATGGTCCTGTGGATGGGAAAAAATGCATCCAAAATCTGTAGTAGCTAGGATTTCTAGTATAAATGGTGCCTACATCCCTAGAAAAGATGTTTTTGAAACTTCTTCTGGATTGCTGTTATAGCACCAGTATGTTACGCTAGTATTTGTCCTTGCAGAGGCGCAGAGAGCCAAGTCGGGGCCCCGGGGATAAAATCTTTTGGGGTCCCTTTGCTATCCAGAAATCCTTTTGATGTCGTATTAAACCAATCATTTATTCCTTATTAAAATTAGTAATCATTTAAAGAATCTTTAAATTAATAGTAATTGGAAAATAATTAATAGAATTAAAATTATTAATTTAAAAGAGTATTATACTTTAATAAACATCCGTGCTCTAAAATATACCAACATTTTGTTTGGAAGATGTCGTCACCTTCATAGAGAAATTGTATTTGAAACGTTGACATTTTTGCATGGCATGTTTCCTCAGTATTGAAAAAATTAATATTTTTATTCATAGTACTTCCATGCAAGCAGACAGCCAAAAAAATTTCAGCAGGCCAAAAAAGTGGAAATTTCAAAATTTCTCATAGAAAGTCTCGATCTTTAATATTTTGTTAAGGAAAATTCAAAATTTCGGAGGTTGGGCGGACCCATAGTCTCTCCTCTGGCTATACCCTTTCTTCAATTACATTTAACGGAAAAAGAGTGGAACGGAAAAGAGTGTCTCGGAAAAAAAAATTCTTGTTAAATAAATTTTTTCTACTTTTAGTCATGGCAAACTGTTGAATAACATCGTCAATGTCTACTTTCTTGCAAGATTCAATCACTAACACTCCTCGTTTTTGTCAATTTGGTGGTTTATGCTCTAGCTGGCTTTTTGTAATTTCATTCAAAAATTAATTTGAAATATCCAGGGACATAATCTGAATTTGGTCTTTTTTTTTCTCCCAAAATGGAGAAGACACAATTAAGTATCATATAAACAGCAAAAGCGGGGCCCCTTCACAAGCTGAAGCCCTGGGGATTTTCCCCCTGCTCCCCCTCCCTCTCTGCGCCAGTGTGTCCTTGTGTTTAAAACACGAGGCAGCAAGCCAATCATCAACTCCTTTCCATTCATGAGTTAAAAGACATTTCCCATATCATGTAATGTCCCGTGCCTGCTGGTAACTTTGGAATATAGAATTTTCTGTATATTCATTCCGAATCTGACAACTAGCATATGATCCCAAGTTGCACTGCTTGTGTTGTCAGGTAAAAGTTTGCAGTCAAAATAAGCAACAAAAGAAACATTGGGTGAAAACATTTGTCCAATATTTTTTGCCCATTTCTAAATGTCTTAACTTCCTTGGTTGACATATGGAAGTAGTATCTCTACTGATAATGTCAGCTCACATCAGCACAGAATCCAACAGCCTGTATTGTTGAGAAAACACTATGCATTGCTGCATAAGATGTGGTCTTCATTCTGTCTAAACATGCTGCAAACTGAGAATTATCTGACAGTTGTTGTTTTTGGCTTTAAGAATTTTTGTTTTAGTAACATTAATACCTGTAAACAGAATTTTGGCGATACAACACATCAATTTATTAACCCTACTGTTGTCAATCAATATTGCCCCCCCCCCCACCACCAATCGCGTGCACAAATTGGTGTGAAAACAAGTGCCGTACCATAACGGAAAAGTACCATCAATCCTTTTCATTTTTATATGTAAAATTTTTAATTCTTTAAATAAATTATTGAAATCGAGGGTAAAAACTACGACCTTAAAAAAAGAGGGACATTTTAGAAAAAGATGAAGTCTTTATAGCTGGAGGAAAGAGATAGAGATGAGTTCGGGCTCATTTTTTAAAGCCCGAGCCCAAAGACTTATTTCGAGCCCATCGAGCAATATTATTTAAACGGAGCCGAGACCAAAATTTCTGCTAAATAAAATATCGTTTGATCGATGTAAATAATAATGTTTAATCGACGCAATGAAATATCATATCGATTTATATTAATAAATCAGATAAATCATATATATTATTTCTCAAAGGTGTTTTTTTCTGGCGCAGCTAGATCTCATTAAATACTTGACCAAAAAAAATTTTAAAAATACCCAGTTAAAGCTTATAATTTCTACTTTTGACGAAAAATATACAAAAATTCGGGAAAAAAATCTTTAAAAAAAATTAAAAAAAATCATATATGATTATTTCTCAAAGGTGTTTTTTTCTGGCTCGGCTAGATCTCATTAAATACGTGACTAAAAAAATGTAACAGACTCCATGGTTCCAGGCTGCCATGGAGTCAGATGAATTGAATAAACTTTCTTTAAAAATGAGTGGCAACGACAGATAAAAAATGTAAGAAAAATAGAACAGCTCGGAGTTGTTATTATGTTTTTTGTATAGATTGGATGGATGATTGAAGGTAACTAGAAATACAGGTTTTTTTGTAAATAGTTTGTAAAATAAATATTTAAATGAGGTTAAAAGAACTTCTTATTTTGTCTTTTCAATCGAGCCTTCACATTTTGATAATTCAGTGAGTTGTATTCATCAGTCGCCGGCAGAATATTTTGTTCTATGCCATTTTCTCGAAGGTTTGGCGAGATTTTTCTGGTGCCCACGGGTGGGCGGCTCCAATAAAACTGTACTTATTCCCCGGATTAATCTCACACCTTCGGATACAACCGTACCCTTCCAGATGATGAGAAAACAATTCCAATAAAAGAAGCCTTCGCTATGACCATTAATAAAGCTCAAGGTCAGACGCTTCAAAGGGCAGGATTGGATTTACCGGAACCTGTATTTTCACATGGACAATTATATGTGGCTTTTTCACGAGTTCGCAAATTCAGTAATATTCATGTTTGTATTGAAGAAACATATCGTCAAAAAATCAATGATGATCACATAGTAACTGCTAATATTGTTTTTAAAGAGGTTTTATAAAATAAAACAGTTAAAATAAGTTTATTTCTGTTAATATAAATGTCTACTTTTTGAATGATTTCAAATCAAACATCTAACTGACCCGTGAAAATATTTAACAGAATATTATATACTTATGCACACGTTTATTCATTTTCACACTATTTACAGTCGTAGTATTAAATACGATATTGTGCGAAATTTTCGCACGGTTCAGCTAGTCTCTACTTATTATAAAAAATGTATGTGTGTGTGTCGGCGGCGTTACGGAAAAGGCTACACCTAGAAACATCAAATTTGGTACTCATGAAGTTGTGCACCTCGAAGCAATTTTTTTCAAAATTCCGTCAAGAAATTTTTTTATTTTATGTTTTATGCGATTTTTCACATTTTTTCTCCCTTAATGCTTAATAACGGCAGTAATTACGTTCGCAGCAAAACGACAACTTACATCATCGGATAGAGAAGTAAATTTTCTTTTAAAAATAGGAATTTTTATATGTAGTTAGGCATTCTTTCTGAATATGTAGCATAATTTGCAGATTTTTAGGAGTTTTTTATTTAAAGATGACACCTGACAAAAATTTTCATAAAATGATTCTTAAACTGTCGCATCTTGAATTTTATCCGTCATAACTTTTTGATATTTTGGCAAATGATAAAACAGACATTTCGCCCCCTTTTTTTTTAAATAAAAATGAAAAAATTATATAAATTAGGTGATTTTTTTGCGAGTTTTAATGTAACAGTGTTTTTAATGTAATAGCATCTACGCAGACTATTTTCGCTATTATATAAATCAATCATGGCATGAGAAATTATGTAGGGTGCCACAAAAAGGATTAGAAAAACTGTGTTTTTTCAACCTATCGATAAGCTTTTCAATGGAGCACCGGATTTTCAAATCGCAAGTGAGGGTCCTCTCGGATCTACTTCTGTGACGTCAAGTGCTTTAAGATACGTAAAAAATACTCCACGATCTTACGAATTTATTCCCGCTCTTTCTTTAACACTAGGAGGCGATATTTTGATCAAAACTTACGATCAACTAAGAAATTTACGATTTTTATTGTAAGTGGTATTCTAATCCGTTGCTTATTTAAAAATCTGGCGTGACTCCACTCGACTTTCCGAACACTTACGATTAAGATCAGGGGCGTAGCCACGGCGGGGATATAGGGATATATCCCCCCCCCCCCGATATTTTTGGATTAGTGATGAAATTCAGTCTATTTATACACATATAAGTTCATATCCCCCCCCAGCCGAAAAATTTTCCTGGCTACGCGCCTGATTAAGATCATTACCAAGCATTTAAATAAATTTTAATCGATTAATAATTCAAATATATATACCAAATTGAAGCTCAATCGAATGTACCATTTAAACGCTAGCGCACCTTCAAGAATTTCTCCCCATAGGCCATAATGTAAAAGAAATCTTTGTCGTAGCCCTGTAGAAAAACTATAAGTCCTATACACATCAAAATCAATACCGGTCTTACGATGGTGGTTAATAACATGTATACCCAATTTGAGCTCAATCGAATGTATCGTTTAAACGCTAGCGCACTTTCAAGAAATTCCCCCCATAGGCCATAATGTAAAAGAAATCTTTGTCGTAGCCCTGTAGAAAAACTATAAGTCCTATACACACCAAAATCAATACCGGTCTTGCAACGGTGGTTTATAACACGTATACCCAATTTGAGCTCAATCGAATGTACCGTTTAAACGCTAGCGCACTTTCAAGAAATTCCCCCCATAGGCCATAATGTAAAAGAAATCTTTGTCGTAGCCCTGTAGAAAAACTATAAGTCCTATACACACCAAAATCAATACCGGTCACACGCACGCACGCGCGCACACACACACACACACACACACGCACACACACACACGCACGCACGCACACACACACACGCACGCACACGCAAACGCACACACACACATTCAGAAGACCCCAAAAAGTGTAAATACACCAAAATCTCGAATTCGAATTTTTTCATGATTACAATACTTTCCTTACATGGTACATGTTCGGAAAGTAAAAATTGAAATGTTTTAACGCAGCTGAAAATGTTAGAGTTGCCATATTCACATATATGCTTCAAATGACGCATCCCTGAATTCAGTGTCTCTCTATTCTAAAAAAAAGTAAAGGCCGCCGCTGGTGATGTCAAAGCTTGTTGACCTAACTCCTCCTAAACCGTAGGGATTTGAGTTTCGACTAAGGTGCCCACAGATTTGAAAAATTCCGAGGAACCTGCTAAGCTGATTTAAATTTCGAAAATCGAATTATTTTAGAAGATATTAATAAAAAACTGAAAAAATAAACCGAATGGTTGCCAGATTTTGCATAAAATCATTCATTCCTTTGCAACAAAGCGTTTCCAAGTATCTAGAATCTCGTGAAATTTACAAATATGAGTTAGAATTACGCCCATTTTACGCCAAAATAAAAACTATATGTAATATGTAACTCAAAATGTGTTACACAAAGTTGACAATTTTCAGTAAGTTCGCTTAGACAACAGGAGTTTAGAATGAGCGATTATTCGTTTTTCCAAAACAGAATGACTAATATCTTGAAAATGAAAAGTAATTAAAATGCAGATTATTTTAAAGCCGGTTCTCGTCCAGCCGAATTATTTGCTACCAGTAGAAATATTTGGTGGCGTTAACTATGCCATTATAGCAGTTATAGTACACTTTGGATATTTGCTAGCGCGACGAGATGGTATAATTCGTGGTGTTAAGTACGCCAATCTGCAAACGATTATGTAAATGAAAATATAGATAACGGTTTTCGCGTAACCTTAAATGAACAGTAAATATAGGTTGTGAGCAGGTGTCAATCGCCAAATAATGAAAAGTCGCCATTGGTGGCAGGCTATTCTATCTGTTCCGTAGTTTTTATTAACTTTACATGTACGTAAGTCGCCAAATAATGAAAAATCGCCATGGGTGGCAAATTCGCAAGGTGTCCAATAGGTTTTGCATTATTAAAAACACAGGTGAAACAGATGTTCTGATTTTATTACGCTTTTAGGTCCTAATTAATATAACTTTTGAATGACAACATTAATTATCATTGTGTTTCTGAGGAGTGCAGATAATTTTTCCAACGATTATAAGCGGAGTCCGCACTCCAGGTGGAGTATAGCTCAGGACCCGTACAACACGGATTCCCATAATAAAATATCTTCGATGCAAGAACCAAGCAATGTGTAGCTCAGTAACATTCTATCTGATCCAATCTTCGGGTTTTGTTTGTTGAAATTATGTCTTTTTTACGAATAAGCCTGATTAGAGGCCGAATGCCTCATACGAAAAGCGAGCGTAGCGAGTCTGGGGGCCTTGGCCCCTAGTTAAAAAAAAAACCCTTGCATGACGGCATGTGTTATAAAAGTACATATGTCTTTATTATCATCAATGTTTTTTATGCAATTTTTTTTTAAAGAATAGAACTTAAACAATATGAATAATTTTGGGGGTTCTAGGCTGAGGCCTTGTTGGTCTGTGCTGCAATCGGGCCCTGGGTAAACGCCGATTTAAATCGTTTTATACAAATTTTGCATTCTGTTCAACCAACCACCCCATCTCACCTGCACCAACATCTAAAAAATGTTCAGGGTTTTGAGTGTAGGCCCGTTAAACACCAGTTGCGTCCTTTCGGTAATGTCCGGAACATAAGGTAATATTACTTGGTTCTTTCATTGGCTTCCCTTTAAAAGATTCGTCTAGACAGGCTCCGATGAGAAAAAATAACACTCATTCATAAAAGCAAAGCTAATCATGCTTTTACCCCCTTCTCTTTTCTTTGTTGAGTTGGGAATGTGTTCGTACTTGTTCAACCGTGGCGTTATGTATTATGGCCATTCCGAAGCATCCGCTTGTTTATCCACCTGCTGAAAGGAAGAGGATTATACCAGAGTTCTACATACACTAATTTCGTGTCGGCTACAAGAGAGAAAAACAACTACTCCGAAAAGATAACAGCAGCTGATTGTAGGGACGAGCGGGAGGTGGACATTCTGCCTTTTTCAAGTTAATGGCAGTGGTTCACAACCTTTTTTAACTCTTTGAGGCGCAACCTTTTCCCAATGCTGAAAAAAGGGCAGCCATTGCCATTGCTCGACTTAACTACCAGCAAGATCGCGGACGATCAAAACGTTCATCGCGTGCCACAGATCTAGAGACCCGTTTTTGAGGACAGCTGGCTGTGCCCGCACAGCCAGCTGTCGTCAAAAAAGGGTCTCTAGATCTGTGGCACGCGATGAACGTTTTGATCGTACGCCATCTTGCTGGTAGTTAAGTTGAGCGATTGGCAACGGCTGCCCTTTTTTCAACATTGGGCAATCTATCCGGCTGTTCTCGCATTCTTCCATTTTTCAGCAGATGTCAGTGCTGTTAAAAATAATCGTGACCATTTTTTGACGGGAAATGACGTGCTAAAAAGTAAAGGATTCTCGTGGAGCTGTGTCACCCGCAACTATTTTTATAGAAATCAAATCTATTCTTCGTGACTGGCAACAGTCAAAACGTCAGAGTTTGGTGTTCCCTGAGCGGGAACACTGCGCATTAAAGGGTTAAATCGCGATCCCTTATAGATTTTTCAAAAGTGTTCGCGACCCCCTCTCCCATCAACCATGTTTGACCAATAAATCAAAACACACACACACAAAAAAAAAAAAAAAAAAAAAAACCAGTCAGTCATAGTCACGTCAGAAGTGAAAACTTCTTGTCAAGCTTTCTAAAGTTCATATTTATGCAGTTAAACAGGTTTTCATATAATGTATTTTTGTCAACAAAAAATAAACATTTATGAACTTTTATTCTCAATTTTATACACTTGAAATGCTGTGTAAAATTTTTTTTTAATGTGTTTTTAAGGCTGTAAGAGTATCGCAGATTTATTTATGATATTCTCACAATTTTAAGTTTTAACTGGGTTAGTATTGGAAATTTGTGATTTTTTAATGTAATTGAATTACAAATATCGCTCTCGATTTTTGTGCACATTGGTTGCCTGAAATTGTTAGAGTCAAGGATCAGCGTAACTAAATAGTAATAGGATTGTGTATGATATTATCGCTCCAAGATGATGCATTCTTCAAAATAACTTCCCAACAAAAAGATCCGCCCGTATCCGTGGATATGACAACAAGTTATCCGTGCCCGCGAATATAAAAACAAATTATGTGTTTTTTTAACGTTCCCGCACACCTCTGATCAGTAAGAATGATAAAGCCTTCCGGGAAAAATCTTAAACATTTGGCACTTTATGACACATCGTGGCGCATCGGACCATTTTGCAGTGCGATTTCAGTCCTACAGAATAATTTTTGTTTTTGAATGTTACACGAGATATAAGTTTTCTTCAAATCTCTGATAGTTTTTAGGTGTGTGTGCAAATCTGTACTTGTTTGAGAACTGTTTTAAGTAAATGTTTGGGCTTTTCTTTTCTGAAGCAACACACATTCGGTTAATACGTTGTTGCATTTAATGGCTTAAAAATTTTCTTTTCAAATATAACGGTTTTTAAAAGAGCATATCGACTTTTCGGTGCAAGCTAGTCTAGAATCCGAATTGTTCAGCGAATACGAAAGGGTTCGGAGCGTGCTCTCCTCAGCACCGGGAATAGGTCATTTGCGGTTTGGTGTGCAATGGTCGATTTGCGGTTCTTTTAATCTATTAAAAATCTTGGCAGGAGTCCAAGGACACTATATACTCTTCTGCAATTAGGAGAGATTTTAATAAGTTAGACTGCCTTCGCATGCCGATCACATGACTGAAATCGCCCGGAAAATTGAGAACCACGGAAAATGAAAGGTCAAGCAGGCCTTCTGTAAAAGAGGCATAGAGAAAGCGAGAATGACCATTTGAGATTTTGGATGGTTTTTTTTTTTTGTTGTTCGCTAGTTAACACATGAAATGCTTGAATTTCCCATATGCATTTAGATACACTCCCAGGCAGTGGCGTAATGAGCAAAAGTGACGTCCGGGACACGATGCAGGGGAGACTGGGGGCTAATGGGAGAAAACAGTTTGTGTGCAAAATAAAATCTTTATATATAAAAATCTTCTGTTCGTGTGTATGTGACTGAACTCCTCCTAAACGGCTGGACGGATTTTTATAAAATTTTGTGTGCGTGATTATGTTGATTCGAGAATGGCTTGGTTTCACAATTGGATCTGGTAGGCAGAGCTAAAATTGCGTTACGACGAAATAGCGCGTTATCAAACGCCAAACTGATTCATTATTGCTAATGTATCATCAACAACAATGAAGCAATTTGGCGCATTTCAATTTTCCCATACACGAAAGATATCCTGCGGTTGTACATTTGACCGTGCATCTTGAAAATGAACAGCGTGTTTATTTCAGTAAACAGACTGCTCTACAACGAGCATTAACTGCCCCAAAACTACACTAGCTGAGATTATAAAACTATGCAGCCTAAACTAAAAAATGACCATTTAGATTGCCATGTTTGCCGAGTTCTCCCGCATAAAATTATTTACACCTTTTAAACGAAATTCATAGTAGTGTGCATTTGAAAAACATGAAACAGGGTGGAAATTATGTCAGTTTCACGCCACATTAAAAGCACGAGGAAGAACTGTGTATAAATGTGTTTCTTAAAGTTCATAAATTTCCAAATTGCAAATAAAATCACTTGGGTAACACGAACATAAAATTTCAAATGATGCCTTTTTTGAAACTGATATAAATAGCTGTATTCATTAGGTGGTTTTCTTCTGGGTTTGTTTTTTGTTATTACAACGCTATGCAAGAGCGATCTGGCTAGGATGGGGCCTCGATCGGAACACTTTCTAAGGAGTTTTAAAGCGTATCCACGTTTCAACTGGAAAAAAAAACGACTAAAACTATACACCGTTAAATCGATAGCCAGGTGATGGGTCCCAAACCCAGGACCTTTACACTTGAGCGGTGTACAATTCTGGGTATCTTATCCACACAACCACCTGTTTTCTCCTGGAAGTATTTTCATCAAATTTAGTAAAATGTTTTATCAAAACGATCCAGATAGTTACAGCTTGAAATTTTCGTATTTAAGACGTGTGTACAGGACAACGTCTGTCGGGTCCGCTAGTATTTCTATGAAAAGTTTGTATGCCACAGAATGGGTACAGTAATGCTACATCTCTGAACGTCTGAACAACAACAAACCTTTGCAATTAAGTACTAAGCCTGAGATATCACTGTTGTTTCTAGCACATCAAAGTAAATTTCAATTTCTATATTTAATTGCATTTTTTGATCATTTAAAATAACTTTTAATGAATGGAAAGATTCGTATAATTTTATAAAAAATCCTGTTTTATAGATAAATTATGACTAAAAATTGTTGAAAATTAATTAGGCTTAATAAAAATTAATTAGCCTAATAATATGAACTGTACTGTGTAAAATTTCGGGCAGTTTTGTAGACAGTTGCACATCTTTACAGAACTCATCCACTGAGTTTAATGGTGCAATAACCAAGAGAAGCTCAAAAAAATTAAAGTGACTTTGTTTTAGTTAAACTTGCAGGAAAGCGAAAAGTGTTCCATTACATCGATATCATTAGTAATGTTAGCACTGATGAAATGCTTGTGACCTACCTAAGGAAAAAAAACCTGGCTGTTTTAAATTCATATATACAGGAAAAAAAAAAAAAGGGGGGGGGACATTGGACTCATATTGCTGAAATAATGTCGAAATTGGCACTACTTAAAATTGACAAACTACGCGATCATATACAATTTGAGTTTTTTTTTTTTTTTTTCTCTATGTATGACCTTAAATATTACTTCAGAAATAAAATAATTATGAAAGAGTTTTTGTTGCTAATTCCACTAGATCTAGTCGAAGGCTAGACCAAGTTTAAGAGGTCGTGAATAGAGATGTAACGAATAGTTATTTGGCCGAATACCGAATATTCGGCCAACAGCTCAGGCCGAATACCGAATATTCGGCACATAGTTTAGGCCGAATATTACATTTTTTAAAATTTCATTTTAATTGTAAATAGAACGTCGCTTTTCACATTTGTAATAAATAAAGACTAATTAAAATTCTTTTATAATATTAGTAAGTACTTAAAAACACACAACAGTATGTTATCTATCTGTAAAACTAAAAAATCTTGGTCATGAAAAAATATCTTTTACATAGTTAAATACTAATAGCAGCATAATTATATTTTGAGATATTCATAATTTAATAAATATGCTATTGTAAATATGATTAATCTGATAACTATAAATAATCGCATCACTCTTTGGGTTTTCATCACATCATGAGGATCTGAAAAGATTCCTCCTACCCCCCACCCCATAAAGAAGGGAGAATACCAAGTCAAGTAGTGTCATCAAGTAGAAAAGTCTGCAGTGCATTTCTGTAATATTATTAAATACGTTAGATTATGTTTCATTCAGCTTAAAATTCAATGATTCAGGATATTTTATAATATGGAATTAACATATTGAAGTATAACTAAGTAATATTATTTGTAAATGCATTTAAAAATAGGTGTTAAAAATATTTTTTTCTCTTTGTTCTGAAAATATTCAGCTGAATATATAGCAATATTCGGCCACAACTATTCCGCCGAATGCCTGTTCAGTTATGGGCTTACCGAATATTCCGCCCACTTAATACTCGGCCTACAGAATATTCGGCAGAACAGACGAATACCGAATAGTGGCCGAATATTCGTTACATCCCTAGTCGTTCTTCAGAAAGTCGTAAACCAGAAGAGGAGTGGCTGTCAGATCCTCACGCGAAAGCCCCCAGCATTTAAAAGATGGGCAGTAGGGTGGTCACAAGTTATAAGGGGAAAATTTTTTTTAATGTTATTTTTGGGGGCATCCCCGTAAAAGTTGCCAATTAACTAGAAAATGTGATCAGCAAAATTTTAGCTCAATTGCGTAATATTAACCCGTGCCGCATCGAGGTTGAATTCTTGAAAAATTACGATTTTTGCCAAAAATCTAGTTTTTCCTTCATTTAGTATAAACTATTTGCACTACAGACCTGGTTCTTGTTTTATTTCATAAAAAATGTTGTTGCTTTGAACATTACTCTCAATAAAACCAATATTTAATGACTTTCTGTTTTTTGTTAGGTCAGTTTGAATCGTATCGCCAAAATCTGCATTTTTGTAAAATTTGTGAAAAAAAGACAGATTAAGAATTTTAAGTAATTTTGACTGCCTTTTGTATTATTTGCATCAAAAAACAAAAAATAAATCAAGAATTTTCATAACTTTAACTACAATTCGTGAAATATTTTTATTTATTTGATATGCATTTCTGTGCTTAAGAAAGATCTTGATTTGTATTTCAGTTGAAGCACATCTAAGACAAACCTCTCAGATTTTTTTTATTACAATGCTACTTTTGTTATCTGTTATTATTTACTTTTAGAATGGACATGGGTGCCCATACGTATGGGCAAGGAGAGGCTATGCCTCCCCTAGCTCCCATATTATCGTTATGATTTACATACTGGTATATCCCCTCGCTCCCATATTATCGTTATGATTTACATACTGGTATAACGTAGAAGTGGTTCAACACTAACACATATCTTTCCGGTGCAGGACCCTTGACGTGCAATAAGACTCCGAAGACAAGAATTTCGGAACAAAGAATTGATCTCATCAAAAGCAAATTTTAAATTCTGATTTAGAGGATGCTGTTGTTCACTGGAATGGAAAAATGCTTCCTCATATTTTGAACAAAGAAAATGTAGAGAGAATAGAGATTTTAATTAGCTGTGGCGATGAAGAACAGTTAATAGGAGTTCCTCAGCTTGAAAATAATATGAGAATAACTCTTAGGCAAAAGCTGTATTTACAGCAGTTGAAGAATGGGAGGCGGTTGGTAAAATTCTGGCAATGAGTTTTGATATCACTGGTTGCTTTAGAGGAACGTGCATTTTTTTGCTGCAGCAATTACTGGATCGAAATCTTCTATATTTACCTTGTCGCCATCATATTTATTTTAGAAATCATAAAATCTGTTTTGATTGCAAAATGGGTGAAGCTACTGCTCTTCATCCAGATATTTTTTTTTTTATTTCAGGTTGGGTGGTCTTAGTTGGACAAGACAAAGTACATAACTGCTATTGAAGGTTAAAGTATTACACAAAGAATGCAAAATTTGGAAGACATTTCAAATTTTCTTGCAGAACATTTAAGAAATCAACAGCTCAGGGATAACTATAAAGAATTAATACAACATTGTTTAATTTTTATAGGAGTCTCCCCAAATAGACATTTCTTTCAGAGTACCTGGTGCTGTTCATTATGCCGGTGGATGTCTAAGGCAATTTATTGTCTCAAAATACTTCTTTTCAGACATCAGGTCTCATTAGCAGATTTACAAAAAGAAGGTATTACATACATTTGTTTATTTATAGTAAATATTTATATAAAAGCATGGTTCAACACTGCTACTCAGACTTTAGCCCCAATCAAGACTTAAAATTATTACAATACCGAAAATTTGATAAAGAGACTGCAAACAAAGATCTACAAAATGAAAAGCCATCTATGGTATCTTAACTTGGAGTAAGTTACATTTTTATTTTTTGATGACACTTGGACAAAAAAGTCAAAATAAGCATGTCTGTAAAATTAATTGCATCCATGAAAAAAAAAAAATGATGATGATGAGGAAGATGTAAGAGCAACAATGTTTCAACGAAGTGGATCATTTATTGAACAAAGTTGATTTTTTGATTTCATCTTGGACAGTGATTTTTTTAAGAGATTTAATTTTAATGTACAATTTTTGAATACTGATCCTGATGTATGGTGTGAAAATCAACATTATTAGAAAGGGAAAAAAAAAAACAAAACTGAAAGCTTTTAAGGTTTTTAATGACTCAGATGAAAGGAGAGTATAATTAATCCCAGGATTCAATTCCTGTTTAACTGAGGATGAAGAACAAAAGCAGTTTTTACTATAGGTAGTATCCGAATGTAGAAAAAGTTTTCCAGACTCTTCGAAAGCCACATTATCTAAGCCTTGCAACTTTAACAAAAATTTGTAAACAATAATGATTTATTTTCTTTATAATGTGCTTCCTTTTTTTTAGATACATAACTTTAATAATCAAATATATCTAAACGTTAGTCATTCTCAATTTTATGCCTTCTTTGACCTTATTTTCTGTTAATTCTTTTACTTAAATTTTATTTTTTTTAAATTTCAGATTTTTAAAAATTAAAACCTTTATTTTGTATACAAAAAAGAAAGAAAAACGAAGAAAAAGTGTTATAAATGAGTGTTGTAAATATTATTATAGATGTATTGCAGTGAAAACTGGAATAAAGTGGACGGGATTTGCTATCACAACCTCTTGGAGGTTTAAATCTAAGTTTTTACATAAAAGTGATGTGTGACTCATCAAGGCGGGAAGTTTTCTTCTGAAACGAGACCAACATTATGTTTCTATATTCAATTTTATCCATTTTATGATGGAAAAACTGCTTTTTTGCGAGAAACCGCGATTTTTCTAAACTTTAACCTCAATGCGTCACGGGTTAATATTATGCAAATGAGCTGAAACTTTACCAATCTCATTTTTGAGCCTATTGGCAACTTTTTAGGGGGTGCCGCCCCAAAAATTCGAAAGTTGATTTCTTGTGACCACCCTAATGGGCAGGGGAGGCCTGAGCTGAAGTGCATTTAGTGCAGTTCAGAAAAGTTTTTTCACCATTGACATATTTAAGAGTCGTGATATGACCACTCCTGAGTCTGCTGATGGCGACTTGGGCCGATCTGTCACATTTAAGTGCAAGGGCACTGTCAGGAGATTTCTCTGAATACCAGGAGTGTAACAGAGGTGTCTTCGAAATTTTCTGGTCAAGTACCTTTATTTGTGAATATATCTCAGAAGAGGTTAGACTTCCACATTAGATTAAAGGACTAGTTACGCCTTCCTTTGCAAGAATGTCCGCAGTCTCGTTTCCATGTAGACCAATGTTCTGAGAGTACCTTTAGGTCTGAAGAATTGACACTGAAGTCCAGTCGCTCAGATGCTGAATGGCTCCTGCGGCTATCTGTCAGAATCCAAATGTCTGCCGAAGAAGTTTCAGTCATCAATGCCCTAAATGCTTCTTTTATAGCAATGAGTTCAGTCCTAATTGGTATTAATATACATGATTAGTATTAATATACTCATGGGGGGTTATGACTCCCTGCCTCCTTGGCTACGCCCCTGAATAGTAGGAATTGAAAAAAAAAAAAAAAAAGAGATGCACAGTTAGATGTTAACAACTACTTCTAAATACAAAATTTCAACATTCTACGGTTAAAGGTTTTATAGTTATGCAAAATAATTTTTGGCGCCAAATTTGGTCATATTTCGGCAAAACTTGTCAAGGTCGACGACAAATGGCGAGGTTTTGGGCATGGACCAAACGATGACTTACTATCGCCAAAACTCGCCAAGGACGAAGACAAAGGGCCATATTTTGGGCATGAACCAAATGACTGACTATCGCCAAATCTGCGGATATTTTGGCAAAACTCGCCAAGGTCGATGACAAATAGCGAGATTTTGATCATTGACCAAACAATGACTGACTACAGATGCAATATATTGAAGATGTCCATAGACATTAATGTATTGAAATTCTTTTGGGTGGTCCTGTAAATAAACTTTTCAGTAGATTGGAAGCAAAAATCGAGATGCGCAACTAGATGAAATTTCAACATGCTACGACTAGTAGTTTTTGAGATTTAAGAGTAAAATGCATACACGCGTACAACAAAAGTCGCCAAGCTTGGCGACTTTTGGCGTAATTCATGAGGGAGGGAGGTTTTCCCTCACACAGCATCCCGCCAAGTAATTTCGAAATGCGCCAAACTGTCAAAAAGCACACCCCCCCCTGAAATTCCCCCCTCATTCTTGCAAATGACCCGAATACTGTTCGTACAAAAAAAATCTGATATGTCCAACACATGACTTCCTTGCACGTCCATTAGATCAAAAATATTTTCGATGCACTTCCTCTAAATTTATTTGTTTGAAAGAGATAAAATATCAATAATAGTAAGGTTTAGCGATTTCTAGCGAAATATTTCGATATCGCCAAGCTGAGTTCAATTTGAAAGATTTCCTTCTGACACTTTATTTGGCGATATTTCACCAAAAGCCGACAAACTTGAGATAGTCAGCGAGATTTTGGGGATAGCCAAAGTAGTCATTGACCACAGACTTTCAATGAATTGAATGCATCTATACACCTCAATGTATTCAAAGTCATTTGGCTCACCATGTAAATAAATTCTCAGTCGATTGCTGTCAAAAAAGATATTGAAAACAGTTAGATATTACAATAGTTCTAAATACAAAGTTAAAAAATCTACGGGTTAAAGTTTTAGAGTTATACAAAATAGGAAATAATTTTTGGCGCCAAATTTGGCGATATTTCGGCGAAACTCGTCAATGTCGACGACATTTGGCGAGATTTTAAGCATGAACCAAACAATGACAGATTATCGCCAAATTTGGCGATATTCCGCCAAAACTCGCCAAAAACGATAACAAATGGCGATACTTTGGGCATGGACCAAATGACTGACTATCGCCAAATTTGGCGATATTTCGCCAAAACTCGCCAAGGTCGAGGACAGACGGCGAGATTTTGGGCATGTACCAAACAATGACTGTCTACAGTTGTATTATATTGAAGATGTCCATAGACATTAAGGTACTGAAATTCTTTTCGGTGGTCCTGTAAATAAACTCTCCAGTAGATTGGAACCAAAAATCGAGATGCACAACTAGATGTTACAACATTCTTATATATGAAATTTCATAATAGTTTTTGAGATTTGAGAGTTAAATATGCACACACATACACCAAAAGTCGCCAAGCTTGGCGACTTTTGGCATAGTTCTTGAGGGAGGCACGTGACCGTGGTCGGACCATTACCTAACTTATGTGGTAGGACGATATTGTGCTTGAAATGGATGAATGCCCCTAAAATTGCTATTGACCGTAATGTATTGGAAATCTTTTGAGTGTTCCTGTAGCAGAACTATAAATGAAAAAGACACTTTTTTTAATGGAGAAATTCATTTTCTAACTCTTTACAGCATATATCACTTCTGAGTCGTTTGAAATAGCCCAATACCTCTAAAAAACGCTTTGATGAATTTCGGCCCATAGAGCGTAATGTTTTTCGAATCTTTTGGGCGGTCCTGTAGATAAACTATTCAGTCGAATGGAACCGAAAGGGAAGGTGCACAACTAGATGTTACAACAATCCTAAATATAAAGTTTCAACATTCAACGCCTAACAGTTTTTGAGATATGCGAGTTTAATGAATTTTGGCCCATTGAGTGTAATGTATTTCGAATGTTTTGGGCAGTCCTGTAGATAAACTATCCAGTCGAATGGAACCAAAAGGGGAGGTGCACAACTAGATGTTACAACTATCCAAAATATGAAGTTTCGACATTCTACGCCTAATAGCTTTTGAGTTAGGCGAGTTTAATGAATTTCGGCCCATAGAGCGTAATGTATTTCGAATCTTTTGGGCGGTCCTGTACATAAACTATCCATTCGATTGCCACCAAAAGGGGAGGTGCACAACTAGATCATAGAACAATCCTAAATATCAAATCTCAACATTCTACGACCATTAGTTTTTGAGATATGCGAGTTACATACATACGTACGTACGTACAGACGGCATGGAAAAACTGGCCACAGTAGACTCGCCACTGGTCAAAATGAGTTGCAGACGCGTTAATATGATCGTGCATGCTAGCCTACGATGAGATGCATCGAAAAATTTTTTTAAATTAAATTTAGAGGTAGTCAAAATCGGTTTTTATGTCGAAATTTGGCCCCCAAAATTTTTCGGGATCACATTACTTCCTTATACTACGTACAAGGAAGTAAAAATCTTAACTGACGGCCCCTGTAGTAGAGATGAGTTCGGGCTCATTTTTTGAAGCCCGAGCCAGCCCGAGCCCGAAGACTTTTAATCCGAGCCCGAGCAATATTATTAAAGTTGGAGCCCGAGCCTGAAATTTCAGCTAAAGACAAATAAAATTAACTACTACATTAAGAGGATACAATAAATTTTGGAGCTTCACACACCTCCTAGTCCCCCGTGCCGCTATTTTTTCAAATAAGTACGTCTATTTATCCCATGAATCACTTTTTAAAATCTGTTTCAAGGAGTATGTTCAACAAAGAAGAAATTTTACACGAGCCCGAGCCCGAACGCAATCGTGAATTACAGAGCCCGAGCCCGAGTCGGGCTCGGGCTTTCGGGCTCGGGCTGAGCCCGTCCCATCTCTACCCTGTAGAGGGAAAAGTCCGTCGTCATTGGTGGGGTCACCTTCTTCCGGGAATATAATGAGAGACGCTGGTACAGCAGACAACACATCAAAGCCTGCGCGCAGATTTGTGACTTTGCATGTACTTCAATGAATTGAACAGTAGAATAAACACTTGTATTTTTATCACTTTCTCTTTAAACTTATATTTCCTCTAAATCCCAATTTGAAAGATAGTTTTAAAGTTAAAAATAATATTATAGAGAAGTATTTATTTTAATAAGTATTTTTCTTATACTTATTTTGCTTAAAATAAGATTTCATTTCCATTCTAATTCCAAGTAAATACAGGATTTAAAACAAAATTCACACTGTTATGTATAATAAATTGTCATTAAATGAATTTTTCAAATTCTTTCTTTTCTTTTAAATCTGTCTTATTCCCCCCCTCCCCCCCCCTTAAAACGTAATTTTATGAATTCTTAATTTGAAACATTTTCAAAGAAAGTAAAAAACAACACATGCTATTTATCATTTCTTAAAACAAAAATCCAGGTCACGTTCCTCGACCTCATCGTTCGAAGTTTTCCGTGATTACCTCCGAAACTTAGAGTAAATACGGGTTGGGACCTCTTAGAAAGACCCCTACGGAGGGCACCCCACCCATAGGCCTAGATCCCTCGTATAGATAATTGGCCGTAATCGCACAACGCAATAATTAAACCAGAAATAGCTCATTTAGAGTGTCAGTTAAAATAAACACATTTAATGAGCATTTTACAAAATAAATTTCATAGTGTGAAAGAAAAAAGTAGAGCATATAATTTTAAGAGCTTAAATAATTTATATTATTTACTAGTACAACAGAAACACAATATTTACACATTATACAGAGATCATGAATAATTATCAAAACTTTTACATAGGCGATTTTCCACCCAAGAATATTGTGTGCAAGATTTTATTTTTATGCATTAGAAATAAAGAAAAGATTTTAAAAAATTGTAGAGTATATAGATTGTAATCGAACACAAATGTAATTAATATAAAGCATTACTAGATTTAAAAAGAACATTCATGCAAGTGATCACATAAGTGAAAAATATCTATAAACTGAATTATAATATCCCCGTTTATCAGAAGAAATACTTCAATGAATAAGTGTTACAATATCATGTAAAATTAATACTTAATTTTTAAAGCTTTCCGGGTGATCACCGTAAACATTATCCATTTTCTTCTACTTTATAACTTTTTTTTCTGATTTACATATTACAGAGACTACACAAACAATTCATATTATTTTATAGATAAAGTATCTATTGATTTGTCTTTTATTTACTTTTGTTACCATGGGTTATATATATATATTAATTATTTTAATTTTTTGTCAACAAAAATCAGTTTCCAACTAATGACAAATATAGAAATTATAATAATGAAATTTAAATTGAATTTATGCGAAACTGAAGCATAAGCAAGTTGAGCAAGAATTACTACGTTTCACAAGGTTTATATAAGAGTATTTTTAAAAATGCTTTTTCATCCAAGAGTATTTTTTAATAAACCTGTCAGATTAATTGATTTCCTAATCAATATTTATAAATTAATTAATAAAAGGAATTTATTAATTTTAAGACTTATCTTTCGATTTAAAATTCTATCCAAGAAATGAAGCACAATTGTTAGATATAATTTAGTTGTTCACCATTCAAAAGTAAAAATGCTTTCAACATTCATTCCTTTTCATAATGTTTTAATGATATAAAATTATTTTTACAAGAAAATTCATTTACATGTTTCTCTCGGAATATTAACTCATGTAAATTTCATTTTCAAATAATATTAGTCGAATTAGTAAAAAAAAAAAAAAGAAAAGTTAGTTGAATTTTATTACGGTTTTTACTGTATAATAGTAAAATTTTGTCTTAAACGGAAAGAAATATTGTCCCGTTGACGGCGGCAGTTTTCCCACTAAATAAGAGTTACATCCAGTGGTGGATCCAGGGGGAAGGGCTAAGGGGCTCCCCCCCTCCAAAGACATTGCTAAAGCGTAGAATTTTACTTTATTGTGCATTTTGCTTAGGGAAAATAAGCTGTTTTCTAAATTAATCCCTCCCAAAACAAATTACAATACTTTAGGATAATATTTTGTTTTATTGTATATCTTCTTTAGGTGAAAGAAGATTTTTCTTTAAAAATAACCCCTTCTAAAAAATATTTATGAATCTGCTACTGGTTATACCGAAGAGACTAAGTATTCAGAGGCCCAAGATATATTTCCTAAAAGGATAAGTTTTCGCTTAGTTAAGGATCCTCTTAAGGCAGATTTGTAATTTTAATATATATTATAACTTCAGTACATTTCAGAATGTTCAAGCAATTATCTTTTAAGCATTTTTTAGTAACGGTCTCTTGAAAAACGTTATAGTTTATAAAGTGATCTACTATATTAAATATATCGTTTTCAGAGAACATGTACTTGAAAAAAAAAAAAAAAATTCAAACTCCTTAATAAGTTTTTAGCTGGTTAAAAAAAAATAGTGAAAAACTTGAAAAAATTCACAGGTGTCTACGGAAACAACAAGCCTACACACATCTTTTGCAACTTTCAGAAAAGTGCAGAAATCTCTTTAAAAAAAATAGGCTGGTCCCTCATTTATTTCGAAATATTTTGAAAATACAGCAACTTAAGATTTTTCTGAATTTTCCGTAATTTTTTATTACAGTAATGAGAAATTTAAACACTTTACAGCTAGTGCAATTTCAATTTACCGTGGGCCATATACTGTAAAAGCACTTATTTTCGCGAGCCGTAATTTTCGCAAAAATGAAGATATCGGTGAGTTCACGAAAAAATCACGAAAATACCTAAACATAGAACCCCTTTTGCATTAGGCATTTTAAGAAACTTCCGTTTGTCCGAAAAGTTCGTACCCCCCTCCCTCCCCATTTTGAACAGCTGCAAAGAAGCTGATAATGTAAGTGAATGGGCTGCATTCTATTACTTGTATTACTGTTTATTTGCATTCGTGAAATAGTTGTGTAGTATTCAACAAATAGTTTTAAGAACGAAAGTTGTCAAGAGAAAGTTTGTAGTTGTAGGACCATCTTGCATCTATCAGACAACCAAACAAATATACGGCCCTACATTTCTAACGAACACATTTGCTATGTTTATGGAACATGTATTCGATCTTCTGTCCAAATCTTAAGTATGGGGTCAAATTAATGTTAAACGAGTAAAATCACTGAAGTTAAATTAGATATAAAACTGATATTATTGAAACTCATCTAAATAATACAATAATTTTGCAAACATGCATTTTGTGTGTGTGTGTGTGTGTGTGGGTGGGGGGGTGTAACACTCGAAATATGCATATGAACTTAATATTTATTAAAACTATGGTGTTGACCTAAGTCTAATTAAGAATAACGGGGGTCCTAAGCTTACTATTTTTTTTAGGAGATTCTATATAATTTAACCATGGAAAAAATATTTGTTCTAGTTTAAAATATTTTATGTAGTATTTGAGTTTTATAAAAGAATCCTCTTCGCAGACTATTTTTTATAGCATTTTAACTCTTTTCCAGGGACAAATATAATAATTGTCATAAATTGGGCTCTTAGGACAGATTAATATATATACAGTAAGGCACCGTTTATTCGTTTCTCATTTATACGACTTTCACATTTATACGTCATTTTCATGAAGTCCCAATTCATTCCTATTTATTTTAATGCAAAAATGCTTCGTATATACGATGCACAATATATGTTATACGCCGTTTTAAACTTTCCTTAGCTTCGGAAATTTTGTCTCTGTGTTTATGTTACTCTTTAGGGAGAAATTGTGGAGAAGGATTGTGGAGAGTTGTACGTTTAACAACCTTCTTGTAAAGACGCAGTTGACTTTTTAAAAATGATTACAACTCGCTTTACCTATCAGAAAACGTTGGAAAAGACTTTTCATGAACTTAATTCAATCCGTAATGCTGTAACTAATAATTAATGACAATCAGCAATTCGGGCGACTATGGATGGTTCAATAAATTCAATGTCTGTGCAAACAAAAATTGCATCATGGTATTCAATGTATATTACATTAATCTTAAATGGCTACGAAATTGGTCCGGCTACGTAATAAGGGACCGTATCCAAGTTGAATCTGAAATTCTTATACATTTTCTGTACCGTGCGGAGCCAATCAGTCATTTTAATGGTTCTTCTTCCGTTGCATTGTATTTTCCCCCTCTAGGGTTATTGGGATGCTGTGTGAGGGGATCCCGGCACGTAACCGTGGTCGGACCATTACTTAACTATATGGTAGGACGGTATTGTACTTGAAATGGATGAATGCCCCATAAACTGCCATTGTCCTTAAAGTGTTGTAAATCTTTTGAGTGTTCCTGTAGCAGCACTATAAATGATAAAGACACTTTTTTCGATGGAAAAATTCATTTTGTAACCCATAACAGCATATATCACTTCTGAGTCGTTTGAACTAGCCTAATAAATCAAAAATACGCTTTAATGAATGTTTGCCCATAGAGCGTAATGTCTTTAAAATCTTTTGGGCGGCCCTGTGTAGATAAACTATCCAGTCGAATGGGACCGCAATGGCGGGTACATAACTAGATGTTACAGCAATCCTGAATATAAAGTTTCAACATTCTACGTCTAATAGTTTTTGAGATATGCGAGTTAGATGAATTTCGTCGCATAGAGCGTAATGTATTTAGAATCTTTAGGCGGTCCTGTAGATAAATTATCCAGTTGATTGGGACCAAAACTGTATTAAAATCCAGTGTCATGCACTACATCTACAAGTTTTAAAAAAATGTATTTGAGCTTGAGTGGATGAATAAAAAAGCATTTTACTAACGATTGAAAATTTGTACAAGATATATATAGGGAGAGTGTGACCTACTAGTATAGGAATTGAAAAAAAAAAAAAAAAAAAAAAAAAAAATTGAAAACTAAATATTTTCACAAAACTTTTTGTTCTCATTTCTTATTATTGCAGTTTTTAGAATTTATTCATTTATTATGGTTATTTATATTATTTCTCAGTATATAATTTTTGGCCGGATGTACTGCCGGATATTCGTAGTATCCGGCTGCTGCCAATTACTTGGCATATAGGCCGGATGCAGTATGTTTGCCGGATATCCGTTGCATCCCTACCTTGAACCATAAAGACTTCAACCTCACTCTAAGATTTTAACATACGCGAAAAATAAATAAATATATGCCATTATGCAAAAATAATTTCTGTTAGTCTAAGAAACATTTAAATATCGCCTCCAGCTACCTCCTCATATTTGCTGAAGAAGTTGCAAAAACAGCCGAAAATACAAAATGAAGCAAGTTCTCGTAAACAACACTAATTGCATTTTGTTGTGGGAACGACATTAAATAAATGAATAAATAAAACAACTCTGGAACGTAAACAAGTTTAATGGTTTCTTCTCATTTAGGCTAGCCCGAAGGTTGCCGAGTTCCGAAAAAGGGAGGGATAAACGAGCCTCATGCATGTAGCGTGGTCTGTATATAAGTTCTTAACGGGGCTTGTTTTTGAAAGCCCGACCCAGAAATTCAGTCTAATTTATTGCCTGATATTGCCAGGTTCAATGGACATGTTAGTAAAGTAAAATGAATGCACTCTTTAATTTTTGAGGTGAAACACACTTATTAATTTTAAAGAAGTTAAATTATTTTTTCCCTTTGCGTCGATTGATTCGGTTCGGTGGAAAATATCTATTCCAGAATGTCCGGAATTCCGTCGCTTACAAAACTGCTATTTAATAAATTTTAAAGAAATCTATTATATAAATGTGAAACTTTGTTTGTTTGTTTGTCCGGGAACTCCTCCCACACCGTCAGACCGATCGGCTTGAAATTTTGCACATACACGGGAAACGACATAGAATAGGCCGTAGGCTACTTTAAAATTCTGGAAATCCACTCGTTCCCTAATTTTTAACGATTTTTCGCAATTTTCAGGGTAGAAAGCTACTCAAATGTCCGATTTCAGCACATTCGTGAGCATGCGCCGAGACTGTTGGTCGCAGACCTACCGAATTTTGCATACGGATTCACTAGGGCAGATCCTAACACGCCTCGGAGTGATTTTTTCGAAATTCGAATTGGAAAATGTTTTATTTTATGTTTTGTCCATTTTTTAGAGATTTTTCTCGCTTAATACGGAATAACACCGGTAATTACACTCGCTAGAGAACGATATTTACATCATCGGATAGAGGAGAAAATTTTCTTTTAAAAACTTTGTTCGGACTGAGTAACATAATTTGCAGATTTTTGGGAATTTTTCGAATAAAATTAAATTTGACGCTGACTTTGTAAAATATTTTTTAAACTGCTATATCTTGAATTCTATCCGTCATAACAATTTTATATTTTGTCAAATGACAGATCATACATTTCACCCTCTTTTAAAAGAGAAACCAGAGGAAAATATAAATTAGGAGATTTTTTACGAATTTTTAAGTAAAAAAGGATTTTCATTTCAATAGCAGATGCTTAAAAACTTCCGTATGATATCTTGCGGTTTGGTTGTCTTGGAGACAGTAACAATGATTAAAATTGCCAGTTGAAAAAAATAAATAAAATTACTTTAAAATAACTGAGTTTTCGAATGTGAAATGTGCACGATTTTGACGTCACGAGTTTAAAATCCCTTTCGAAAGTCAATCATAATAACGGGCTCACAAACAAAACATACGCCACGCATGAAATAATTCTATATTTTATTTTATGTTGCCAGAAAAAGAATTGAATGCTGTTTTTTCACCAGTGAATTATCCAGCATTATTTTCAATTGAGATTTTAAAAGGGACACGTTTTCGAATCGCAGGAAATATATTGCGGTGTTAAACAAGACCTGATTATGACCAACAGGGAGTCCCGGGCATTGATGAATTTGGGACCTCCCCCCCATCTATGAAATGTGTTTTTTTTTCCATAAAATTTTGTTATAAAAAAAAAGAACAACATTTGAAATTGGGGGCCATTTCAAGCCGGGGGCCCTGGGCAAAGTCCCGATTTGCCCGTGCGATAATAGGACCCTGGTGCTAAATACGCTAATCTGACAAGAATTATGCGCAAAAATTTATGGAGAGAGCTGATTTAGTGGCAACCATAAAGTGAAATGATTATCGTTTATGCTAATGCGTAAATTGCATAGAATCACCAAAGAGCAAAAGACTACATTCGTGACAAATACCTAAACAGTTTCTTTAAATTGAGCATTAACGGTTGCAAAACGAAAATATATTGTATTGGTATCATTAAACGAGAGTATAAGTTATAGTAAGTTGATATGCTAAGGCAATATTGATCAACGCACAATATACCGCATTAATAAATATTTCCTGAAACTAAGTCTTCTATTCTCTAAGTCAGTGGTTCCCAACCGGGGGGTCGCGACCCCTAAGTGGGTCGCCATGCCTTTTTTCGGGGGTCGTCGCAGACCGCTTTTGTAGGAAATGAGTAGTAAACTATTTTCACATTTTTTTGCCATGAGACACCTTTCTCCCTTTTTCTTTGGGAAAAAAAAAATCCATATTCTCGTCAGGGCTTTTGTATCAAAGCTACAAAAACTGACGTCGGTGAAACTAGGAGTGTTACCTAATGCTTGAGAACCTATGCATTAAGACAGAAGAATCGGAAATAGGAATTGCAATTAATTTAAAGGGGGTAATGAGTAGCCACCTTGAAGCCTTTGAATCTGAAATTCAGAGATATTTCCCAGAGTTCGATGAACAAGAGTTTGCACTCATGCGAGATCCATTTCACACATCTTTCGGTGTCGCCGGTCTTCTTGATGAAGTGCAGGGTGAATTTTTGAATTTGCAAAATGACTCCTCCGCAAGTGATTTATACCAAGAAAAACCGTTAACTCAATTTTGGTGTGCTATGCGTTGCTCACATCCGATAATTTCTAAGCTTTCGTGTAAAATGTTAACGCCATTTGCATCCACACTTACCTGCGTGAAGTTGGATTTTCAACTCTTCTGCAGAACAAGACAAAAGCCAGTCATAAATTAGATGTCTAAGATGACATGCGGTTGACTTTGACCAATATTCAGCCAAGAATAGCCAAACTTGCTAGTCAAATTCAATCTTAGTCATCCTATTAAAAATCAGTACTTATTAAAAAGATATCAATTTTAAATCTCAAGTATATATATTTTTTTATTGGTCAAACGTGGCGGATAGGGGGGGGGGTCGCGAAAAATTTTTAAAAATCTAAAAGGGGTCGCCATTAAAAAAAGGTTGGGAACCACTGCTCTAAGTCTATCTCCGCGGTAGTTTCAACAGTAAAGACTGTAACAGAAGTTTCTTTTTTCTTGGATATTCTGTTTTGTCACAAGTAGTTATTATCACGTTTCAGGAAAATGTTCTCTTCTTGCCTTGCGAAGAGCGGGTATACAACTATTTAATTATAAAATAAAACGGTTCTCCACATCATATAGTATCTAAGGTATTAATGGCATAACTTAAATCTGAAAAACAGTATGATGTAGAAATGAGACATTTTGAAAATTAGGAATTTCCACTGCAAACCGTCACGCTTTTCTTTTCTAATCGTGAATGACACCGACATAGTTTTTTGCCTCATAATATTAACAAGCGTGTCAGGTCAGTACTTATACTAACTTTACAAATAACTAATGAGTAACTTTACGCCAATGAGTTAAATCATTTTGCTTATTATTAGATTCCAAATCACTTGAATCAATTCGAACTATACATGTAAGCAGGGTGCGAACTGAACATTTTCTCCAGGGGGGGGACATTTGAAAGAAAACATTCTCCATGGGGGGGGGGGACACTTGAAAAGGAAAAGGAGAGAAGGTGCGAATGCTTTACTCACATGATATTACTTGACAAATGCAGTCGCCGACACGTGTGGGAACTGACTTATATTCAAACTAAAGTCATAGATTGCTTGTTCTACGGAATCACAGATACACAAGCTACATACAATGTACCTGTATTTGAAGCCACCCTTGAGGGGTTTTAGTTTAGAAAAGAGACAAAATTTTAAGGCAGTCGCCTTACAGTATAGTAACAAACGATAACATACAACCTTCATTTTGAGTTCTTGACTTCAATCCCAAATCTTCACTCACCAGTTTAACATTTCTTCAGCAGTGGATAAATAGTATCCCTGGCAGGGATCAATTAATATTTCTCTAGCCAGGGATATTGCATTCTTCAGCCGGGGACGATCCCCGGCATCCCCCCCGTCAGTTCGCACCCTGCATGTAAGAAAAAGTTTCGTTCCCTACCGTGCGGAGAACGGGCACGCAGCTAGTACTTTAATAAAATTCCAATATTCCACAACTTTTTGAATATTCGATTTCAATTTTGAATATCAATTTTAATTTTGACAAAATTAAAATTGATATTTCTAACATCCTATTTCTAGATGTAATAAATTAGAAATAGATGGGAAAAAGCTGCGCAGAAAAATGCACAATTCGAACTGAATGAAAGTTTCAAAAATTTATTCAAATGTATTCATAATCCAAGTAGCAGACGATAAAATGACTATAAATTGCGCCAAGCGCTAGAATCACATCTCTCAAAATCGCATATCAACCATTTTATTTTTCGTCAAATTAAAAATTTGCACATTTTAGTCTCGGAAAATTTCCAAATCCTTTTTTTCTTTTGAGTATAAAACAATTCATTCCTGCTCCAATTTCACATGCACATGATATTTTAATTAAAAAATAACGTTACAAATAATCTAAAAAATATCGTTATTCTTTTATTTTTACTTGAAGAGTCTGAATCAGTTAATAAACTTTCCAAATATGGCAACCTAGATATGCTTAATTCTCACCTTTTTCCACTGCGGGGTTACAATTGCGAAATGGCGGAGAGCAAAAATTAGCCTTTTGCGACTTGTTTTTTTATCGATATCTCCTAAAATAATTCGAATTTCGAAAAAATCGCTTCGAGGTATGTCGGGACCCGCCATGGGAAATTTCTATACAAAACTTGGTAGGTCTAGAATCACCCGTCTTGGAGCTACGCGAGACACAGACAAACTAACATTTAAAAGTTTGTTTTATTTATATAGATTTGGCGTACAACTGGCTTAATTTCCGTTGTATTTCATGTTTTCCACGCGATTCCTCATTGAAGTAATAGCATTTCTGTTAGCTCAAAAGCATGAATCATTTTATACGGGCGAAACTCGCCAAACATGGCAACGTAAAAACGGTTTTTCATTAATAATTAAAAAAGCAATTAAAAATTCTAAGTAGCCTATAACCGTCTTCAGGGTCCCATCTATCTCTATACCAAAATGCATGATAATCAATTCAGCGATTTAGGCGTGAAAGCGCAACAAACTAACTAACTCACTTAACGCATTTATAATATTAATTAGGATTAGTATTATTATTTTGTTCTTTACGTGGCATTATCCAGTTTTACATTTTGTTGTCTCTTTCTTTCCAAAACAAAATCACAGATCCGTCGGTCAAACACTAGAGATTTAAACACGACGTAAATAAAATTTTTAATAAGTTAGATTTTTTGATTTATGTATACATATATGCTCTACCCCGACCGCAATCTGTTTTAGCCCTTTGGAAAGGCCAGACACACCAATGCGACATTCATCTCGTTTAGATAATTGGGCTTTGGCCAACAAAACAGCAGGTGCATCTGCCATTCTAACTTAGTAACCGAGTTGGCCTTTTACGCCCTTGGCTAGTTTCTTCCCTGCCTTACCTGGCGCTCTCCCCGCCCTCATTGGCACCTAGCCTATGCTCCATTACCTGTAATTGCAGAAATATGGATGAGACATAAAATGCTTTCTTTCTTAATTTTATTTTGAACTAGCTGCGTGCCCGTTCTCCGCACGGCAGGGAACGGAACTTTTTCTTACATGTATAGTTCGAATTGATTCAAGTGATTTGGAATCTAAAAATAAGCAAAATGATTTGACTCTTGGCGTAAAGTTACTCATTAGTTATTTGTAAAGTTAGTGTAAGTACTAACCTGAGACCATATGATGACGCAAAAAACTATGTCGGTGTCATTCGCGATTAGAAAAGAAAAGCATGACTGTTTGCAGTGAAAATTCCTACTTTTCAAAAATGCCTCATTTCTACATCATACTCTTTTTTAGATTCAAGCTATGCCATTAATACCTTAGATACTACATGACGTGGAGAACCGTTTTATTTTATAATTAAATAGTTGTGTACCCGCTCTTCACAAGGCAAGAAGAGAACATTTTCCTAAAATGTTGTGACAAAACAGAATCTGCAAGAAAAAAGAAAGTTCTATTACAGTCTTTTCTGTTGAAACTACCGCGGGATATATTAACGCGACGTAGAAATACTTAATGTTTAGTTAGCTGTGATGTAATACGGCTGTTGAAAAATGATAGAAGACTTAGCTTCATGAAATATTTATTAATGCGGTATATTGTGCTTTGATCAATATTGCCTTAGCATATCTACTTACTATTACTTATACTATCTTTTACTGATACCAATACAATATATTTCCGTTTTGCAACCTAAATGCTTAATTTAAAGAAACGGTTTAGATATTTGCCACGAATGTAGTCATTTACTTTTTGCTGATTCTTTGCAATTTACGCATTAGCATAAACTATAATCATTTCACTTTATGGTTGCCACTAAATCAGCTTTCCATAAATTTTTACGCAAAGTTCTTGTCAGATTGGCGTGTTTAGCAGCAGGTCCTAAATCGGGACTTGGCCCAGGGTCCCCGGCTCGAAATGGCCCCCAATTTCAAATGTTCTTTTTTATAACAAAATTTTATGAAAAATAAATCAAATTTCATAGATTGGGGGGGGGGGCAAATTCATCAATATTGAATTTTTTTTCTGGTAACGTAAAAAAAAAAAAAAAAAAAAAAAAAAAAAAAAAAAAATCATGCGTGGCGTATGCTTTGCTTGTGAGTCCGTTATTCTGATGGACTTTCGAAAGGGGTTTTAAACTCGTGAGGATTTTCAATTGTGCAAATTCTTAATTTAAAAAATGGTATCAAAAGGAAATTTTTATTAAATACATTTTTAGGAATTTAATATAAGTGTAATGTTTAAAAGGACCATTTTAGAATGTCAGGTCTAAAATTTCTGAATCCCTCTGTTTTACTGAGGGAGGGAAGGATGTAGTTCTCCAAACCAATTAGTCCCCCAAAATTTTTACAAGTCGGCGCCAGTGATGTCACTTGAATATCTTTTATGGTTCTCAGTACTGTTATTCACTTTAAAACGATCGTTCACGTTCTTTTAATTAGGAGTTTAAGAAAACAAATTGATAATACATTGCAATCAGTGGCGCACCCAGAATTTTGGTTTAGGGGGGGGGGGGTTACAAAAACTGCTGAACTCGGTTATAGTGACCTCGATTGTAGTTTCAACTCTCTTATAACGTCAAAATATTCATTACCACTTGCCCGAAGAGTACAAGCCCACTATCAACGTAACCCGTTATAGAGTCATAAATAATTTTCAATGATGTTGTACCCGAGTTTAACTTTATTTCATACATTAACTCTAAGTATTTATATAAAAACCAGCAATCCTCTCACTTTTAATTAATCCCCCAACAAGAAAATCATAAATAATTTAAACACATTTTTTAAAATAAAGTATTTTAATTCATTAGTGACAATTTTCAAATTTTAAAGCTTTTCGCATCTAACTCTGCAGGTTTAGGGGAGTCTTCAGCCCCGTAGCCCCCTCCGTGGGTGCGCCTATGATTGCAATAATCTTGTATCGATCATTTAAATTACCTTTTCTACGAATTTAATATGTTACTTGCCTCTGTTTTAAAGATTCCAATTACTGTTCAAAACACGTACAAAAGGAAAGGAGCGGTTGTGTGTGAATTAGGGCATTTTGTTTTAAAAGCATCCTCCCACAAAATAATACGTTTTTTTTATTTTTCTGTTCTTCCCTCATCATTGTTTGAGCAACTAGTCCCCGTGAATGTAATCCGTCCTTTATATTTATATCTTTTGCCTCGGCGCCATTTCAGGGAAATTATTATTATTCTTCCTAAATTTCATGTTTAATTTAATTAATACTCTGGAAACTTGCTCCACCGTCTCCAACGTTATTATTCTTGCTTCACCATCTTCCTTATTTATTTATTTATTTATTTATGAGTTTTTTTTCTGTTTTTTCCCGTCTTTCTCATCTATACAGAAGCAAAACAATATTTATTTAAAGCTGTTTACTGGAGAAATGTGACGTTCTTTTCCTGCCGTTTCCCCGTCTCTTTTGCTTTTATCTTTTATCGCGTTCTACTTTCAAGGTTAGATTATTTATTTTTCGTTTCTCTTTATTTACTCAGAATTTCTGAAAACACGAGATTAAAAAAATTATATGTATTCAGAGACGATATCCGGATAGATTGCACCAGTTTTTTCTAGAGTGGAGTTCTTTAACCTTTTTTTATATAAGCGGATATAATATCCCGGTGTATGTTATTATTTATTTCTTGCTTTATTTTACCACATCGGACGCTTTGGCTCAGCGCAGGCGCGTAGCCAGGAAAAATTTTAGGTGGGGAATATGCACCTGGGAAATTTTTCGGGGGGGGGGGGGAATGTGAACTTATATGTGCATAAATAGACGGAATTTCATCACTAATCCAAAAATTTCGGGGGGGATATATCCCGATATCCCCCCCCCCCTGGTTCAGCGGTCTTCAAAATGTGTTTCATTGAATCCCAATAGGGCCATGCTTCTGATTTTTGTGACCCTGGTCCAACATTTGGCTGTTTTTTTTTTTTTTTTTTTTTTTTTTTTTTTTTTTTTTCCCCTGCGTACTCAGCTGCAGATCTTAAAGTCCCGCCACCCCACCCCCAGTCCCCTCGGGGGGTAAAAAAAAAGCTTTTACTAATAATTTTGCTTATATCATAAATACACGTATGTAGAAAAATTACATCTTAACTCACCTCGAAGCTATTTTTACTTTCCGAACATGTACCATGTAAGGAAAGTATTGTAATCCTGAAAAAATTCGACTTCGAGATTTTAGTGTATTTACACGTTTTGAGGTCTTCTGAATTCATTTATGCTATTTTTACGAGATGTATGTGTGTGTGTGTGTGTGTGTGTGTGTGTGTGTGTGTGTGTGTGTGTGTGTGTGTGTGTGAGAGAGTGTGTGTGTGAGTGAGTGAGTGAGTGAACACGATAGCTCCTAAACGGGGGATTCGATTGAGCTCAAATTCGGTATATATGTTATAAACCACCGTCGCAATATTATAAACTACCATGCTACCTCGTCATGTTATAAACTACCATCGTGGTATTTATCGTAAGACCGGTACAGATTTTGATGTGTATAGGACTTATAGTTTTTCTACAGGGCTACGATAAAGATTTCTTTTACATTATGGCCTATGGGAGGAAATTCTTGAAAGTGCACTAGCTTTTAAACGGTACATTATATTGAGCTCCAATTGGGTATATCTGTTATAAATCACCATCGTAAGACCGGTATTGATTTTGTTGTGTATAGGACTTACAGTTTTTCTACAGGGCTACGACAAAGATTTCTTTTACATTATGGCATATGGGGAGAAATTATTGAATGTGCGCTAGCGTTTAAACGACGCATTCGATTGAGCTTCAGTTTGGTATATATGTTTGAATTATTCATTGATTAAAATTTATTTAAATGCTTGGTAATGATCTTAATCGTAAGTGTTCGGAAAGTCGAGTGGAGTCACTCCAGATTTTTTTTTTTTTTTTTTCGAAATTCGAATTGAAAATTTTATATTTTATGCGATTTTTGGCTTCCCCCTGCCCCTACCCCCCCGACTTAATACGCAATGACGACGATAATACTCTGACAATAAAACGCAGGGTTCTCTCTGGACACCGTTTTAACTAAAAGGTCGCTATTTTTAGAAAATTGTCTCTGAAGTAACTATTTTTCCTTAAATTGTCTCATTGACAACCCCGGTAGCTGAAACCGTGCAGCACGTGAGGGGGAGCTATTTTTTTTTTCTTTTTTTTTTTTAATTATTCAGCGTGTCTACCTGTCACGAAAATGAGAAATAGTTTAGTTCAGGAAAGTCTGGGAAATGGGTTAGGAAAATTCTTCAAAGGAATAAATTTTTCTGCGTATAAAAATTTCTTGGCAGTTTTTTTGATAATGGTGATTTATATTTACTTGCTTTACATTCAGTGGTGCGATGTTTCTTATAGGAGAATCAAAATGCTCTCTATATACAGTGATAAAATATAGAACTTTTTATTACCATGATTCTGTATTCCAAATTTGAAGTGTAGTAGACCAAAAGATAAAAATTTGTGTTTGAAATTTGGCCTCTACAATTAATAGTGTCCTCTAGATATGTCACATAAGTATCCCAGTAGCACAAACGCAATATTATTTAAATGTGAATCAACTAATATCTTACTTGAAACTCATAGTAAATATTTTTTGTTTAACTTAAGTGCATCAACAATTTTATTGCAGTTAAACATTATTTCAAGTAAGTTATAGCAAAATGTTTTAAATATAAAAAGGAGGTGGTACTGTTGAGGGATTTCCCAAAGTAAAGTACGCATGTATGATCAGGAAATTTTTTCCAGAAGCTCCCAAAAGTCTGGAAAAGTCAGGAAATTGCCGGTTGAGTTCAGCTTGGGTATTTGCTACCAGTACAAATATTTGGTGGCGTTCACTATGCCATTATGGCAGTTATAGCAAGGCCGTACCCAGGGGGGGGGCAGGGGGTCCGGTCCCCCTCCCCGAAATTTAAAATGTTGTTAACAAAACAATAATAATGAAGCTTTTTTTTTTTATGAAAAATTTAGCCTTTTTCACTTTTTGGTCCCCCCCCCCCCCCGAAAATTTTTTCTGGGTACGGCCCTGAGTTATAGTACAGATTGGATATTTGCCGCGCGACGAGATGATATACTTCGTGGTGCTAAATACGCCCATCTGCAAAGGATTATGTATGTGAATATATTTGACTACCTCTAAATTTACTTTTAAGAATTTTTGCGATTCATCTCATCGTACGCTAGCAGGCACGTTCATATAAATGCGTGTGCAACCCATTTTGACCGACCGCGAGTCTATTTTGACCAATTTTTCCATGCCGTCTGTACGTTTGTATGTAACTCGCATATCGCAAAAACTGTGGGTCGTAGAATGTTGAAACTTCATATAGGACTGTTGTAACTTGTAGTTGTGCAACTCCCCTTTTGGTCCCAATCGACTGGGTAGTTTATTGTTGCAGAAAATTCTGCTTGTTTCCTGGGTTCGTCGTTCTAATGTCCAATTGGTGTAGAAAGTTCTAATAAAGAGTCCACTTGTCAGGATGGAACACGAACTTTATTGCTTCTAGAACTTCGTCGAACAATCAGTTGTACAAAATTCACAAGCACAATCAGACAGTAATGTACTTTTAACAGTTCACTTTGTGCAGAAGCTTTCACAAATGCTGTATTTCTCACGCAAAATAAAACACATCCACAGGCAAGAATTCAGTGGAAATATACGATGGATTTCGTAAACAGTCCCTCAAGACTCAACAATGAAGAATTTCCACACAGCACTTAAAAACAAAGCTTTAGAAAGGCAAGCGAAAATACCGCTTCTATCGCACAGAGCATAGCAGCGTACTCATCGGAAGCTCCATACACACTGAACTGGGGAGGGGGGGGGAGTTTTCTTCTTGCTTGTATTTACACAAGCAGATTTCTCCAGATTTTTTTATTTTTATTTGTAGACTATTTTTTAACTTGCAGAATAACCAATCCAAATTTACATTACGGTCGCAAATAAATTTTGGTATGTATGTATATACTTAACTTTCATATCTCAAAACTATCAGTCGTAGAATGTTGAAATTTTATATTTAAAATTGCAGTTGCATCTAGTTGTGCACCTCTCCTTTTGGTTCAAATTTGCTGGATAGTTTATTTACAGGGCCTCCCTAAAGAATTTCAATAATTTGCGCTCTTTGGCAGAAATTCTTTAAAGCGTTATTTTAGAGGTATTCACCTATTTCTAAGGAAACAAAATTGATGTATGTTATTAAATATTACAAAATGAAACTCTCCATACAAAATAGTGTCTTTATCCTTTCCAGTTCCTATACAGCAACTCTCGAGGAAAATCATAAACAGTTCCTTAGGATTTCCAACGAAGTATTCACAAACAACATTTAAAAACAAGCAAAATATTGCTTCTAAAAGCGCTAATACGGAGCCTTATTAGGGGAGTTTTTGCGCAGCAGTTTTACTCACGGTAACACTAATGTTAATTGACCTTGAACAGTATAGCACTTGCGCACGTATAAAGTTTACTAAGGTACCTGGACTACTACCGAAGTTGACTTTTGCATAACGTTCGTCTCCCTTGCTCGAGATAAGAACGTGTTGGATGGGGAGTTCCTGGGACTAAATCCCACGGGTAACGGGAGTGACTCTCCCTTGCTCCCGTAAGCGTTCGTCAGATATAACGAAACATAGAGGATTTATTTGAAATCACTGCATTAGGCGGTATGAGTTCCGAAGAATTTGATGATAGTATTTTATTCGAATTATCGATTCCTCGAGAAGATAGTTATTAAAAAATTAGAACTTTATAAAATATTTATAAATAAATTAACGAACATTACGTGTAAATGAACCTGGATTTTGAATATAATAATTATAAAAACCTGGATTTTTGATTCATTTATAATTATTTTAAGTTATGTATGCTCAAGGATTTGTGTCCAGTGCTCTTGCTGCACTTGAAATAAAAAATAATTAGTTTACGGGGATTTTATTAATTCTAAAAATTTATTTCGTTAAAACTTTAACTGTATTTTCCTAAAAGCTATCCAAATACAGAAAGAAATAGAAAAAAAATGTAAAAATAAACAAATAATGATACTAAATTTGTTTTAATTTGTTAATAACTATTTTCTGAGGATTTCATTTATCTATAAATTCATTTTGTTCAAAATTTTGTGCAGTATTTTCTAAAAGCAGTGCAATGCAAATACAGAAAAAAATAATTCCAGGGAAAAAAAAATATTTTTCTGCCGTCAGATGGCAATACCAAAAGAATAATTGATTGAATGCAAGAACTTGATATGTGTGTGTGCGAAATTCAATAAATCAAGGTATACAATAAAGTAAATAAAAAACTTTGTAAAAAACACACATAAGATGTTACAGGTAAGTTGATACGTACGTTTCGGCCAAAAAATTGTTTTGGCCTTCCTCAGTCAAAGCCCTTCGACAAACGCAGCAGAAGGAACTGAAAAGACTCCAAAGGTATACAATGCTATTTTCGTCAAGATTTCGGGCTAAAAACTCCTGTAACGTTAATAAGTTAACTTTTATAGTAAATCTCTTTCCTTTGTCAGCTACATTTATTCACATTATACTAGGAATGTTAAATCTCACTCGCTTTCCGCCGTCCTGTTTATGAATAAGTTTTACCGTAATCAGCATCCGCTAGTAAAGGGCAAGTAAAATTTACGTAAATATTTAGTTAGTGTCATAGTAACCAAACTAAGTGCAATGTATATGAAAATTTTGTTTGCCCTTTTGGATAGCGTGACGCAAAAGATAAATTAAATTATTGAAATAAATTCATTTGAATACATTATACAGACTCAGTGAAAGTGTGATATATTTGACAGTGTATTTCATAATTAAAAGCATTGCTTAAATGCGTACATCTTCTTTAGAAAATAAAACGAAAGTAACTGTAATGGAATTTAAAAACAAATCTTTAAAATTCTCAGCAGGGCGTCACTCAAAATTTGATATCATTACTTTTAAGACCCGTATTTAAAATTCATAGATCTATAAAGTAAAATTCTGCGTCACAAATTTTTAACCAGTTGAGGGTTTTTGCATGGGGATTTATTATTCGTCTCGTAGAAAACGAATTGAAGCTATATATTTATAGAAAGACTCAGAAATTCATAATACTTTTATGCCTCCATGCATACTGTTATTAGTGCGTTGCCAGTTTTAAAATGTATTCTAGAGAAAAATGTTAACTTAAATTGAAAGGGCCATAGCTAGGAAATTTTTTCGGAAGTGGTTTTTTAATATTTCTCAGGAGAGGATTTTTGAACGCATATAATCCATATTCATGTTACACAGCGCGGACGGCTTTCACAATAATAATCATTCGACCGGGCAATTGACTTACGACGTCGATAGTGACCAGTCTCAATAGGATTGTTAAAAAACAGTTTTTTTTTTTCATGGTTGTGTGTGTGTGTGTGTGGGTGGGGGGGGTTATCAGGGTGTCTCCGGTTTTCTGGGGGGGTGTTTTTAGGGGAAGAGATGGAGATTTAGAATATTTGAAAAAATTTTGCTAATTACTAAATACAACTTAAAGCAACTAATTGATTACAAAATTCAATTATAAATGAAAAAATGGTTAAATTAATTCTAATAATTAATTTCAATTATCAATCGTGCATAAAAAATGTATAAATCAATAACAATGACAACCAATTATGGTTTCCTCTTAGATAAATTGATCATTAGTAATAATTTTAACTATGAAATTAAAGTACTATACCTACTAGTAATGAATTAGAACGTTTAAACTAATGTTTTTATCGTTAAAAAGCCTTATTCGTTTTAATTCAAATGATAAACATAAAATATTTCTCTAGAAAAATGTCTTTCCGGAATTTTTTTGGGTGGTAGTGGTGGTAAAGGGGGGGGGGGCTATTTATAAACTTTACAAATGATGTACTGATATTAAGAGATGTTATTAGCTATGTAATTAAAGTTGAAATTTTAACCCAGTTGGGTTTTTTCAAGTGGTCTTTCCGAATTCGGCCAATTATAACAACCCGAGTCTCAATGAAGTGGCATTTATGGGTTTGGGTAAATACTTTTTAGTGTGGTCTAAGGGGGCGGGGGATGCCGCACTAGGCCGCAGCCTACTCTGGCCAAACGGCGAAGAGCACTTATCAGTGCTGTACCAGATAAAACTTTCGGAGGGGTTCTAAACGGTGAAAAAGGCAGAATTTTTAGCAGAAAGATTTCATTATTATTTTGTTAAATAAATTCTAAATTTCGGGCGGGGAGGGATCCGGACCCCTGGCCCACCTCCGTGGGTATGGCCTTAGCACTATTTGGTGCCCCTCGAAGTACAGTTTGAGAAAGAAATTCGCTCAAATGGATTGTGAGAGCGGTTCCCACTCTTGGCGCGGCGCCAAAGTCAATGTCATCGATTAAATTTTATTTATATTGAGAGAGGAGAAGAGCAGTCGAGTGGAGGGAGTGTACCTCAAAGGGCGGAATTATGTCAGTGAGAGTAGCAAGATGTGTGGAGGCGTTAGCCTGCAATCCCAAACAATGGAAAGTGAGCTATCTCGACGTCACCAAGGACGTCATGACGTTTCTCACATTCTTTGGCTTTCTCTCGCTATCCAAGTCTGACGTCATTTTTCGCACTTGCGTGTTCAGCAGACAAACTTCCGATTAGTAAAACGCACTCGTGAAATGAAATGTCTAAAACAAAGAAAGAAAACGTTTGAAACACTATTGAACAAATGCTTCTGAAGTAGAATACATCTTATTTGTATGTAGCTAAACAGGGGTGTATGCTTTTGTTTTTGAAATAATTTTTAGATTTTTACTTCCTTGTATGTAGTATAAGGAAGTAATGTGATCCCGAAAAATTTTGGGGGCCAAATTTCGACAAAAAAACCGATTTTGACTACCTCTAAATTTAATTTTAAGAATTTTTTCGATGCATCTCATCGTAGGCTAGCATGCACGATCATATTAAGGCGTCTGCAACTCATTTTGACCAGCGGCGAGTCTATTGTGGTCAGTTTTTCCATGCCGTCTGTACGTACGTATGTATGTAACTCGCATATCTCAAAAACTATTGGTCGTAGAAAGTTGAGATTTGATATTTAGGATTGTTCTATGATCTAGTTGTGCACCTCCCCTTTTGGTCACAATCGAATGTATAGTTTATGTACAGGACCGCCCAAAAGATTCGAAATACATTACGCTCTATGGGCCGAAATTCATTGAACTCGCCTAACTCAAAAACTATTAGGCGTAGAATGTCGAAACTTCATATTTTGTATAGTTGTAACATCTAGTTGTGCACCTCCCCTTTTGGTTCCATTCGACTGGATAGTTTATCTACAGGACCGCCCAAAACATTCGAAATACATTACGCTCAATGGGCCGAAATTCATTAAACTCGCATATCTCAAAAACTATTAGGCGTAGAATGTCGAAACTTCATATTTTGGATAGTTGTAACATCTAGTTGTGCACCTCCCCTTTTGGTTCCATTCGACTGGATAGTTTATCTACAGGACCGCCCAAAACATTCGAAATACATTACGCTCAATGGGCTGAAATTCATTAAACTCGCATATCTCAAAAACTATTAGGCGTAGAATGTTGAAACTTTATATTTAGGATTGTTGTAACATCTAGTTGTGCACCTCCCCTTTCGGTTCCATTCGATTGTATAGTTTATCTACAGAACCGCCCAAAAGATTCGAAATACATTACGCTCTATGGGCCGAAATTCATCAAAGCGTTTTTTAGAGGTATTGGGCTATTTCAAACGACTCAGAAGTGATATATGCTGTAAAGAGTTAGAAAATGAATTTCTCCATTTAAAAAAGTGTCTTTATCATTTACAGTTCTGCTACAGGAACACTCAAAAGATTTCCAATACATTACGGCCAATGGCAATTTTAGGGGCATTCATCCATTTCAAGCACAATACCGTCCTACCACATAAGTTAGGTAATGGCCCGACCACAGTCACGTGCCTCCCTCAAGAACTATGCCAAAAGTCGCCAAGCTTGGCGACTTTTGGTGTACGTGTGTGCATATTTAACTCTCAAATCTCAAAAACTATTATGAAATTTCATATATAAGATTGTTGTAACATCTACTTGTGCATCTCGATTTTTGGTTCCAATCTACTGGAGAGTTTATTTACAGGACCACCGAAAAGAATTTCAGTACTTTAATGTCTATGGACATCTTTAATATAATACAATTGTAGACAGTCATTGTTTGGTCCATGCCCAAAATCTCGCCGTCTATCCTCTACCTTGGCGAGTTTTTCCGAAATGTCGCCAAATTTGGCGATAGTTAGTCATTTGGTCCATACCCAAAGTATCGCCATTTGTCATCGTTCTTGGCGAGTTTTGGCGAAATATCGCCAAATTTGGCGATAATCTGTCATTGTTGGCCCATGCTTAAAATCTCGCCAAATGTCGTCGACATTGACGCGTTTCGCCGAAATATCGCCAAATTTGGCGCCAAAAATTATTTCGTATTTTGTATAACTCTAAAACTTTAACCCGTAGAATTTTGAACTTTTGTATTTAGAGCTATATTATAATATCTAACTGTTTTCAATATCTTTTTTGACAGCAATCGACTGGGAATTTATTTACAGAGCCAAATGACTTTAAATACATTAAGGTGTATGGATGCATTCAATTCATTGAAAGTCTGTGGTCAATGACTACTTTGGCTATCCCCAAAATCTCGCAAACTATCTCAAGTTTGTCGGCTTTTGGTGAAATATTGCGAAATAAAGTGTCAGAAGGAAATCTTTCAAATTAAACTCAGCTTGTCGATATCGAAGTATTTGGCTAGAAATCGCTAAACTTTATTATTATTGATATTTTATCTCTATCAAACAAATAAGTTTAGAGGAAGTGCGTAGAAAATATTTTTGATTTAATAGACGTGCAAGGAAGTCATGTGTTGGACACATCAGATTTTTTTCCTTTCGAAGTGGGTTGGGTTAATTGGTACTTACGTATTATACCGGCGGTATGCCAAGACGAGCGATTTTTTGCCAAGATAAATGCAGTGCACATGAAATTATAAATGGTTTTGAATACGATAGGCAACAGTTTGGCAACTCATTTGAGAAAAAAATAGTTTGGAGGGAGTGACCGCCGGGATAATACGTAAGTACCGCTTATTTTTGCGAAAAAGCTTATTACCTAAAGGAAATAAATGGAAACCTCCCTAAAAGACCACCTCTTACAAAAACCATATATTTCAATTTCTGGCTGTAGACTCAATGTTAATTTTCCCTCCATTAAAGACAGGGTTGGCAAAAACCCGGGTTTTTGTACAAAAACCCAACCCACCCGGGTTTTTGTTTGATGCCACAAATACCTAACAATACACGTTGGAATTCACACAAAATGTGCATTTCGAGCTTTTTGGACAATTATCATAAATATGTAACAATCGCATCTCAGCACCAAAATGAACTTGAGACGCGAATTGCAAAAATATCCCCCCCCCCCCACACACACACACAAAAATCCAAAAATATTGGATAATGTGTCAATTTACAAGGAGTGTTTGAATTTAAACAAGCAGCTCATAATTTTATCTTCAGCTCTTGATGAGCTGCAAAAGGATACAACCACACTGTCACGTTCTGTAGAAATATAGAAAAATTTAATGGAATCAGAAGAATTGAAACAGCACAAGGAAGTTATAGTGAAACGGTATAAACAGATTGAGTCCTGAGCATTTTTTAGCTAATATAATGGATGCAAAGTATGGAGGGGAAAAGCTTAATTCAGAGGAAGAGGAAGAAGTTGAAGCATGGATAATACAGTATCATCCAGAGCGGTTACCTGCAATAATGGCGTTTAAAATTAAAGACATAGACTATTTTCCTAAATCACTTTTCTCAGAAAATATTGTGTCACAATTTACAGCTTCAAAATGGTGGGAAATTCTTAAAGAAAAGGTACAGAAGAACAGCAAGTTAGATTTTGAGTTTTGTAGTTTTTTTCAGTCTCTGCATTCTGTTCCATCTAACTCTGCTTCCATTGAGAGAATTTTCCCTACATTTGGATTCATATGGTCTAAGTTGTGGAACAGACTAGGCTCAGAGCAGTGTGAAAAATTAGTAAAGATTTACAAATATTACCACAAAAATCAAAGTGAATGTGATTTTGATTGGTAAACTGTAAAATAGATCAATTATAATTAATTTGAAATATATTTTTCATTCTACATTTTTAGTTTGTTGTTATTTAACTTTGAATCATAAACAGGGATTATCATTAGACATTAATCACACATGTCATATTTTGCATAGTTTTTTACTAGAAGATTATCAACAGTTTATTTTCATTATTTCTTTTACAGTTTGTAAAAGTTGATACATGAAAATGTTCATTATAATGTGGTATAAAAACTTATTTATAATAATGACTGCATATTTGCTATAAAAAAAAATTAAATAAGTAAAAGAATAATAAAAACAGTATAATAGCAAAAAGTAGTCTGTGTGATGTTTTCAAACTGAAAATTTCAGGGTTCTTTTCTTTATATTTCTTAAAGTGAAAATATTATTAGTTATATATAATTACATATTTCTTAATGAATACAAGTAATTGAAATACGATTAATAATATTTTTTAATTCTTTCAAAGTAGAAAGAAAGCTTGTTTTCTGTGAAGGATCATGGCTCTACCTCTGTCAAAAACACTGTTGGTTATACTGTCTAGTAGTTCCAAAATTTTCAATTAATGAAATTAATTTTAGAAAATAAATATTTTGAGGTAAACTTCATCTGATTACCATAGATATGACTTATTTTTATGTAATTTTGATAAGAGAAACCATCTAGGTTTTGGGCTTAAAAGGTAAAGTGTATTTCTCAATACTATAGGTGGGATTTGCAGACTCAGAAATGATTTTAAGCAAAAACCCAGTTTGAACAAAAACCCAAGCGGGTTATTGTTGGTGGACCCACCCAGAAAAACCTGTGTGGGTTTTTCTAGGCTGGGTCCACTTTGCCAACCCTGATTAAAGATCACTTTTACCCTCATCTACCCTCTAGTTTAAAAAAAGAGTCAATTAAAAAAAAAAAAAAATACCGATTTTCACGTGAAACCCGAGTACGCTCGGTCGAAAATTCCTTCGTGTAATAAGGCCTTTATGATAGATGTACATTGTGCGGGGATGGGGGAGGCCTTATACACGAAGGAATTTTCATGTGATTTGGTTGCTGCAACCAGTTGCAGAAACCTCTTTCCTGTAAATTTCCCTCGGTTACCTAGGGAACAGTCAACTCCAACTTTTTCGTTCAGAGGCAAAAATATTGCAGGTTGCTGGAATTCCAGTCAATCGTAGTGCTATCTACTTCTACGTCACAACGCAAGATGGCGGAAGAGTCAGCGTCAGCCATACCGTTCGTACTGAAAGAGATGATTAGGGTGTGCGAAAATAAAATATCCGTGAAGTGAAATACCAACATGGAAGTTGATTTGATTGAAGAAAAGAAAAATAAATAACAATCCGATTCGAAGGCAGATACGAGGTATAAACTACCAACGATATGCTATTTATAATTACAAGCTCAAGCAACCGCCCATTCAGCGAATCTCTGGCATTTGTAAACACAACATAGTTTGTTTACTATAGCAACCCTGTATGCTTATCTGGGCTCACTGACTTACGGGAATGAATTGCAGCAACTAGTTGCTGCATCAAGTACACATCAGTGCAGAATCCGAGACGCGCACTGCACTAGGCAAGCGCAAAGACTGTTTATGTTTAACAGTGAATTATATGTATTATTAGCTCCCCTTTTTACGACTTTACAGGGATGAATGGATATCATAGCTCAAATACTGTTCTTTGGACTTGCCATAACCCGTTGTTGCTGTTGCTAATGCCCTCTGGCAACCACCGGGAGATGCCAGATCCCCCATATAGGCAGGCGATGGGCGGCTTCCATTTTAATGAGCCTCAGTGGGAGGAAGTCCGTCTCAGCTCGGGGTCCCCTAATTTTGAACCCATTCCAGAGGAGGGACCAACTCCCTGAAATCGGCACCCCCAGAGGTATTGTTTAACAACTTTGAGGACATTGGAGCCACGACGGATTTTACGTGCACCAGCTCCCATTAGCAGGCCTCCGAGAGAAATTTTATAAGGCGGGACAGAAATGTTCCCGGGCCCCCTCCCCCCCCCTCCTCAAATTGCTTTTGCCTCAAGAAATATATTTTAAATTCTGCCCAATTTTACTTTAAAAGTAGTTATTAAAAATAAAGTTAATATGTGGGGTCATTTTTATTCTTACCTAAATTATAATTTTAATAATAGTATTTACAATCTGTAATAATGTATTATAAAAAATATAAAAAAATGAAGTATCATTACGGTATTTTTATAACCAGATTCCAAAATCTTCCATTGCCTTACCACCCTCGCTGTCTAACATGTGTTGCAAATCACCATCACCAACAGTGTGTTATTTATCTGTAAATGCATCAGTTCATATTTTGCTATAGTTAAACACACAGTTTCGAAAATTAATTTTTTTCTCTTAGTGATTTTTATATAGAATGCTAAGAGAAAAGAATGAGTAAGGAAATCTTCATAATAAAAACACATAAAACATTATTTAATACGGCGGATTAATTAGTTAAAATTTTTTATTTGGGAATACCTTATTCCCCCGTACACGATATATATTTCGGTTACACACATAACCATCTTCAGTCATTTCTGGATCTCTCACTAATGGCGGCTTCTTTTTATATCTTCTTCGTTCTTCTTCTTGAATGTTCGATGCATGACGTCATCCCATGATTGGTCGATTGTATGAAGCGTATCGTTGATGCTGCCCTCTGTCGTCAATATTTCTAAGCTCTCACGAATGTAGGCATATATACTATTTTTAAATATTTTTAAAATCAATGGTAATGGGCTCTTTCAAAGTAAGGCGGGCTAGAGCGGTACTTTGTTTCTGGAGGTTAATGTCTTTAAAATGTTCGTTTTTTCGTGCTTTAATTTTCCTTTTTGTAACGCCGATGTAGCAATTTTCTTTATTAGTATCGTTTGACATAAAATTAATTTTATAGATCCCTGCGGTTTCGATGGGGTTGATTGGGTCTTTTTCCGATCTAATGCGCTGAAAGATTGTTTTATTAGGTTTAATTGGAATACGGAAGTAATTTTTACTGGCGATATTAGAAAGAACGAACGAAAAAACGAACATTTTAAAGACATTAACATCCAGAAACAAAGTACCGCTCTAGCCCGCCTTGCTTTGAAAGAGCCCATTACCATTGATTTTAAAAATATTAAAAAAATAGCCAACTTTAAAAATAGTATATATGCCTACATTCGTGAGAGCTTAGAAATATTGACGACAGAGGGCAGCATCAACGATACGCTTCATACAATCGACCAATCATGGGATGACGTCATGCATCGAACTTTCAAGAAGAAGAACGAAGAAGATATAAAAAGAAGCCGCCATTAGTGAGAGATCCAGAAACGACTGAAGATGGTTATGTGTGTAACCGAAATATATATCGTGTACGGGGGAATAAGGTATTCCCAAATAAAAAATTTTAACTAGGAAATCTTCATATTTAGCGATTTTTTATTCATGCTTGAAGGTTAAAAATGTATATAAATGGTAGAATTAGCATATTTATTATTTAATTTTAATAATGGCTTTTCGTGCCTTTTTACTTGCAAAATTTTGTATAACATCATCAAAATTAATAGTTCTGGCAATGTCAGATTCAATGCTAGTCTACAAGTCGTTCTTGAGACATGGTCGATCTTAATAAATTTTTTATGAGTTTCAATTTGCTGAATGATCGTTCAGCAGAAGCTACCGTTGCTGGAATGGTTAAAAACACCCTAAGGGCAATGCAAACATTTGGAAATAGATCGTTCAGTTTATATTCTGTTAGTATGTTCAATAAATCCAGAGGCTTTAATTGATTAATTCCAAAATTAGCTTTGTGGACGGATGGTAAGTGAATTATTTCTGAAAGAAAATCTTCACTATTCAGATCATCTTGGTACTATTCCGATAGAAATAATGCCTTTTCTTTAAAACTGCTGTCAGGTATTGTTAAATACTGCCTTAATATTTCAAATTTACTTGACAAGTTTTTGACAGCATCAAATTGTACAGTTAGTCCCCCTATGACACTATCTACCAAAGGATAAAATACATAAATTTTAAAATATTTTTTTTCGTTATCTAATTGTTTATCAGTTTCTTCACTATCCAGATAATGCATCTTTTGTTTTTTGCGTCTCTCATCATATCCACGGGAAAATGTTTTCTTGATCTCCATATTTAAAGCTACAGTTTTAGCTTCAGACTAGACTGAATTCCAATCATTTCAAGTGTTTTCAGATCGGAGAGCAATGCTCCTATATTTTCAGCTTCGATATCAATTGCTGCATTTCTGGCTTGGATGACTTTATTGCACATATCGATTCGAAGCAATATTTTGAACCACACAGCTGACATTAACACACACACGAAAGATGACATATACCATAGAACTCCGTTAATTTCATTTTTAGTTTTTGGAGTTAAATTTAAATTTTTCTCCAAAGCCTATTTCAATTCTTGCAGTGCTAACTTCATGCTAGGAAGGTGATTTGCAAATGGTTTGACACTGTGAATTCGATCTGACCATCTGGTATCTGACATGCTGTGAACTGCGCAGTCGATATGCTTCCGTAAAATTTCCCAGCGCTTCGAACTAAAGCTAAATAAATTATAGGTGGTTTGTATTGTACCAAAAACAGTTATTGCTTCTGGTATGCACTCAGCAGCGTCAATTCCACATAAATTAAGCGTGTGGCATCCGCAAGGGGAAAATATTGCTTTTGGATTCTGTTCTAATATTTTCGCTTGGGCACCATTATATTTCCTAGACATGTTTGCACCTTTATCGTAAGACTGAGCCCTACAGTCACTGAGTGGAATTGAGTTAGCTTTCAAGGTAGAAATTATTAATTCAGCAATTTCTTCTCCTCCTTTTTTGTTGCTGCAATCCGAAAATGTGAGAAATCGTTCTTCATAATTCTTGAACTTCTGAAAAATTCACGGGCCCCCTATAGCTCGATGGGCCCCGGCTGCCCCCCCCCTCTTGCTGGGCCTGCCCATTAGCGTACGCGGTCCCACAGCAGTTGAGCCGAGAGGAAGTTGACCCTCCCAAGCACTGGCCAAGCCGGATGCTGCTTCACTTGCCGTGTTCTTATGGAACGGAGACCACTGCGGGACGCCATAACCCGTTCTAACAATGATCTATTCTTTGCTATTTGCGTATACACGGTAAAGGCAACTGGCGTAGCCAGGATTTCGTTTCGGGAGGGGCACAGAGAGTTTTGTCCAACTAATTAATATTTTAATTATTAATTGTAATTAGAAATATTTTAATTATTAATTAATCTTAAATTTAAAAATTTTATTATTATTAATAATAATTAGAAATAATATTAAGTACTAATTATTACTAAAAATAAGATTCTAATTGTTAATTCTAATTATAATATTACTTAATTAGTAATTTCACAAAAATATCCTTAAATATATGTTTAAAGATACTATTCAGTATTAATTTCCCGAGTTAATTAATAATTCTTCAATATAATTATCTCTGTAGATAGATGCTTATGTACCGGTTTGTCTGGCGATTATCTCAACCAGATAAGATTTATTTTTTAATCCAGGCCCGTATCTGCTACTACAATAAGTCTTATTCTACAATAAATATATCTTAAGGAAGATACTGAAAAGAAAACTAAATAAATGATTTTTAAATCTCAATAAACGTCCATAGTAAAAAATATTTCTATGTAAAATTTTCTTGTTATAAACAGGAAATATATCAATCTATCCTGGATTTTCAATCAGCTCATTTGCAGCTGTATATAACTAATACATAGAGGTTGATTCAAAATTAGTGTGACCAATTTTAAAGCATATAATTATTTATGGTAAATTTTAATTTACTACCTGTTTTATTTTAAAAATTAAACTTTTAAATTACCAATTGAACTACTTTTATTAGTGGGAGTAAATTTGGCTCCGAAATTAGATCCTCAAACCCGAAACGAAATTTTTAAGCTTTTGTAGGATGGTTGCTCAAATTCTGTTATAAATAAAATCATTTAAAATTCAGAAAAGGCATTTTTCTAATGTATAACTATCTAAACTTTGAAAAGAAATAAAATATGGCTGGCAATCAAGAGCTCCAGGGGGGAAATGTGGACGAAAGGAAGTCCTTGGTGAAAAAGAAAAAAAGAAGCTGAAAAGACTTATCGTTGTAGAAAATCCTTTTCCTGAAAGAATTTTAGAAAAGAAACTACAGGTATCCCAATCGACAATTTGTCGTCAGATAAAGAAAATTGCCTATAAAAATTAAAGAAACTAGTTTGTCATCAAATATCTGCAAACACTAGAAAAACGAAGAAAACGTTCTTGGCCTCTGCATTTAATGTTACGCAAAGGTAGATACAAAACATGGATAACTTCTGATGAAGCGTTGTTTCGTCTGTAATTCACAACTGGCAAAAGGAGGTTCAATATATTTCACGTGAACAGCATCGCAAAGACGCAGCTGTTTTGCAGAAGGCAAGTTGGACGTTAGGTACTGTGGTATGGATGGGAATGTCCTCTCAAGGCTTAATAAAACCATTTTTTGTAGAAACAAAGGTTAAAATTGATGCTAAATACTATCAGAATAAAGTTCTGGAGCACATGATCAAAGAAAGTAAACGTCCCCCACGAAAACTTTGTTTTACACCAAGATTCTGCACGAAGTCATACTGGAATGTCAAATGGCTGAAAGATTAAAAAAAAATTAACTTTATTTCTTCTGAAAAATGGCTACTATCAACCCTAGACTGTGCTAATTGCGATTATTTTTTATGGGATGCTTAAAAGAACAATTAAATAGACGTAAGGTAAGAACACTTTAAGGGCTTTAAAAAGCAATCAAAGAGGAAGTTGGAAAAATACCTCCAAAAACGGTCAAAAAAGCTCTTTTGTCTTGACCTAAACGTTTACTTAAAGTGTACTATGCTAAACGAAACCACATTGAAAATTTTGTGTAAATTACTTAATTCAATAAAATTTTATGATGCTCTGAAATTGGTCACGTTATTTTTGAATCAACCTGTATTTTATAATGAAGATCATGTACACACAAACCTATAATTATTTTTATAATTAACAGCCACAAAACAGCGACACTAATTTTAAAAAATAAAAGCTTTAATTATATTGCACAGGCTGTACTAACTCAGTTTCTTATTGCAATTAATATGTCAAAATGTACAGTTTTATGCAGTAATGCATAATTAACCTAGAAAATCTTATCACTAGATTTTTTATTTATCTTTTTATTTTTTCAAAATGCTTGTTTTTAATATAATGTTGCTCACAAATTTAAGATATTCTAAATAATGCAGACACAATATTAAAATAAGAACGATATAGCTTGGAAGAAAATCATCCAAAACTCTGGTCTCTGGAATAAAGTTGATCACTAGATTAAAATACCCTACACAATTCAAATACAATATTAAAATAACAAAGATATGACTTAAAGAGAATCTTCCAAAACTTTGCCCTTCTGTATAAGGTTGCCGACAGGATTAGAATATTATACGTATACAATGCAGACACAATATTGAAATAATCCAGACATCACTTGAAAAAAAATTCTGAAACTCTGCTCTTTGGAATAAGGTTGATCACAAGATTAAAATTTTCTGCACATTGCTAACAAACTAAGTATTAAAATAACACAGACGTCACTAGAAGAAAATCTTCGAAAATTCTGGTTTTTGGAATAAAGTTGGTTCAAAATATATAGAATTTTTCTACTTAAGCAGTCTTAAAAAATATAATTAATTGCAAATTTTCGACTTGAATAAGTGTTGAGTTGCACTTTATAATTTAATTAACATCTAGATTTAAGAACATCTTACATAATATTGGGAAGATTAAATGGTAAAAATAGACCGGATTTGATTTCTTAATAAAAAAAAAAAAAAGAAAAAAACAGACCCACAAAACTTTCCAGAACGGATAAGTTCTTAAAATTATTGAGGGGGGAAGGGTTGCACTCATCGCTAGTTGCTGAGCCATAAGTCAGGGGGTGGACACTAGAGATGAGATGGACTCAGCTCGAGCCCAAACCAGGCTCGGGCTTGTGAGAAATTTCTTTTCTATTGAACGTATTCCTTGTAAACAGATTTTAAAAAGTGATTCATGGGAGAAATAAACTATTTAATATTATTTGATAAACTTTAATATATCGAATTAGGTAGTGCATCAATAGTTTGCTGTTATATTTGTTTTTAATTTGCACAAACGGCAAAGTTTATGATATTCTACCAAAAGTCATTGACTTTTATATACCTATTAGCTGAAATTTCGGGCTCAAGCTTCGACACCCTGCATAAGTACGAAGTTTTAACGTACAATTTAAAAAACAAAAATGAAATTAGGTCTATTTAATTGTTTAACTTAGAAGAAAAATATATTTAACAGAAAGTTACATTTTAATGAACAACTTAATGTATTATTTTAGAATCAGAAAATAAAGGTATTAAGCTCCAATTTTTCAGATTAATTTCAAAGCAAAACTGCTGTTCTCATTGGTTGCGGTTTTAAATTACAAAGGAAAGCACTTATATATAAGAATATTTAATTTTTTTTTAAACTCTGAGTAGTAAAAATATTAAGAAGAAAACATTACTGAGAGTAATTTTTATTTAAAAAATACAGACTTAGTGGACTGTTGATAGACCTTATTGAGTCGTGAGCCGGATATCCGAAAGAGAAGTCGGATATCCGGTGATTGTGATTCGGATATCCGATGATATTTCGGATATTAATAAATCAGCCAGATATCAAGTGCATCCCTAGATATTTCAAATATTCATTTATTCTTTACCAGAGCATAGAAAATAGTATTTATAAAATTTTAGGACAGAAAAACAAATTACAGATTTACCCTCTTGTCAGTTGAAAGGGTGGGTATAAAGGAAACATTTCTTAAATTACATATTAATGAAAATATGATAATACAAATTTTTCAACATACTTAAGAAGATATTATATCGCATGTATTATGTCATCGTTTATATTATCATTTAAAAACACACAATGAAATATTGAGTATCTACTTTAGTTTCTTTTCCTGATGTGCTTTCTGAAGTTTTCTGGAAATATCTGTTCATCTATAGCTTTTTCCCGCTTCCTGTAGATTTGAGTCTTCATTGTTCGCAGGCAAGCTATGTATAATTTTTGGAATTTAATTAAAAATTTCTACTACTCAATGGGCACTTTCTTGAGGCCATAATCTCTATTCGAACCCACCAACTGGACAGAACAGCCCACTATTAAAAAACACGAGCGTCTGGACCTTGGGAATGGTGGGAAAGGGCCAGCTTGTGCCTCTCCTTGAAATTTTATCCTTAGTAGAAAGAATTATTTTTGTATACACCATAGTTTGAAAATACCACAGGTGGCCATGACAGCTGATAACACTTGGGGATACTTACTTCACAGGGTACAACAGTAACGAGCTGAGGTTATAGGGTGAGGGAAATTTTTAGTATCCCGGGAGTAGGATTTTGCCCAGATGTATATTTTTCTGGTGTGTAGGCGTGTCGAAAGTCACCTCGGATTAGTGATTAAAGGCACTTTTTAACCTTTTTATTGACTTGTTTTTTCCTTCGTTCTTAATGTGAAAGGATCTAGAAAACGTTTATCAGAAAGATTAGACAAATATCACACAACAAGGATTCTCAGATGATCCATTTTTACAAATTGCAAATATATATATAACAACTGAAAAAAATTCGGGGGGGGGGGGGGCATGTGCCCGGTGGGCACCCCCCTGGCTACGCCAATGGTAAAGGCGAGAACAACTTGGTTACTGATCATCCTTATAAGAAACCGAAATGGGGAGACGTTTCAAGAGGGAGATGAAATTTCGGGCGATTCCTTTGGACTCCGGTTTTGAAAATACCTATAGCCTAGGAACGAAAGAGTTAAAAACCATTAATTGAGGTCAAGTCTAAAAATCAAAGGAGTAAATCAAACAAGTAAATTAAAATTTCAAAATAACAGATTTTAGACACGCAGTTTTTAACTAAGCATCAAAACGCTATTCTATCTAGTGTAAATTCAGTTTCAATGGGGGGGGCCCTATAGCCCCCCCCCCATAGATCCGCCTCTGTTAATAGGCGATTTTAATATAGACTTTAATTACAAAGAAGTGTTTTAAGGAACAAGGAAGACACGTATAACACATTTATGGATTATGATGCAATTTCTAATGTAATGAAACAAGGATGACAAACAGGGCCTACACATTGATTATGATACACCTTCCTACGTAATGAAGCAAGAAAGACTAGTAGGGCCGATGCATGGATTATGATACTCTTAACATATAGCACTTCAGTGCGTATTTAAAATATGAAAGTGTTTTAGATTTTCTTTTCCCTTTTCTTAATTTTTGAAACCTTTTACAACCCAACTTGTTATGCATCTTCGACCCTATTAACCCTGCCTTTCCTCTATGATATTAACCCTTTCTAACCTATTTATCTGTGAATTAAATAAGTTTTCTTTTGATAGTGGATACTGAATTTGTAACTAAATTATAAAATCCTGATTATTAAATTTTTGAGGAATTTTTTTTTAGTGTACACATTAGGATAGGGCTCCATCCTGTATAACACTAGATGATTTTTGTGTCCTCAGGGTCTAAAAGTGCTAATATAATTTTTTTTTCTTTCTAATGGTCGGGCCAATGGCCTACTTGTATTAGACTTGACCTCTATGAGGGCTGGAGATGTTGGTCATTTCACTATGGGGGCACCAGATAGGCAGACCAACATTGCCCCTATAAGTGGTCTCCTAATTTTGAATCAGTTTCAGATAAGAGACCTAGCACTTAGATTGACATCCCCAGGGGTATCGTTTGAACAAAGAGGAAATTGGAGCCACGACAGATTTTATGAGCATTAGCGTTCCCTTTAGTGTACACGGTCCACAGCAGACTCAGTTGAGAGAGTTCACCCTCCCAAGCACTGCCATTTCACTGCTCTATTGGGAACTGAGTTTAATCAACCGATTTGCTGTCGGACTAATCTAAAGGTTGAAAATAATTTTTCAGTTGATACTGAATGAGCTGCAATAACTAGTCAGCCAATTCAAAATGTTAGACAATCTTTAATATTCTCATTTTTAGAACGTTTTTTCCAAAATACTCTGTCAATGGGCAAATCTAGTTCTTTATTATGCCATCCATAAACATTGATGATGGATATATTTGTTTATTTTTAATTCTGAATGTTAAGAAAAAGAAATAGAAAATCTAATATACTGCTCTTTCATATGACCATCCATTGGTAGTCACTTGAATTCAGCTGTTCCTTAATGGAAACAATGATAACAACCGATGCTCTTTCATTTCATAGAATGTTTAATCACTACGGCATAGTAAGTATGAAGAAACATTGTGTTAATTCAAATCAAAGTAAATTATTAAAACATTCCCATTTTTAACTTCCATCGTCAAAGATTCCATTTTAATAAAAGGGGCTGACAGTTTTACCACAGACTTAGGAATGCTTTACCGTTTTCCTAACCTAAGGGACTAGAGATGAGACGGGCTCAGCCCGAGCCCGAGCCCGGGCCCGAACCGGGCTCGAGCTCTGTAATTCACATTTGCATTCGGGCTCGGGCTCGTGAAAAATTTCTCCTTTATTGAACATACTCCTTGAAACAGATAGATTACTTTAGATTTTTAAAAGTGATTCATGGGGAAAATAAAAGTACAGTCAACTCCCGTTATAGTGAACCTCTGGGGACCCTCCCATTTCGTCCACTCTATCCGAAGTTCACTAAAACCCAAGTATCTTCATGATGGATAGAGATTGCATGTGAATCAGGACTAATGATTTGCGTACACTATAGCCGATGGTTCTCTATATCCGGGTTCACTATAACCGGAGTTGATTGTACTTATGAAAAAAATAGCGCACTGGTGCCTGGAAGGGGAGTGAAGCTCTTTGGATATTTCAGAACGGTGGCTTATATTGATTAGTTAGTCAAGAGATCCGACATTATTTTATAAACATGGATATATACAGAATTAGAAAGTGCATTGAGAGTTTGCAACTCTATTTGTCTTTCATTTGCACAAACGGCAAAATTCATTGTATTCTATCCATGAAGTCATTGGATTTTTTTATCTTTAGCTGAAATTTCGGGCTCGGGCTCCGACTTATATAATATTGCTCGGGCTCGGATTAAAAGTCCTCGGGCTCGGGCTTCAAAAAATGAGCCCGAACTCATCTCTATAAGGGACACCCTTGAGTATGTGGCACCGTCTGTGTGCGCTGCACACATCACACACATGGTCGGTGCGACCCTGCATCTCCCTGAAAGACTATTGTTTTAACTTTTCAAATGAAGAATGGGATTATTTCCCTGGGGGAAAATCTTGAAATGACTCTTCTGTCAAGAAAGCTATAGCTTGCGTTAAAAAAGGTCTCCCTATACTTTTATACAGGTGTTTTTTCATGAGGAAAAGAAAGGAACTGTCCAGATTCCAGTTTTATCTAAATTGAATACTTTCCTCTAAAAGAGATTGTCACTTTTATAGCTGGTGGAAAGTTTTTTTTTTTTTTTTTAAGCTGTATAGACATGACATGCAATAAATTTATTTATTCAGCAACAGTTTTTTTTAATATATTGCAGAAAGTTTGTTTTTCTGATTACCTCTATTCACGGAAACACCTCACTTAAAGATAGATTTTCTATGGTCCAAAGCATGATCCCTTTGGGAGGTTTCACTGTATACAGTAAAGCAGAATTTTATGCTAAAGCAATGCAATTTTTTGGGGGCTAATTTACGATTTACATTTACATTTACGGTGTTGTGAGGTGTGTGCTACAACCACATGGGTCGGCTTTACTTCAAATCATCCTGATGCCATGCATCCAACGGAGACGAGGGTAGGCCGGAGGCCTACCCTCCAAAAGTTACAAAGGCAGGGTATGTGAGAAAGCCACCAGGGCAGCTACCCCCTCCCGGCTAGACCAAAGCTTTACTTAGAACACTCTCATACAAGCTACCCACTGACAGCTGTAACTTGCAATATAGCAAGAACCTGGAAGAAACGTATTTTATACAATGAAGCAAGATATGCTCAGCAGTGTCAGGAGCGTGACACGTAGGGCACGAAGGGGAAGAGACTAATCCGAACTGGAACAACACGTCACCACCGAGGATGACACCAGTACGCCACCGATTTATCAGGACATCTGTACGCCGGTCCCAATCCCAGAGAGCTCTGTTAGAAATCCCCAGGAGATGCCCGTATTTACTACTGTATTTGCTGTGCAGCCAGGTCTCAACATCCTGTCGCCACATATCTTTGCGAAGATGATGAATAATGCCCTCCGAGGCCACCCAGTTGTAAGTCGCAGCCCTGAAAAGACCACTCCTGGCCAACCGATCCTCTTGCTCGTTACCAGAGATACTGGAATGACCCAGCATCCAAAGGAGGACGATTTTCTACACTACTACACAAACTTTTCGAAGTTTCTCCATGAGGAACCCAATGACCGTAGGGGATTTCCTGTTGAGGCTAAAGAGGGCTGCGAGAACTGACCGGCTGTCCGAGAGAATGACATAAGCCTTGTTCTCTGTAACAAATGTTTCTGCAGCCAAGCAAATCGCCAAGGCTTCCGTGGTGAACACTGAGTTTATGTCGGGAATCAGAGCAGCATCCGAAACCGACGTCGACCTGATTTATTATGGAGGAGCGGAGGGAATGATAATGCATTGAAAATGTTTGGATTTCTATCCCACATATGACGTAAGATAGCTCAATTTTTTATTTTTTAAAATTATTTAACATCTGTGAAAGAGTGTAGACTCCCCCGCCTCCCTAAAAGCAATTGTCCTTAACTTGTATGTCTCTACTCCTACAGGGCAGTCCTGGATGCTTGGAGGTGAGGTGGTGACAAAGAGATGAGCTGCATAGAGCTGCCTCGGTCAAGCAACTTGATTGCTGTCAACCCCTTGTAAGTTGAACATGAATGATTCCATAGTTCTCTCAGTTGTATTGCAGTGTTTCCAGTTAGGAGTTTTCCCCCCCAGATCAGTGGCGTATGGAAAAAACTGGGACTCCCGCAGAAATTTGTAGGGGGCTTCTCTATTTGATTAAATGTATATTTTATATGTCCCACTATGGCTCAGAATACACACTTGCACTTGAAATATTTTTGTTCTTTGTTAAGATAACTATTTCTAAACCTTTACTAACAATTGATATTGTAAATAGACACAGGTGTTTATGAATGCTGAGTTTTTGTCTGAGGAAAAAAGCAGAGGATTGTGTGTCAAACTCAGAGCTAATCACTTAAATCAAAATGGCCTGGATGATGAACATATGAAGCATTGCACAAGTTTAGAGAAATTAAAAATTAGAAAAAAAAGGAGAAAAGATGAGGATTGAAATTTATCTCAAAAAAGATACTGAGCAATCACCAAAGAAATGAAATATTAAGAGATTCTAGATTAATACCATAATTAATAGGGTAAAACTGACCACTGGCCAGGGTTTTATTATCGCATGGGCAAATTGGGACTTTGCCCATGGCCCCTGGCTCGAAAGGGCCCCCAGTTTTAAATTTTGTTCTGAAATATTCTTTTTTATATCAAAATTTTATGAAAAATAAAACAAATTTCATAGTTGGGGGCGCCCAAATTCATCAATGCCCGGGCCCCTGTTGGTCATAATCGGGCTCTGCCACTGGCTAAGATATATTACCAATAACAGCCCAGTGCTATTTCCTGGCCTTTGGAGTTCTAAAATTATTTCAGCTACTGAGCTCTGCTTTTTTTTTTCCTTCTTCTATTTAAAAAAAAAGTTCTAAATTTAATTTTTTTATTGCAACAATGAACCTTCGAGGACCCCCTTTCAACTTGGGGCCTCCCCACATTGCAAGGGCTTACGGCAAGTCTCTGCCCCAGATTAAGTGGAATTTTAACCCTTCAGTTGTTTTTTTAAAGGGCAAATAGTTTACAGATTTTTAAGGGGATAAATTGAAATGGGGTTGTGTGAAACCTTAAAAGCTAGATATATTAACTTTACATCAATAATCGTGATGCTTCATACTTTCAGTTATGAAAATATGCATACTGACAATTTTAGAATCTCTAAACATAGGTGACGGTTTTTAATCACTTTTCATTCATTTTTATTTGCATTCTTTACTTTTATTATCTTGTGCATACAATATAACACATAAAATTTAACATTCTCTCAAAATTCAAAATTTCTATTAGTTTCCTTTAAAATTCTTTAGGGACAACTTTGTTTTTCAAACAATGGATTTGTATTGGGATCTAAATTTATAAAAAATGCAAGTACTAATATATCTCCCCTCTTTCCCATGGTCTTCTGGCACCATCCCTTGCAGGAATTTCCTAAGGCTGTGAGACCTGGGTGTTTTAATAGCCAATAAATACATCTTTGGAACATGTGATTGCTTTATAAACCACTTGACCTGCACTTATATAATCCGTAACACGGTTCACAGAGCAGCTTTTTCATGTCTGCCAATCGCCTTATAAACTTCTGTGAAAATCTGTTAATAAAAAAGTATGTCTTAAACCCTGAGTGGCTTATTCAACACATCTCAGTTTTCACAAAATCTATTAAAAATTTTGAAGAACTTTGGTGCCTGTAGTTTAAGTGACCATTTGTAATGAAAATAAACTTTATACATAATGGTCAAATATTTACACATTTTGAATAAATTTTTGCAAAATCTCAAAATCAATCAAAATTTTTAAAAAATTTGACACCTATAGTTTAAGTTGAGTGACTACCTATCTATGGTTGCCACGAACCTTGAAAGTCGGTGAAGGTCAGGGAAAATGAATTTGGTCAGAGAAAATTTAAATTTACTGAGGAAAGTCAGGGAAAACTCCAGTTTGGTCAGGGAAAATATATTGAAACTTAACTGTTTGAGTCCGAAGCAGTGTGATCGCGCTGTTGAGATTTTGTGTCCAGAAAACCCAGTACATTTCGAACATTGCGGACAACTGATGATGTGTTACTGATTGTTGAAGTCATGCTCTCTGATTTACTGAAGGAAGTATATCACACAGCTCCTTTTAATGTAAATAGTACATTTTACAATAGGTAGGTTTACAATTGGGATTCATCAATTTAAAATAAACAAAGCGCTGTCACGCTGGTTGGTATTTCTTGACATAAAATAAAACAAGCACCATCGTGCTGCTTAGGTCTTTTCGTAGTAAATTAGAGAAAGTCCATTGCATTGTTTGGGATTCTTCGACAGTGTTTTTTCAATACCCCCTGGGACTCAAACGGTTAAGAAAGTAAAATTTACTTATTTTGGCACCAAATGTTATTGCCATGGACTTGGATTGGGAAGGACCTCCATTGGCAATGGGATTCCTTCCCTTAAAACGAACCTAATGCCGATTCGGTCAACAGATGGTGCTGATGATTCATTACTTTGCACTTAAGTATAGTATTGCTGCGACAGAAATTGCATTTTTTTAAAATAGGTGAATTAATTATTTTCTGAATTTGAGATGGCCAGTGTGTTTTGCTCCTGGTTGCACTTCGGGTTATATAAGCGAAAGAAAGAGAAGTGCTGCCTTTGGATTAAAAAGTCCTAGTTTATTCAAAGTTCCCAACGTAAGTCGTGTTTTCCGTGAGTAATAGAAAAAATTCGTCCCAGGTTTGTATATTTTAGAAACATGCATAAAAACTCTTAATTTGTAAATTATTATACAATAAATGCATGTAAAATGTATTATTTTAATAACTATATAGCCTTTTATTGCTAAGTGGCATTGTTGCGTGTATTTTTTAGGACCGCGATGGTCAGGGAATTCTATCAATTGTGGTCAGTAAAAGTCAGGGAAAGTCAGGGAAACTGATTTCAAATTTTTTGTGACAACCATGCTATCATTAGGGAATGCAATCCCACACTGTTTTTTGTTTTGCGGGATTCCAGGATCGAGATTTGTTGATCCCATGGGGTTGACATTTCATTCAACTAAAAACTAATTTCAATAGAGAAACGTAGAAAAAGGTAAGATTGTAAGCACTATCAATTTTAATTTTAATAATAATACTTTATCGTATTTAATAATTTATAAATACCTTACATAAATATAAAAATTATAGTCATGATAGCATGGATGTCATAATAGCAACCCTACTTGGGACATTGAGGTATCCTGTTGACCTGAAAGATGTTTATGCAAAGTAGCAAAAAATAATACATGAAATGCCAATTATGATAAATGTATATGTTTGTGTTTGTTTTCATAGTGTGTGATGTCATAAATTTTGACATTTAGTGGAACTTTACAATTTAAAATTTCATACTTTTTTGCAAAAATGTGAATAATTAATATTGTTGATCTCTATTAAGTTTATTTGCTATTTTTGAATTAAACTTGGACCCCAAGGTAATTTTTTGCCACCCCTAAGACTGAGTACTACTGCTTTATATGAAAATTCCAGCAAGCTGTTAAATTAATTTCACATTAGAGAGGAAATTGCAAAATATAGAGCTACTTTCATGGGCAGACCCCCAAGGAGGGGGCTATGGGGGGGGGGGGCAAAACCCCTTGAAGCTGGAGAGTTAGATGTGAAAAGCTGCTTTAAAAATGAAGAATTTTCACTTATGAATTAAAATATTTTATTTTAAAAAATTGTGCTCAAATTAATTCTAAGAATTTTTCATAATAAAGGGAGTGGTGAGGACGTTAGTTTTTAAATAAATGCTTACAGTTAGTGTATAAAATAAAGTTAATGTTAAACTCAGGCAAGTCACTAAAAAGATCGGATAATTATTTATGACTCTAAAACGAGTTACGTTGATCATGGGCTCAGTGGCGGCTCCTCCATTTGAGCACATGAGCACGTGAACCCCTAAAGGAAAAACTGAAGAATAAACACATTAACAAATTAAATTTAAAGCAAATATTAAGCACACTTCTAGATTTATGTAAATTTAAAACGTGAGTTTTACTCTCTCCCCCCTCCTCCCACTATTATTAAATTTGCTTATTATAGCTAACGCACTGTAGTGTAGGTTACTACAACACAGTCTAATCAGTCGCACGTGCTAACAGAAATTTTTCCCTCTGAACCGCTTTCTGGGATAAGAAGCCCAGACAGCTGGGAGGAAGCACTGCACTCATGAAATCTGTCTGTTCGCACAATTTCATTTTGCACCCATGGCCACTTTTTTGCGGTATTGCTTCCAGATTTTTCCTTGGTTTGTTACGCTCGGTTAGTTAATTAATTTTTATTTCATTTTCTTAATATTTTTTTTATTTCTACAATTTTACACTACATTATTTTTTTTTACAAACTAGTGTAAATAATTAAGATACGTATTTTGGAGCTAAAGCAATGGCATTTTTCAATATTATCCGTTGAAAAAAAAATTGAAATAAAATGAGTCAAGACAGCACCTTTGCTAAAACTTATCTTGGTGACGAAATGTAAGACCCAAGATGACTTGTTTTCTTTCAGTTGCGTGCATTGTTTTCCCTTAACTGCTGGAAACGCAAATATATTTTAATTTATTAGGTGCGTCGTATCTGCATATTTAATTTTCGAAATTTGTTTTGTGAATCTCCTTTTAAATCACCCACGAGCCGCCACTGCATGGGCTTGTATTCTATGAGCAACTGGCACAAAGTTTTTCAACATTATAAGAGATAATAGCTCTTTTATAATGTTAAAAAATTGTGTGTATTATAGTTATAATCGAGGTTACTATAGCCGAGTTCAGCAGTACTTGTAACCCCAGCCAACCCTAAACTAAAATTGTGGATGCGCCACTGGCTACTTTCATGTTAGAAATACACAGTAAAAGAGAGCATGATGCTCTGTCTAGCTTGGGGCTCATTGTCCATATTTTGAGAAAGCCCGAAATGACCCACACCTAGAGGTCTGTGCCACACGGAAATTCGCGGCGGCGGCATAACGACCTCAGAAACCCGGCGGTGCGCCGTGGCATGGAAAATTTTTTGAAAAAGATCATAATGAAAATGGGCGTATGCGTGTAAACACACACACACACCTATGTATAAATTGATGTTAAAAGATTTTTTAAGATTAAAACTAGTCTTGAGTATGATTTACTGTTGTTGTGGGATTACGTCCAATTAGCTACATGTGGGCTCTAGGCCGAGGTGTGGAGTGCTCTACGTGCTGGTCTTTCTAAGGTGTCCTAACAAGCATTTCGAAGGAAATGATGGAAAACTCCGAACGGTTAGCAGGGCTTGAATTTCAGAGCGGGATGGCGGGATTCGCGCCCGAAATTTAAAAATCCCGCCGAAAACAATTGCCGATGCGGGAGCCTCCTGCCCTGAAAAATTCCCAAAATTTCCAGAAAATTTACTTTTTGCAATGACATTTCCCATTTCTGATAATTTCCCCGATTTTCGGATGAACTTGTTGCTAAAACTCGGAATGTAGCTTAAGAAATCTAAATACAAAAGGCTTATAAGTGGGACCTTGTGTATCAGTCGTTTTCAGAACCCTTGACTCATTGAGAGCTGCACTGGAACATGATGCTAGTCTAAAAACAGGGGATGCTGCAAAAGCAAAAGGAATTCTCAAGTTAGTTTCTGAATTTTCTTTTGTAGCTCTCATTCACATCATGATGGATATACTCCAACCATTTACAATACTATCCAAATTTTTATAAAGTGAAATTTTGGTGCTTTCTAGTGTCACCAATATGATTAAATCTACGAAAGAAAGCTTAGAAGAGCTGCAAGTGACATGTGGTCCAAACGAGGAAAATTTTTTTTCTGAACTACAGGGAAATATATCTCTTAAAAATAAACTCACTGATTCCTGCAATAATCAAAAATTTGGAATAGATAACTTGAAGTCCACTTATATCGGAAACTTAATAGAAGAAATCGATCGAAGATTTCCTCCTGAAACTCTCGATATGTGTTTGAAATTTCAGTGCATTGAACCTGCTGCAATCAATGCAAATGGAGCAAAAGCAGAGTTTTTTGCAATACTTTAATTCAAGATATAGTCAAACAATTTTGTCCAGAAGTGGAAATTGACACTGCAATGGCAGAGTATACCTTATACAAAAAGGTGGCAAAAAATGAAAACTTGTCAGATTTTGGAAAGTTTTCAGAAAAATTCTTAAGGGAATGTAGTGAAACATTTCCAATAATTGCAATGATTATAAAAATTGCTCTTGTGCTGCCCGTTACAAGTTTCCTTGTGAAAGGGACTTTAGTATCCAAAACAGAATTAAATCAAAGTTCCGAAACTCACTGAACAATAAAAACCTAGACATTTTAATGAGAATTGCAGAATTGGGACCAGAAAAACTAAATGAAACTCAATTGTTAAGTTGCCACAAAATTTGGCTAAATATGAAAAAGAGGCAAACGATGTAAACGATCTTTTGCTTTCTTTCGATGAAAATAAATATTCTCATAGTTATCTTGAATGTTGGACTTGTATTCCTTCAGTATTATTTTATCATGTTTGTGCTCTTAATGATTTAGAGTGGTTTTTGATTTTTTTTCCCTCCCTCCCAAAAATTTCAACTCTCCTCCATTCATAAATGTTGGTAGGGAGACCCCCTCCTATGAAAAAATGAATTTCATGCCCTGGTTAGGTCGGCGGACGCGACCTGGGTTTGAACTAGGCCCCTTCCGTCTCCCAGTTCTGAGCACTATGCTCTTGGCCAGTGGTGGGGCTCCAGAGTATAAGCCGGCGTTTCAGTGCACTTTAAAAACTTTTCTACTGAAAAATTGAAACAATAGATTTATCAAAATCGGATAAGTTTATATTGCTCATACAGTACATTCACGATACATTTAGGTGTCAGTGTGCAATTGATACATTTGCTTTTAAGCGTTATTTTTTCCTCTCCACAACCTCTTCATATACCATTACAAACCTATAATGTTTTTTTAAAGGAATAAAGCAATGTTTAAGCAGTTTTTAAAGCAATCAAATATGCCATTGACTCAAAAAATTAAAATGGTATTTTTACAAGTTACTAGTGTTAACCTTTTACAGACCGAATTCAGATCCAGCTATATTTTGAATTCGCTTTCTGCATATTTTGCCTTCTAATGCATTAGTTAAAGGATATTAGTCATTTAAACAAGGAAAAATTGTATACAATTTTCCCTGTGTTCGCAATTGTGAGCATTGGTCATTTCCTCGACATCCTGACTAATGACTTCTGACAAATTTAACATTGGTTTCAAAAATGGAATATAGCATAGCTGCCAACCGTTCCGTTTTTATCAGAACATTTTCCCACCACAAGGGGTAGAATCTAGTGATTTTTTTCGGTTGTCCATTGGGCAATCACTGAAATTATTTTGTTTGCCCGCAAATGAAGTTTTTTGCCCATAAAATTTTCGCTACACAAATTTTAAGAACATGCGGCCGTTATAATGAAAATAAGCTAACAAACGTTTATTCATAAAATTGCCATTACTATTCGGATATGAAAATAGAAATAGAAAGAAGTTCAGAATTAAAATAGGAATAAGAAACTGCATTTTCAAGCTAAGGTAGCAGTTGTGAACCTTTTAACACCGTGCCCCTCAACAAAGGCTAACTTACGGTGGTGCTCCCCCCCCTCACATTTTTCAGCATACATTCAGTTTTTTAATCTACATTTTTTCCAGAAAGGATTTTATACTATGACAATAGTAATATAGTTGAACTCGTTTATGATGAGCCCTTATTTAGCGAGAACCCAGCTTTAATGAGGAAATCAGAAATATTTGGCTGGTACAATGTTAAGTCTATGGGAACATAACTCATTTTTAATGAGTAAACCGTGGTTATAGCAAGGAATATTTTTGCTTATTCATAAAATTTCTATTGACATTCACTCTCCAGGTCAACTAATCCTTTCTTGAAAAAATTCCTTTAACATTTCAAAGTGTTTGAAAGTGAGGATGATAATGATGAATATGCTAAATTTCAACCTGAACCACTACAACATACACACTAGCTTTTGAGTGTGCAGAAAAACTTCAAACTTTTTTAGAATCTGGGGGTGCAACTGACTGTGATTTTAGGTCCATGAGTCTTTTTAACAAACAATTAAAAAAAAAGACAATAAAACAGTCAAAACAAATTAACGAATTTGTTCTGTACTGTACAGAAATTTTTAAGATAAGTAATATAGTAAGTACGCATGAATATTTCTGATTATTTCACAAACCCAATTTTTATGAGTATTCGGTTATAACGAGCAAATATTGTCATCCCTTAGTGCTTGTTATAAGCAAGTTCAACTATATATGGTGTTTTATGCTTTAATTTAAATGTGCTTTTATCTGTATAAGTTAATTACCCTTTTAAGATATTTCAAGTATTCAAAAATAAGTTATAAAAATAAACTACTAAATGTCAAAGTATGTATTTTCTTTTCAAATATTTATTATACCAAATAAGTTTTTTAACATTTAGGGAAAATTCAATGACTTTTAGGAAAAGATGTTTCAGACAGTCTGGCAACACTGCTGTATTGTTGTGTTGCCTTTCAGTGGCTGCCCGTGGTCAAAAATGTTAGTGCAGCTGGAAACATATGACCCCCCCCCCTTCCTCTGGACAGGAATGGAAAATCTTTGTTCTGGATTCGAAAGCTGGCGGATTGAGCCCTCACCCAGGATTTAAAAAAAAAAAAAAGAAATTACATAAAAAATGTAAGAGGTCCTATTTTATTTCCATAAAATGGACATAAATTTCAACCAGCCTCTCCTATCCTCGAAATTGCAATAATCCGTGTCTGATTCGAAGTTTCCTTAGAATTTTCTTTTGTAATGATAATTTGAGAAGAAAAGAAAAAAAAAAACTTACTTATTTTTTATAAGTTAAATCAATCCTCCTTTCTTTTAAACTTGTGAATCAGTCAGTGCTGTCCTCATAAAAAGGCGTTGTTTTAAGTCAGATATCATTAATTTTAAAAGCTCTTTAAAATTCCCCAAAGAATTTTTTAAATGTTCGATTGAGCTTTCATGTGTTTCCCCCTCAAGTTGAGAAACGCTGGGCTAGAACATATATTCTCTGTGTCTTATTCTCTCCCACACTTCTCGTCCGAGCCAATCAGTTAGTCGAATTCACAAGTGTAGCCGTAGTCAGAAAACCTTTCTTCAGCTGAGTCTTAGCTACAACCCCCTATGTTATCCTATGCCGGAGAGACTGCTTACGTAGTCGTTACCATGGCAACGGTGCTGCCAATACCTTTATCAGTGCTGAGGGCTGTACCAACGACTTTCGCTGTTGAATTGCGGGAAGATTAAAAGGCTTTTTTTCTGAATGAGCGATCCGGCAGTTACTACAATATGTTTTTTTTTTTTTTTTTTTTTTTTTTAAGACTTTTTTTTTTTTTGAGACTTTTTTAAAATTTACCATAGGAATTCCATAATTCTAATCTGAATTTAAGAAAATTTATAGAATAAATTATTTTAAAGTATGTGCTGATAATTTCAAGTGCAGCCCGGCAGTTCTTGCTGTATCCCACGAGCCGCCACTGTTGCCTTTGCTTCTCTTGCAAAGGTTATCTTTCTTCATTCCCGACCTTTTTGTCAATGCAAAAATGTTTTGTTCATCATTTTTTTTAAATGTCATTTTACTGCAGAGTTTCCTTTGACTATCTGGGAAAGATCTCTTAAATGTAGGGACGGCCCTAAAGTATATGGCATCCTCGTGCATATGGGAAAAACGTGCCCCCTTTTATGCTTTAGATCATTGTGAATTATCAAAATGGTGCCCCTTCAAATATGGCACCCCGATGTGATGCTTACCTTACTCACCGTGTCAGGCCGCCTTTGCTTATGCTTAAATGTCCAAAATCAGTTTAGGAATTCTTGAAAATCCTTATCTGGTGGTACTTATTTTTAAACCCCTACAGTTCTGATAAATTTCTATCATCTTAAATTCTACCGATATCAGCACTTGGGAAGATGAAAAATGAAATGTTGGAGTGTAAGAGCAAGTACAAATTAGGAGGGTAAGGGCTAATTTATACATTAAATATAATTTAGCATTGTTCATATCTGAATTCTACTGATTTCCATAAACACTTCCTGATTTTGATCATTTATTCTGTCTTGCAGTAAGATTAAACCTTCCTTTTTTTAGACTTCTTGCCATTTTCCTGTATTTACTACTTGAATTTAAAAAAAAAAAAAAGATTTTTTAAATAAGAAGCTTTATAATTTAATTCTCATTTTGAGCACAGCCTTTCAGAGCTTCCTCCCTTTCTCCCTGGGAGCTGTGTTGTGTTGTGGGATTACGGCCAATTATATACTGGTGGGATCTAGTCCAATGGGTGGAGTGCCCTCCATGGGTGTCTTTCTATGGGGTTCTAACCCACAACAAATAGAGAAAGGGGAAAAAGGAAAAAAATTGAAAACGAAAAAGTAAAACTTAAAATTTTTAGAAATGATGTTCATACTAAATCACCGGGGACATTGCATCAGGATTCAAAAGTTGACAAATATGAAAATATTGAGCAACTTAAACTTTCATGTAGGAGTATCTCTTCATTCTCGTATACTGATACGGATGTAATTATACTGCAATATCAATCACAAAATCATTTAAATTTTCCTACCCTAGCAAGGGAATGCAATAGATGCGGAATTTCAGATAGAGCAGCTGCTTCAATTGCCAATGTTTTCAAGACTTTTGAATTTTATACAAAGGACAGACTTTGCATGTAGTTGATCGTAATAAAATACATAGCATGAAAAGGTTCGAAAAACAGTTGCAGAGTGAACCAATTTAACAGTATATCAATCTAATTTAACAGGCTTATATTTTGATAGAAGAAAAGACAACACAAAAGTACAATTTATGAAAGGCACAAAGTACTGCCCAAAGACAACAAATTAGGACCATTATACTCTAGTAAGGGGACCCAAACTCTCTTTATATCAGGCACATTACTGTTAACAAAAGGAGAAGCCATTAAAAAATCAATACTGAATTTTTTTATATCAAATAATATACAATTAAAGGAGCTAAGAGTAATTGGATGCAATGGAACAAATGTTAATACTGGGCAGAAATGGGGGGTTATTTGCTTGATAGATCTGGAGCTCAGTAGATTATTAGAATGGTGTATTTGTTTCGTACAAATAAGTTGCCTCTCCAATATTTACTTAATTTCTTAGATGGTGCAACCAATAGTTCTACAACCTTTTGTGAACAGATCGGTAAAGCTATTAAAACCTGTGTGGAGCTACCTGTAGTTCATTTTTCTTAAATAGGGAGGAGAATATGCCAGATAATATTCAGTACGGTTCTCAATGATCAACAATATTTATATGATAGGTTCCTCGAAATGTGACGTGGTGAATGTACTTCTGAACTGACATTTAAAAAAAAACTGGACCTGTTGCTCACTTAAGGTGACTAACAACTGCAAGTACAATTTTAAGACTGTATGTGGCTACTAGTGCTGTAAAAGTAACGACAAAATGAGTATCCGTATGTATTTCTTACTTAGATGTTCGCTATTCGTTACTAAGTATTCGTTACTCGTTACTTTCGTTACTACTAATAGAATCGGTAATAGGGTGTTATATGTGCCCCATAACAACACATCCGGGACAGTGTTGTTATGGGTATATGCCGCCCATACATAAACCCATAACAAAACCTAACCAAAAAGAATTTTTTTTAGCGAAGTTGTACAAAGTTGTATTTAGAGCTTATTTTCTCTGATTTACAGATTGTTTTTATACACATTTATGGTTTTATACAATGCTAAATTATCCGAATTACGGAGTGCACATAGAAATCTTCCAAAGACATATGCCATTCTTTTTTTTTTTCTCAACCCCCCCTTTTTAAAATTCTGAACGCTGGGGGGTTCTGAACGCTTAACCTGTTCATTCTTATCATAGAAAGTGTAAAGGAAAGCTTGTGACTCGTGTTTTTTCTGGGAGCGGGTTCTCGAATACTGAGATCCAGGGATTGGGCCACATATATTAAATTCACAGGGCAGGGGATCTCAGTATGATATCAACTACTTTGCGTCTCTACAAGCATAATATCTTTATTATTTGTGAGTTCTTATTTCATATCAAAAACTTCTTTTGCTGGACGATTTTTCGAAGTAAATTAAAAATTACCATATTTTAAATTAAAATTGTTTAATTCAGTGAGAATTATCTATTTTTAAGATATTTCCAGTTCTATTTCTGCACTTTTGGGATGAAAGGGTTAGCCCCTTCTGTGGGTGCATATATGAGAGCATTCTTTAAACAAAAATTATCACTCCTTTCATACAGAAAGAATGGTTGCACCAGACTATGCGTATTCCATGAGTTCATAGAATAAAATGTACCATAAAATTGGGCAGATGGCCCCCTAAACGCCGACATTTTAGACACATACTGAACTTTATTGAATTATTTTAATACCAGTGGCTTACGCAGGAGTGGGCATAGAAATCCCGGGTAGCTCCCAATTTTTTATATATTTTTTAAACAATTACTTAAAAAATGTGTTTAGGTTTCCATGCTAAATATTTTTTTTAGTTCCAAATAATATTTTAAATAATAAAAATGTGTGAATTCGTTTACTTTATAAAAAAATATTTTTTTTAAAGGTGTATTTAAATAATTTGTTATTTATTACTCATATTTTGATTCTAGCTAAAAAAAAAAGAAAAAGTTAAGTTCGCAATCCTGCTTCGGAACCACCCTGAAAGAAAGAATTCTGATTGCACAACTATTTAGTACTAAAATGTTAGAAAGCCCGAAATTAGCACCCCTTACTAACATGCTTCTCTTATATGTATTGCTCCTCTACAATTATAAGAACATCCCCTTCCCCCCCTGCAAAAAAAAGTTCAACTGCACATAAGAACCCACTATACACCGGATCCTATCCCCCCATTGTACGACCCATATCAATAGAGCAACAGATAGTATATCCATCTCCATAACTGTAACGAAACATACGGATTCTTCCAAACCTCATCAAAACGATACCATTCGGCTTGGCACAAACGAATTGCAACCAGAACATACTACTACTCAAATACCGAAACTGATTTTTCCCTTCAAACAGCGAGAATCCATAATACTTCCGGTATCTAGTAACGGAACGGAACATACTATTACTCAAATACCGAAATTCATTTTCTCCCTCCGGCAGTCTTGTATTCGAAGTTCGAACCTGGTCGATCCGAAATGCACACTCAAAAGTCATTTTCCCCCTTGAAACCGCGATCCGATATCCAGTAACAAACAGAAGATATTAGTACTCGATTACTGGAACCCGTTTCCCCAAGAGTTCGCCTCGCCTGGAAGTCTGTATTCGAAGTTCGAAGCGGCTCGATCCGAAACAGCTTCGGATCGAGTAACGAGTAACGATATCAACTGAAAAGTAACAATTCGTTACTTCGAGTCTGAGTGAATATCCGTATCTTAGTACCGAATACATGCGGTTTGCTTCAGCTCTAGTGGCTACAGACAAACCATGAATCAATCTTATCATTCTTTCAGCATACATTATTAAGGTATACACACATGTGTGGTTTTATATTTTAAACAAAGTCATACATAACAGAAGGAGCACGACATGTTTGGGGAATTCCCTCCTTTTCCAGATATTTGAAACCGTACATTAGAAAGATTATAGATAATGTTGTCCAAAGGAATAGCTTCTTTTGCCACCCTAAAATTTGTTATTGTCAATGCTCACAGATGCCAGACACTATATTAAGTCTTTAGGAGTATGAAAACTAATTTGTGCTAGAAATGAAAACAGAATCATCAAAGTAAAAAATTTTCAAGTACCAAACGTGCGTTTCGAAGCAACAGATTATATTGAGCTTACAACTGGCAGTGAGTTGGAGATTTTGAACCACCTCTTTCGTTGAATGGATCATGTGAAGAAACAAAGGTTAAAGTAAAAGTTGGAAAAAAGGGAGGAATGGTTAAAATATCCTTGCCATACCCAAGCAGTTCAAAGATGTGTCTGCCTAGTGTTTGAGCCATCGACAAGGGTATGTAGAGAAGAGAAAAGACACAGCTTTATATTGAATAAAGTAAAATCAAGAAACCATATCAAACATTTTCATACCAAAAAAATTTTTATCTGTTAGAAAGATTTGAATCTTCAGACAAAGCATTGAAAAATCTTTTAATTTAAGTTTTATGATCTATTGTTTTGATTTTAAATTTATACTTCATATATGAATATAAAATTAATATAAATATTATTTACACTTTTACTTTAATACCTGAGTACCCTTCCAAAGTGACAAAAAAAATTTTTTACTTCACAAATTTTAATACATTTTTAGGAAATTGTCAGTTTTTAACTAATTTATGAGGGCTTGGGCCATGGAGAGATATGAATGGATAAAATTAAAATATGTATATATAAGCTAATGTACTTAACACAAAACTTTGACCCTGCGCAAACAGCAATTTCGATTATTAATGACTTTGTCATTTTATCTCTCACCCCCTTTATTGAAAATTGTCCAAAAATGTGTCCCAAAAATGCGACATAATTTTACATATATTTAAATACTATTAGTTCACAACAGCTTTAATCTATTGTTACAATATTTCGTAAGCTGTTGAATATTCATCACATGTATTTTTCTATAAATAGGTTACAATCATAAAAATTTTAACATAGGGTTACCAGGCGAAATACACGAAAGAAGAAAATACACAACATAGTCAATTAATATCGTTTTAGTATGGCAATAATGAAACTAAAAAATTAGGAGGGTTCAGGGGGTCTCCCCCAGACGAGGCTCGAACAGCCGAGTTTTTTATTATTATTTATTTATTTTTGTAGTTTCGCAAATTTTCAATTTTACTCTATATTTCAGACACTTGGGGGACTGGAAGATATCGATGGATTTCAATTTTAAAAAAAAGCATTACAAACTAAATTGCTCTATACCCAACTTTTCCACCCTATGCCATAGTTAATTAAAAAAAAAAAATTCATATACTTTTCGATCCATCCTAATGTTCAGTAGCTTATACACTTGGCCATGGTGGCACCTTAAACATGCTTATAACTAATGGCTTAGAAACTTCAATCTTTAATTCATCAGAAATGTGAGATAAAATGTCTTCCCTCAATATGATGATGTCAGGCTGACCAAAGAAGTGAACATTCTAATTTCTTACACTGTGATCAAGAATTTTTATAATTTTTTCACTAGCTTTTTGTTTTCTGATCTGTGGATATTTGCGTTTCCATAAAACAGCTTTACTTGTGAAATAACTAGTCTTAAAGACTCACATTTAGGTCTCTCTTCAGAGACCTTCTTCAATATGATATCATACACCTCAAAACTTGCAAATTAGTTGAAAGTTTGGAGCCATTTATTTTTTAATCATACTAAGTTATCTTGTTGCCAAGAACAAACATGTTTGATGACAGTTTGGTTTCCATAGTGTACTCAAACCAAAATATTTGATTTACGTTACTATAGTAAACCAAAAGTAGAAATAAATAAAATATTTTAATAGAAAAATCAGCTAAAAATTAGAACCTTAAATTGAAATAAATAGGAAATGCACTATTTTGTAAACTAAGTTATAGTCACTCTGTTGCCATGTGTTGAAAAGTCAAATTAGAACAACAGGAAGTATGTCAAAAAAGTGTTAATGCTCTCATGGTAATTTATTAACATTAAAAAAAAAAGAAAATGTGGTCTGTGTTTTATTATTATAAATAAAGCTATTTGTAATAGAATATGTATGTAACTAAGTATGCTAAGTATTGAATTAAGTGATTTTATGCTGAAAATTCAAAACCTCCTAAAATTTGCTTGGAAAAGGTTTTGTATGTGACAACATTTATGGGTAATGGAAAATTTTCAGACTAAGGACAAAATGATTTGTTCCTAGAAGGGATTTTGATGCATCCTAATATATGCACTTGAAAATGACTGTATTGGTTGCACAAATGACAATTTGCATTTTGCATTAAAAAAAATTAACTATGCAGTTACTAGGACTAGCATGCCACGAAGTAAAAACACCAGGAAAGTTACCAAAAAAAAGTCAGTTGAATTATTAGGTAAATTAACAGCGGAAATCTTCCATCTTGTCACAAGAATGTCAGCTGGTGGACATCAGCTTATGGGGCACCACAAACTCAGAAAGCAGTAATGAACAATAGGAAAATGCGACTGCTCCCTCAACCACCATCTGCTTTATACACATGGTTCTTAGTCATCTTTATATCACTGTTAAAGAAGCAGCTCTATTTCAGCTCTTGGCCTGTTAAGAGTCACTTTAGAATTTACAGTGCTGCACAGGGCCTTGCTCTGGCAAGAATCATTGCATCTAATGCAACACTAATAGTCTGATGTAACACATACGAAGATCAGCATGATTATGTATATCAGTTAAATGTTAGTGTTACTTTGTTTCAAAATGCATCATAAATTTTGTCTTTTTCTTTGCAGGTGTAGTAAATCCAAAGAAGGTGACATATCCTACCAACTACTCCTTGGAACATCGGCATCATCTGTGACAGATTCTGATGCTTTCTCATCATACTCATCACACAAAAGCTGTGCTGATGTGCAAGAGGTAAGAGATACATGAAATGACTTTTGTGAAGTCCACCTATAAAATTTAATAACCCTTTAATTAATGTCTTTCAGGATGTAGCAAACTATTTATTTTTAAGTATCAAAGTAGTATTTTAGTAGTATTTCATAGTATTTTTATGATAAGATTTTATTGGGATGTTAAAGGGGTAATCACTGTGTTCTGTGTTAATAAGTGAACACAGTAATACAGATAACCTAACTGTATTACTGTGTTCACTTACAGGTTCAATTATTGAACCTGTAAGTGAACACAGTAACAACATTATTGAACACACTGTGTTCAATAATGTGAACTGTGTCCAATTATTCACTGTGTTCAATTATTAGGTTATCTTTCACAAAAAGATTTTTAATGACCCCTCTTCTCCCATGTGTCATGTTTTTACATTTTTTTTTTAATTATAAAAATGTTGAAACTTTGTAGTAAAGGTGCAGGTTAATTTCCCCCCGCGATGGCCAGAGTTTTATTGAAAATGGGACATGATCTTCGAAAAATGTTTGAAGCCTTTCTAATTATCATGACAGTTATGTGTACTTTATATGCATAGATAAGTTTTATATTCCTTTTCTTTTGTGCTAGGTGACATTGACTTTTTATACAGAAGATGGCACTGAGCAGAGACTGGTGGTAGAAGAAAACCTGCGTGTCTTAGACTTATGCCAACTACTTGCCCTCAAATTCAATGTGGCCAGGTCTCATACATGGACACTGGTTGAACGGCTGACAGCACTCGCCATTGGTAATATTTCAGAAATCATAGTTGCTAAAGTATAAACTTAAAGACTTTTTGCAACTCTGATGAAAGGAGGAGCAGAATGATTTCTATCTAAGTGCTATTAAAATAATTATAGTGATGAACTGTAAAACTGTTATAAAGCTCACAAAATTAAAAAAATAATGGCTAGCTATTCCCTTATTCTTGCAGGATCTGCATAGCCCTCCAGAAAGTACACTGTTTGTCTTGAGTATAGTTCTAATAATATGAGTTATCTTTAATTTATACTAATAAAATTGCAACTTTAACAGCCAAAGAAGAAATTTTTCAAAAATAATACAGAAAGATTTCTATAATTTAATAAAATCTGATAGACACATTGAACTGATTCACACTAACATGGACAAATATTTCAACTTTGGAGTAATAATGAACTGCTCTAATATTGTATATATGTTTTACAGTTATCAAAATCATAGAAGCATTTGATCCATAATTATTAGTTAAATGCTAAACTAAATGCCCCAACATGGCTACAACCCAACAACATGAGGTCAAGACCTGCGCTGTTCAGCCATGTCTTACAGCAATGGCCTCTGAGGTGCAGAAGTGTATACATTGATTATTATTTATAAAATGCATTTAAAAAATTTTGCCACATTAAATCACTAATACTTTTAGTAATATTTGCAAAGCATCGTATTACAACTAATTATGGATTAGAGAAATAATCGCATATTATTCACATGTATGAAAAATAATGACTGGGTTTTGTGAGATAAAACTTTTAAACGCTAAACTTAATTTTTGCATTAAAAAAAAAATGTATATTTATGACAATTCTGACATACATTTTTGACAATTTTCAGTTAAATTCATAAATACCCAAGTATTTATGAATTTTAAGATATTTACCCCAAATTATAAAAATTTGGCTATTTTATATCTGTTCACATACCACCAAGTTTTTTGCACAAACAATTGAGAAGCTTGTCCAATGCTAGGATACTGGGTCATATCTAGTACGTGTGCAGCACGTGCATGCTTACAGCCAGCCAAAAATCTAGTGTGGCCAATTAAGCTTTTTACTTAAAAATAAATGTGTGCAAGAGGGAAAAAAGGGTGCATTTATTTAAATCAAACCAAGGGGAAAAAAGCATATCCCCACTCACTGAGGGGATATGAGATTAGACCACACAGTGGACCTAATTCAAACATCTTTTATTTTGGAAAAATGAGGGGGGGGGGGCATAAGTGAATATGAATGAATTAGTTTAGAAGGAAAAAAATTTAGTATTATATTAAACCATGCCTGTTAAAGCTGGTGACCTAAAGTATTATGCAGTCATCTTTTAAGTAAAAGCTTTTTAAGGAAGAGCAGCAGGAAAGTCTGGATCTTAGTATATTGAACATTTTTTTCCCCCACAGAGCGGAGCCTGGAGGACCATGAGGATATTTTGAAAGTATATGCTTCCTGGGGTCCTTCCAATGAACAAGGAAACAAATTCATCTTTAAACAAGACTTCTGTAAATATGAGTTCTTCCGATCACCACAGGTATGCAAACAGTCACTATAAAACACTGTGTGTATTACTCCAAACAATAAGTGAAAATTGTCTATGAATTCTGTCTGTCAGTCCACATTCTAATATCTAATTTAGCTAAATGTGTTTAGATTTCCCATTGCAAAATGGAAATGCGGCCATGCTTGTTATACAACTCCGATTCAAAAAATTAGAATAATGAAAGAAAATATGTTCAAAGAAATTGCAAATCTAATTTATCGAATAAATAATCAATAATATTGAATATAAATTACATGCTATAAATCTGCATAATTTGTAGATTATGTAAATATAAACATATCACAATGAAATAGAAAATATATTTAAAACAGGAAGTGAAAAAGCATTCAAAATATTAGAATACTTCAAAACATGATTCAAAAAATTAGAATAATGTAAATAGTATAACTCGAATTTAAATTCAAAGGGATTTTACATCCTAATCAGTACTTTGTTGCACCACCCTTAGCTTTAATGTCAGCTCTTAAACTGTTTAATATATTACTAACACAACTATTTTCACAATATTTTTATCAATTTTTATCAATACTTCACAAATATTTTTATCAATATTTGTCCATATGTTCTGCAAACTAGAAATAAGTTCTTTTTTTTCTCTTGGTGCAACTTGGAAATGCGGCCGTTTGGAAATGCGGAAAAGTCGTTTTTTCATAATTCCCCACAAATTCTCGATGGGGTTTAGATAGGATGAGTTTGAAAGCCAAGGGAGTACATTTATTTCCTTCTCTTGGGGACATTTAGTTGTCGATTTAGAAGTGTGGAAAGAGGCTGAATCTTGCTGAAACACAAAACTGTCACCACATAAATCCTCAGATGAAGATATCATGAAGTGCTCAAGAATGTCTTGATACACTTCTGAATTTACTTTTGTGTTAACAAAACAAAAACTGCCTGGGCCTTGTGCAGTCATGCAGCCCCACACCATAACAAAGGTCACAAATTCAACTGAATGTTTTAAACACTTTTTATCCAAGGTTTCTTGTTTAAGTCTCCAAAAACGTATGCCTTGATTTCCATGAGATATACAAAACATACTTTCATCGCTGAAGAGTACCTTTTTCCAGTCATCTTGACACCAAAATAGCCTTTGTTTACTCCATTTAACTCTTGCAACCTTTTGCTTAGCTGATAAGAGTGGCTTTGTCTTAGGCACACACGATCTAAAACCTAATTTGTGAAGTCATCGTAATGTTGTAGATTTAGAGGTATTTATACCTACTTCTTTCCATTTTCTCTGCAAATATCTCACACTTCGAAAGCGATGTTTCTTCACGATCTTTTTTAATTTCCTTTCATCTCTTACTGAAGTTACTGGCTTTTGACCACTTTTAAAGAGTTTATTTTGAGAACCCTTATTATTAGAATATTCTCTCAAAACTCTACTTGCACTTGTTTGAGAACATTTCACTTTCTTTTCTGTAAACAATTGTGTTTTTCCTTCTTTGGGCAAGTACACAATTAAAAATTTTACAGCCTCAGATAAGTCGCACTTTCGTCCCATATTAATCAAATATTGATCTAAAATCAAATGTCAAAATATTTTTCACTTTCAGCAGAACTCATTTTATAGTCCGCACATGTTAGTCTTGCAGCTGTTCCCTAAACCAATAGGAAAATAGTTGCATATTCTAATTTTTTGAACCATGGTACCCAGATATTCTAACTTTTTAAATAGTTCTAATATCTTTTAAATAGCTAATTATTGGTGTGACAAATCAAAATAAACATTTATGATATATTTACAACTATATTGAAGCTATTTAAACACTTTAAATATTTTTTTTTCTGAACAGAGCATGCAACTTAACACTCTAGCAGCAGACCCCATTTCAACCCATTCTTTTTACCCATTCTTTTTTACATTATTCTAATTTTTTCAATTGGAGCTGTAGAAAGAAATGCTTCCAGAAGTTTCGGGGAATTCATGTTGTTAATAAAAAAATAGTCAGAAAACATTAAAAACATTTGGAAGTTTTGAGTCTTTGGGGGGGAAAGTCAACTATTAATGTGTTGCCATCTGTGAATAAGTGATTACAAACTTATTAAATACAGTAGAAAACCAATATTGCATGGTTATTGTAGAACATGTTTGATACCCACATTATAATCTTACCATGATTCATTTAAATATCACAGAAGTACACACATTGGTGAAAAAATCCTGAACGCACACCTTTTTTTTTTCTTTTATGTGTGTTCAGTTTATTTTTTCGTCATGAAATTATTATTAGGCATTTTTTATTATTTTTGATTCTAATGTAATTTTCATCTAGTTTCAAAATGTTTAATAATTTTTTTTAAAGCCACAATCATTTTTCATAGTGTAGCTGTCTAAACACAGAAATATGTAATATGTACAGAATAGCATAATCTCCTATACTAATAAAATTTTTGTGCTTCTGTCTGTAAATCATCTTGGAAATGGCAGGGTGTTGGGTTTCAACAAAGGTGTCCACTAATTGGAAAAAAGCCATTCCACAAACTTAATTTTCAAAATTCAAATTATTTTAGATATTAATAAAAAACCAAAAAATGAACATCATAGTTATATTTCTTTTTTTTTTTTTTTTTGAGATTTTTCTCAGCATAAAATGATTTATGCTTTCGAAAGAAAGCAGGAACGCTATTCCAACCATGCCGAATCACATGCATTTAAAATACATGAAGTGGGGATTATGCTAGTTTTGTACCTAATTAAAAAATTAATCAAAAGGTGTTACTTGAAATTCATGATTTTAAAATTTGTAAATAAGAGTGCTTGGATAGCAGATGTTTAAAATTACAGTTGATGCTTTTTTTTTTTTTCAAAACGAGATAACTCTTGATTAGGCAAATTTCTTCTGGATTCATCATCAATGTGATCGTGTTAAATGTTGGATCAGTTAAGCTTAATCACTTTGGAAAAAGCCCCATTTGTGTAACCTATACTAATAATTGCTATTTTGTGGCTGAAAGGAAAAAAAAACTGATTTTAAAAAATGCCATTTTGTCACTGGACTATCCTTGCAAGTCATGCACACGTATAACACTATGTTCCAAAATACTATCACAGTATCTGAAAAGTATAAAAATAATTCAAATTAATATTATATAATGCACAGTTATTAAACATTTTAAAATATTGCCTTTATTGTCGACTTTAATTTGTGGCTCAGTTTGACTATTTGCCATCATTTGGAAGTGTTAGTTATGCCAATATGTCAGTTTAAGCAAAGTAAACATAATGTATTTCAAATTCTATTTTTAACATTCCTACAGTTTCCATAGTAACAGAATCATTGTTGCCATTTAAGTTGTTAAATTCAACAGTTGAGTGAAACCACTCATATTTATAGTTCTTACGACTCGAAAAATGAAAATGTGTAAATATAAAAGAAATAGAACATTAACATACTCATGGTTTAAAAAAATCAGAATTTTCATGCAGTTCCGGGTATTTTTAATTTTTTTTGTTTTGCATGTGGACATCATTTTTTTGATGTGCTTAAAATGCTTCTCAAGAGATGATTTCAGTTAAAATTCTACTTATTTTATATTCATATATTTTTTAATTATGAGAACTCTAGAAACAATTTCAAATGTTGTTTAAATATTTGACACTATTTAAACTATTGTGTTAAAAATAGAATATTAAATTAGTTATTTAATTTCAGTGCAAATTGAAAGTGAGATTGACATCAGTTTTATGTAACGAGTGTAGTATTGCATTAAGAGTTCAGTAAAGATAATAAGCTCTTTCACAAAAATTATATGCATGTCATGAATGTTTACATCTACAAAAGTGCCATGATCAGCATGGGAAAAAGATGGATTTTTTAAATAAAAATATAAATTGTTCATCGAATGTTTTATGCAGGTTTTTTATCGTTAAGGTATCAGCAATATTTTTAGACATTTTTGTTAAGTAAAATTTCAGTAAGGTCACTTTCAACATAACTGCACTAATGTTCACGCTTTGCGAACTGCATGATAAAATATCAGGTTGTAACGAAAGTTTTCCGCCATATCTGCCTGAAAAACTAACTTCTAACTCCTTAGATACCTGTTTTTGAACTTTCGGTACCAAACCTGTACCGTGTCACATGATACAACAATAGTACTTAAAGCTGTACTCATAATTCGTTGATATTCTGTAGCTGACTTTTTGAAACAGAACTGGAAGTAAATGATGGTTCTAATCCTCTAGAGTGATAGTTCCATTTGAGACTCCTTGTTCTGAATGATAACTATATTTTTTACAGATTTCACAACACAGTGTCATAAAGCAAGTCTCTTTCTTTCAAATGCCAAAAATCATTTGACAAAATATGAGTAAATACGCTAACGCGAACTGTGTGCTTCCGATGTTTGCGGTGGCGGAAAACTTTCGTTACAACCTAATAAAACAGTTGTCCACATTATATAATGTTATTTCTGAGGTATATATTAATGCTATAAATTAAACCTAAAAAACAGTATTGTATGATGTAGAAATAAGGCCTTTTGAAAGAGAAGAATTTCATCTGCATATCACACAGTCCTTTCTTTTTCGATCATGAGTGACACTGACATAGTTGTTGTGTCATCATGGCTGCAATCATCTCAGATGATGCCAACTTTTTGTCACGATTCAAATAACTTTTCACTTTTTGATATTCTGTGTTACTGGATTTAATTTGAATTATGTGTGTAAAAAAATTTGGTGACAAGACAAGTGGTCAATCTGTTCAAACTTTAGGCATCAAATTTTTGAAAAATTTGATAAAATTCTGAGATTTTGTAAAAATTTACTAAAAATGTGTAAATATTTGTTCACACATCACTTAATAACCACTTAAGTGCATGAAATGAAATTTAGTGACATGATAAGTAGTCATACAACTTAAACTATAGCCATCGAATTTTTTGAAAATTTGGATTAGATTTAGATTTTGAAAAAATTTATTCACAATTTATAAATATTAGTTTGTCTTTATCATTGGTCGGAATGACCAAAACAAAGTTCAGGAATCTTGCATAAAGTGAAGTTAAAACAATCCTTATTAATAATTTGCTTACCCTAAAAACTTTTAGTAACTAGTTAAAGTACCCAAACCTCAATCAAAACATATTTATTTATTTATTTTTTGCTTTAAATTATTTATTTTATTTTATTTATTTATAAAAGAAGTGCACACTGCAGATTAAAATCCATTTACAGTGATGCATATAAAAGGACAAATTACATAAGACGAAATTAAAAATAAATAAACAGAGATAAAATAAATACCAGTCATGACTACAAAAGTTCAAAACACTTAACTCTAAAACTTTAAAAGACATGCTAAAAATATCCAAATCAAAAGAAAACTTGTTATAAATTTTATAAAATTTATATAATGAAATGTAAATGTAATTATAATTTATAATTGGATCCACAAATAAATTACTATTATGAAGAGACCTGTTCGGTACATTCACACAAATACTCTGAAGAATATCACTACAGTTTACCATATTAGTGACAACTTTATAAAAAAAATAATAAACAAAATAGATCACGACGAGAACTTAAACTAGTAAGACCAAAAACACTTCTCAAGTCAGATGAAGAAATATTCGGAATGTAAATAGGAATACTTTTGTAATATAAATAACGTGCAAACTGAGTCTGCATCTGCTCAAGAATTTTCATTTTATTTTTATTATACGGATCCCAAGCAAGACTACAATATTCAAGATTAGAGCGTATCAAACTGAAGTATAAGATTTTTAATGCATAAAGGTTAGAAAAGTCTTTAGTTTTATACTTAAGAAAACCAAGTTTTTTGTAAGCTTTAGAGATAATGTTTTGATATGATTGAAAAATCAAGTTTCCTGTCAAAAGCAAAATATAGCTGCGATTGGTAAAATAATTGAAGACAATGTTTAATAAGATGGAAACTTTTTTTTACATTTTAAGAAAAAAGTTTTCACAAAAGTCTCATGCATTACAGGAAAAAAAAGTTCAGAAGTTCCATATTCAAAACCAGGTCTAATGACTCGAAAAACTATTATATATGCCAATTAATCCGAAATAAGTTTCCTAAAAAAGGATGGATTTCTGAATTAAATTAATTTAGAAAAATCCTAGCATTGATTCTGTAATTACTTTAAGTATGCATATTTAATTTTACATTATGTATTAATGTATTAATGTATTTAAAGTCTTTTGAGTGACTCCATAAATATATTACTCTGTTCACTGCAATCAAAAAAGAGATGTGCAGTAAGATGTTAAAATAGCTCTAAGTACAAAATATCAACATTCTGCAGTTAAAAGTTTTAGAGTTACATGAAATACATAATTATTTTTGCTGTTAAATTTGGCAGTATATCGGCAAAATTTGCCAAAGCCAATGACAAATGGCGAGATTTTGGACATGGATCAAACAATGATTGACTACTGACATAATATATTAAAGATGTCCATAGACCATAATGTGTGGAAATTCTTTTGGATGTCCCTGTAAACGAACTCTTCAGTAAATTGGAACCAAAAATCGAGGTGCACAACTAGATGTTGCAACAATCTTATCTATAAAATTTCAACAGTCTACGACTAATAGTTTTTGAGATGTGAGTTACATACATTCATACGTACACCTAATGTCACCAAGCTTGGCAAATTTTGGCACAAATTTTGAGGGAGGCAAATGCATTGGACTATTATCTAACTTTATGGTAGGATGGTGTTGTGCTTGAAAAGAATGGATATCTCTTGAAACTGCCATTAACCTTAATATGTTAGAATTTTGAGTGTTCCTGTAGAAAAACTATGAGATAAACACACTATTTTCAATGAAGATATTCATTTTGTAATCCTTAACAACCTGTATCGCTATTGATTCGTTTGAAATACCTTAATATCTCTAAAATACGCTTTAATGAATTTCTGCCCATAGAGCATAATATATTTAAAGTCTTTTGAGTGGCCCTTTAAATAAATTATCCAGTGGATTTGGAATCAAAAAGAGAGGTGCACAACTAGATGTTACAATAATCCTAAATATAAAATTTCAACATTCTATGACTAAAAGTTTTTGAGATAGACAAATTACATACATACATATGTATATACAGACGTCAGGAAAAAACTGGCCAAAATGGATTTTTGTTCTCACATACCTCAAAAAGGGTTTAAGAGAATAGAATGAAATTTATCAACATTATCAGCAGCAATAAAGTAATGAATAACATTTTTTTTTTAAATTTATTAAATTTCAAAACTTTGCAAAAAATTGTGTTTTTTCTTTTTTCCCTCCCATTTCTTTCTTTTTTATTTTTGAGAGGGTATCATTTTAAGGCGTCTATTGATAATGCATTCAACTTCATTAGTTGGCAACCATTATTTCATTAGTTGGTTAACCAACCATTAGTTCATTAGTTGGTTATTCAACTTAAACAAATTTCGTTATTTTTTAAATGTTTATCTGCTTTTTTTAGATTGTGTGCAAAATTTTCCTGAAGTATAATATTAAAATAGCTACAGTGGATCAAGCAAAATTTAGTCACAGGCAAGGAATGACTTCTTGACTTTAAAAGCTCATTCCATTAAAATAAAGCATTAATTTTGAAGATAATGTCTTTTATTGACAATTTTACTCAGGAATTTGTTACTCTTCAACTTGCAATCTTTTAACGATATGCAGAAGTTTGAATTTGAATGCTGCAAGTTTGCCGGCCTGGTTGGCGGAACTGACCTTCAAGCCTTTTGTGGCAACTGCAGAATTTATTTGAAAAAAGAGAGCGAGAGAGAGAGATTTTTGCAAAGTTTAGCAGGGAAGTCCTAGCACATGGGTTTCCCAGGCAGTGGCCAGTGTCGAGTCTCCCCACTTCATTTTCATGAGATCTTGGGCAGGAGGTCCTGCATTGTTGTACTCATCTGTTTACATGATGACCTGGGTGACTGGGCTGTTGCTATGCAACTACACAGAAATTATTACTACTTCGCTTTCTATACTTTTGCTATTGTGCTAATTCCTTCTATGCTATTGCTATTGTGCTATGTACTTCTATGATCTGAACAAAAATTGCTCCACCTGCAGCCGAGCACATAGTGCTGTCAACTGAGAGACAGGAAATGCCTCGTTAAAACCCAGGTCATGTCCGCTGACCTTAGCTATTTGAATTTTCCTTTGTTTTCTCCAAAATTCAGCACACATATGGATTTGAACCCTTAGAAAGATTCCCATGGAGGGCACCCCAACCTCAGCCTAGATCTCTAGTGTAGATAATCTTTCGTAATCCCATAAACCAGCAAACTGGACAAAAATTTAGGCTTTTTGGAAATCTGCATTACATACTAACCTGTCAATGACAGGTACTTCTGCTAGTATAGAATAATATGGAAATCTGCTTAGTAAAATGCCAAAAATTTACAAATGTAGTACATTTAATATGCATTTTGAAAATTATATGGTTGTTACATATTTCAGCATCAATATTTTATAGGCTAGCCTTTTATTTAAATTACGGCTCTACATATTATGGCATGAAATGTACCAATTTCACAAGAAATTCTTTGGTGATAAGATAGTTCAAAGAAAATATGAAAGCTTTTATTCACATTACTGTATAGACAATAGCTAAGGCAGTAATACAATTTCATAACGAGAAATTTAATCAATTGCAAAAATTAGGCAGCAAAAAAAAAAGAGTGTGTTCAGGACTTTTTTCCACCACTGTAGAAAACTGCATATTACTTTTTATAAATCCTTTGGAATACTGTGTTCATGACAGGATGCTATCAAAACCAATCTAACCATAAACCTGTGCTGTAGAACTGATCTGTAACAAAATTTTGGCCATTTTAATAAAATTTGAAGAGGAATCTTTAAGCTCATCTTAAAAAGAAAATCTAAATAATATTAAAAATTCTACTTAAAATTTTCCTTACTGTAAGAAAAGTTAATGTATGTGTGTGGGTGGGGTAACTGAATTAATTAAACAAACATTATCTTTTAATGTTTCTTGACTACTGTGTTTGCTCTTGAATCATGATAAAAATATGCTTACTACTTTTTTTATTTTATTTTTTGTTTGTTTGTTTTTCCATATTGTTAATGTATTTTTTACTGTTTCAGCAATTTTTCCCCCTGTCGATGCTTGACCTAGGATCTATTCAGCCTGACTGTCTTTCAGAATCTCCGGAACTGGCCAAATTTATCACCCTTCAGGTATAGCAATATACATGTATTGCATATTTAATCTATAATGTTACAGTCAAAGACCCAAAATCCACAGTTTGGTTCCAGACCTTGTGCAAATTTTAGAATTTTGAATTTTTTATGTTGTAATAGGAAAGCTAGAAAGGAAAGCATATCATATTATAATCTTAACCTCTTGAAGGCGGGTGGCCGATATTTAAACCAAGCAAAAACCCCCCAAGAAGACGGGCTTGGCATATATATCTACCAAGTAATGCATTCCCCCTCTTCTTTTGTTGCTAAGTTTTCAAGGTGGGGAAAAGATGTCAACATCAATCATTCTCCCCGCATGCACCGCACTCAACCCTTTTCCGTTTCCCCACGCTTCAAAAATGTCCGATTTTGTTCCCTATAAGAGAGAGAGATAATTTTAACACAGTCCGTTTTATAGTTGAATTCAGAAATTTATGGTAATCCGCAATATTTCAGAGATGTGAAATTCTGAAAAGAATTGAGAGTCTTATATTTTTTAATGTGATGATTTTGAAGATAATTCAATCCAAGTTATGTTCTTAAAACGATTAATCTTTAAATGCTTGCCTAGTTCTTATTTGAACGCTATTGATTATTACTATACCGTTGTGGTAATTAAACAATGAAATCTTAGAACGCTAGATCATAAAATTAAATTCCAGCTAAAAAATTTTTTTAAAAGTACTTTAAATGGGCCTTTTCAAAGATGAGAAGTAAATTACTAAGGGAGTATTTTGGTTTTTATTAATGAATGTAAACAGACAACTCAAAACGTCCTTTAGGTTTTTCTTATTAAATAGAAAACGAAAGGACATTTTTGCATAATTAAAAGCAAAAAGTGCAAAGAAATGGCAGACAATAATTCTGAGGTAGGAACTTTTTTATATTTTGTCTAACAATCAAAGAAAATATTGATTTTTCATTTTTAAAAACTAAATGCAAAATCAATGCAAATTAAGATAGATTTGTTTAACCTGGAAGGGCTGAAGACTGGTGAGTTCACTTGAAAGCTCATATGAATATACAAAGGTAATATTTCTTTCCGAAATAATTTTATATTACAAGTATACACAGATTTACTTTGTCAGCATTTAAAGATAGCTCTTCTATGCAATTGGATAACAAGTAATTTATCGAGCTTTAATTATCGCCGAAAGAAGATACTTTCATGCCTTTTCTTATTCAAGCACTTTCTATCATTTTGAATTTTTTTCTAGTTTTTGAAGAAGCTTGTTTTCTTATTTTTCTGATCAAGTACAAATACTTTGAATTTTAATATTTAAGCACAAGTGCGACATTTTGTTTTGAAAATAATTTTGATAAAGTAAATGTTAAATTTAACGAAGATCTTTGAAGACTAAGCGGGAAGCAACAGTGCTGACAAAAGCAAACTCTCGGTCGTTGTGTCTTTGCAACGATGTGCGCTAAAATTTTGTCCAAGCTAATTTAATCTTTTTTCTACTTCGTGACTTATAGCCAATCCTATTTGTGACAAACATATGACGTAAGCAGTACATTTCTTGCCTAACATTATAAATTATAGTATTATATTCACCGGTTTTCACGTGGTCCAAAACTGATAATAATGATAATGAACAAAAAATTGTGTTTTAACATAAATAGCAAATTATATATTGTTCTGAAACAACCTCTTATGTTATCAAGCTGTATTGTATTGGATTTGCGGTTGAGAAATTTTTATGCTTAAAACTTTTCTTTTAAACAAAGCAAAAAAGAATTAAACATTTAAAAAAATTCTTCTTTAAGTATAATGTAACAGAATATTTTAAATATTATGTTACAAATAATGAAGAATACCTTTTCTTATTAGGTAAGCATGATCAATATAAGGGAAGGGTGCTTGGTAATTTTATCCTATTAAATATAGTTAGTTTACTTTTTATTTCCGCTTTATTATTTAATTTTCATTTATATATTCAAGTAAAAATTACATGAAAATTTAACTGTGATATAAAACTGATATATGTTCAGAGATTTCAAAACGAAAGATAATTTTACCTTGGTTCACTAACTATTATATTCTTTATTTCCGCTGTAGAATGAGTTCGAGACGTATTCCCCCCCTCCAACATGTGCATATTTCTTTACTGCATAAATTCAGAGAATCTGGGCAAACTTGCTCTATCTATAGGATTTCAAACATACTTTCAAAGTCAGGCAAATGGTAAACAGTAGGCGGTTTTTATGTTACTTTATCTTGGATGTTCAGAAAAGACAGATTTGGGCTGGAGGAGTGAAAAGAATAATAGAGCATGCACAAAAAGTGGAAATACCTAGGGCAGGTTTTTGGCCTTCTGACCGTGTGAAATACTGATAACCGCACAAGCTTGGGGATTAGCTAACGGTGAAGTCTTTCAGAAAATAAAAGAACTGCTATTGCACATTACAGTTTAGGTCTCTGTCAGGCTCTCAGTAGAGATACATTATTTTCGAGCTTCAGGTGTGAAAATTTACGTACAACGAAAAAGTAAACCCTCGTCTAATAAATAAATTTTAATTTTGATATTTGATTCACTTTTCCGTGAAAATGTCAAGGCGTAGAAAAGGACTTACTCCTGACGAAATTCAGAAGCTTTTAGCTGAGCTAGATGATGAAGATTTTGATGACAGCGATTCAGAATGTGAATTTGACAATAATGAAGAAAACCACCAAATTGAAGAATCGGAAGATGCTCTAGATAATACAGAAAATGAAGGAATTGTTTGGCATTCTCCAGAGTTCCACAACAAAGTAACGATTTTTAAATTTACCGGAAATAACAATTTAAAAGGAAGTGCTACTACCGCTATCTCAGAAAAAGACTTTTTTGAATGTGTGTTTCCTGAGCCAGTTATCTTAAAAATTGTTGAAGAAACGAACAGATATGCTCAGAGAATTTTAGGCTCACAATCTAGCCCAACGGCATCAAAAAAGCACACTCTTGACTGGAGTGAAACAAATGCAAAGGAGATGAAAAGGTTTCTAGCTTTGATCCTTTTAATGAGCCATATAGAAAAGGATAATATAAAAGAATACTGGACCACAGATAAAATGTTAGAAACACCGTATTTTCGAACTGTCATGTCTAGGGATAGATTTATTGCGCTACTTCGTTTTCTGCACTTTGAAGACAATGATAAACCGCCAGATAAGAGTTCGGCAGATTACGATAGACTGTGGAAATTAAGATTCGTTTTTGATAAACTAAATAATTGTTATAAAACTGTTTACGAGCCAACCGAAGAGATATCCGTAGATGAGGTAATTGTTAAGTTTAAAGGCCGAGTCCTTTTTAAACAATACATTCCAAAAAAAAGAAAGCGTTTTGGAATAAAGGTCTACAAAATTGCAGACAAAAACGGATATACGTACAACATGAGTGTGTATCTTGGACAAAATAAGACTGATACCGAGAAAAGAAAAAAGCCTGCTTCACACGTGACCGTTACAGAATTGGTGAGCTGCATAAAAGGAAAAGGCCATAAGTTGTATATGGACAATTTTTTTTCTTCTCCTTCATTATTTTTGGAACTCCATCAAGATTTCAAAATCAATTGTTGTGGAACGATGCGTCAAAACAGAAAAGATTTCCCTAAAAAAATAGCCCTCCCAAAAATGAAAAAGGGAGACTTGAATGTTAAATTTGGAAAAGGTATGACAGCCATGTGCTGGAAGGACAAACGAGAAATTTTCATGTTGAGTAACATGCATGACCCCATTATGGATTCCTCAACTATACAGGATGATACAATTAAGAAGCCTCAATTAATTGAATCGTACAACAAACACATGGGATATGTAGACCTAAGTGATCGTATGGCCAATAGCTATACATTTGGTCGCAAGACGCTGAAATGGACGAAAAAACTTTTTTTCCATTTATTGGACTTGTCTATATTAAATGCATTTATTTTATATCAGATGAAAAGTCAAACAAAAATTAGCCATAAAATATTTCGGCAAAATTTGATATTGCAATTAGTGGAGAATTCTCAAAATCAGGCTGCCTCAAATTCTCAATTACTTTATAGCCCTCCCTTGCGGAATAAAAGGATGAAAGAATCAGAAAACCATTGGCCAGAGCAGAAGAAAGTTCAAAGGCGTTGCGTGGTTTGCAAATCGAAAGGAATCAATAAACGCACGTCCGTATCATGCAAATCGTGCAATGTGGGACTGTGTGTCAATTGTTTCGAAGAATTTCACACAAACTAGGAAGTCGGATACCCAGTGGAGGCGGTGTGTGCTCCCGCTTGAGTGTAAGTGTATATGTAGTAAAACCCTTTTATAGTTACTTTTGTTTAATAAACAATTAATTAAATATGAAAAGAAATAACATGTTGTAAAAATAACTTGCATTACTAACAGTACAATAAATAAATACAAATAATGTATAAGGATTTTTAATTATTTTTTTAAATACTATTTGGCATAAAGAAACGACTTAGTTTTTATAAGGGAAAAATTATCAAATAGCTTTATTATTTCTTTAATTAAAATTTAAAATTATTTAAATTATTAGTTATTATTTGTAAAAATTTGACGTGTGTCAGACAATAATTATTCAAATATGTTGTCCTTCTAATTTATTTTATCTTTCATTGTTTTATTTTGGATTGCGTCACTAGTGATTAAAAAACAATCTACGATGAATGTACTAGTGATCCGCAGCTGGAAAGAAAGACTTATAATCAACCCGAGCTTATCAAAACAAGATTAGTTCAGTGAGTATTATTTTCTTGGATAACTACATGCGCCGTGCTTTTCCAGCACAGTAGCAGATCAAAATGTTTTCCCTTCAGAAGAGGGAAATACACTGATAAAGGGAATCATCTTGTTGAAAATCTTCGTTTTACTTCGGGGGGGTGAGAAAGGGTAATCCATCAATGTTTGTTGCACAGAGTAGCCTCAGCCGAGAGTCACTGAAATGGGGGAAAGCATGCTTTCAGATGCTCCCGTCCTACTGAAGCAGCAAGGCCAAAATTTCCCCGCCGGGTAAGGTTAATCATAATAAAAATACAGAGGAATAATACATACAAAATTATAAAATTATGTACAAAATATTGAAAACCTTTAAACATTTGGTTATAGTTTTAGATTTTTATTTATTTTTTTATACTGCCATTATTTTTTTTTTATCTGTAACACAGCTTTGCTGCTCTACAAATCTGAGATATTTCTTTCAGTGGCAAACCTTCATCAAAAGTTATTATATTAATATTTCGTCATCCTCAAAGTTGATATTGTGGCAGAGTCTGAATCCTGTAACTGTAATTCAGTATCAAATTTACGACTGTCTGTCACCCGAAGGTTATCAATACCATCAGCATTCACAAATTCTTAAATATCATTTTCTTCAAGTGGGACTTGCTTATTTAGTTTTAATCTGTGGTTATATTAGTTTTCTGAACTTGCAGCTGGCAGGACAGATTTCATTGTTTACATTGAACGGACAATGTGGATTTTAGAGCCTTGCAGATTTCGGATCAGTGGATTTTAGGTCTTCCACTGTATGTACATATTAACATTTCTTGACTAATAGTTCAACTTGGATGTTTCAATGGAACAAGTTGGTCAATTGGGATGTTCCAATTAGAGGTTTTGCTTTGTTTTTCCCATATTGTATCTTGTCATTATTTCCTATACATTTTCTTGTCATTATTTCCTTTAAAATTATTTCTCTACTAAAGCAAAACTTTTATCAACTTTTCAGCATCCTGAGGGTTGTCATTGTCGGAGTCTGTTTTTTGCAACTAATACAGTGTCAATTATGTCACTGTCAGTCATCTGAAGGTTATCAATAATATCATTAGAGTTCAGAAATTTTAAAATGTCACTTTCTTCAACAGGGTTCCTACGCCCTCAGGGAAACCTGGAAAACAGGGAAAACTCAGGGAATTGAAAATTAGCTCTTAAAACTCAGGGAAATCTCATGGAAAAATGTAATTTTGCTTTAAAAACCTGGAAAATCCAGCTTCATTCCTGGAATTTTAAGAAAATTTACCCCCCTCTCTTTATTTTTATGGCTTTCACCCTATTCAAGGGTCAACTACTTCGCTAATGAAGCACTCATGCAATTGGAAATGGATTATACAAGATTAATCATCTATCACTTAAGACTGCTTAGGACAAATAGCACACTTGCTTCTCATTTTGTCTCTGCAGTTCTGAGCATTTGTGATTGCTCCCTTTTCTCATTTGAGTTGGAGGGGCTGTTCTTTGTGTTGTGTACTGTGCACAAAGTTAGATTGTGTAATATTATCACGTATATACAAACTCTGCTGATATTTGCTAGATTACAATGTAGAATGTGTGTTCCGATTAGTGTTAAATATTTCATTGTTTATGCATAGGATTGGTGGAATTTACTTAGTTCTAAAGCATATGGCAATTTTTACCAATAGCCTTGTGTACTGGCAATAGTATAAAAAACATATCTTGAAACTATCAATCAATGAAGTGGTCCCAAAAATTCTTTTTTACTTCTGTAAAGCTGTTGCATAGTTTCTGATATTTTATAGGTGAAATTGAATTTAAAACCATGTTTGATATAAATGTAATCCACTGATTTTGTGATAATCGAGGGAGAGTACAATTTTGATTACCATAGTGCTATCATAATTTCATTATCTTAGAATGGGGCATATAAATTAAAAGTATTTAGTCTTTATCTTATGTTTATTTTTTTGCGATAACCTGGAAATTCTTGAAAAATCACCTGGAAAACTCAGGGAATTTCATTTTGAAAAATGAGTATGAACCCTGTTCAAGTTAGAATTGCTTTAGTTTTACTCTGACGTTGTACTGCAGTTTTCTGAACTTTCAGATAACAGGTCAGAGTTCATTGTATACATTGAGCACACACAGACAGTGAATTTTAGAGCCTTGTGGATTTGGTACTTCTGCTCTGTTTCTACAGTATGGTAAATGGGTAAAAGCAGTGGAATGTAAAAAAGACTCTCACTGATATATTCCCCTTTTCCTTCTATCAAACATTCATGATATCTATAAATAAGAAATTGTGAAATTATGTCAAGTCCCAAAATATTTAGCATGATTGTTTAATTTTTAATAGTGAGCTAAAGCACTACCATACTTTGTGGTAGATAGAGGCGCAGAGAGCCAATTCGGGGCCCCGGGGATAAAATCTTTGGGGTCCCTTTGCTATCCAGAAATCTCTTTGATGTCATATTAGATCAATCATTTATTCCTTCTTAAAATTATTAATCATTTAAATTAATAGTAATTGGCAATTAATTAATAGAATTAAAATTATTAATTTAAAAGAGTATCATTCTTTAATAAACATCCATGCTCTAAAAAATGCCAACATTTTGTTTTGAAGGTTTCGTCCCCTCCATAGAGAAACAGTATTTGAAACATTAACATTTTTGCATGGCATGTTTCCTCAGTATTGAAACAAATAATATTTTTATTCATACTTCCATGCAAGCAGGCAGCAAAAAAATTTCAGAAGGCCAAAAAAGTGGAAATTTCAAAATTTCGGAGGTTGGTTGATCCCCATAGTCTCTCCTCTGGCTAAACCCTTTCTTCCACTATTTAACAATGTGTCTCGGAAAAAAAAATAATTTCTTGTTAAATAAATCTTTTCTACTTTTAGTCATGGCAAACCGTTGACTAATACCGTCAATCTCTACCTTTCTTGCAAAAAAAGACTCAATCAGAAACACTTCTCGTTTTTGTCAAGTTAGTGGTTTTTGCTCTAGCTGGCTTTTTGTAATTTCATTCAAAAATTAATTTGAAGCATACGGATAATCTAAATTTGGACTTTTTTTTATTTTACAAAATTGACAACACACAATTAAGTATCATATAAACAGCAAAAGGGGGGCCCCTTCACAAGCTGAGGCCCAGGGGATTTTTCCCCTGCTCCCCCTCCCTCTCTGCGCAATAGGATATAAAGGGATTTTGTCAGTAAATATGAGAGGAAACTCACATTCTTCACTTTTACAAAACCCGCATTTTCCAGTTTTAAATTTAAAGTACCTGGCTATTGAGCCATGCTCGTAATCAAATGTTCCTATCCTTTAGGGTTAAAATAATGGATACGTAAATGGCTCTTCATGGTTGTACTTATCCTTCATGATGACCAAAGATTTATATCTTAAACTTTACACACATAATAATAATACCTATTAGTAAAGTTTTCCCACGCTAATTTTCAAATTTTATTGGAACATAATACAAACACTATAACCATCTTCAAAATGGTAACGGATAATTTAAATTACACAATACACATATACAGGCTTAGACTCTAGCCATTTACCAGGCGGCTAACATCAGTCCGGTCCTTTATATAATAATAAAAATTCAATCTTTAGAACAACGCGCACACTTATTTCATTTACTATCCCGTGTTCTTTTAACGGCTCGCTCATTTATTCAAGCAGCGGGTGCGTTTATACTCTTTACTCTATTTCTGCATACTCTAGCACTTTTGGCCACGCACATGACCATCCTCAGGTGTTTCACTGACTTGCTTATCTCATTCTCTTATTATGGTTGAGCCATGCCCACCAACTTTCATCGGTGTGTGTATGTGTAGTGTCGTTAATTGCCATGATGCCATTTATTATTTCTATTGCTTCTTGTTCCATACCATAATTTTCATTTTTGAAATTGGCTATTTTCTAAGCATTATCAAAATCAATGGTGAAGGGGGTGGAAAACAGTAAATTTTACATTTTAAGCCGTTTAGAGTGGTTTTTCAGTCATGACCTAGTGCAATCGTTTCCTGTATCCAAAAAACCCCCAGGTACAAAATTTTAAGAAAATCCTTAGTTGTTTCTGAAATCATACGGTCATACAAACATTTCTTATTTAATAGTATGCTGATTCTAGCTTTACCTGAATTATTACAGTTTACCTAGTATATGCGACAGCATATACTAGGTGATTCAAAATAGATATTAAAGCGATTATCTTTTAAACCGTAAGTGATCGAAACATACTTTCAATTAGAAAAGTTTGCCAAATTAAGAGTAGTTTTCCGATTTGCAAATTCAGTAATTTTTTTACTAGGAGCTGTATACACATGTTAAAATACGAAATTTAAATTTTATACAGTTGCTCCTTTCCTATCATTAATAGTTAGGAAAATGTTGCTGTTTGTCCAAGAAAATTAATTTAAGAAATCCCATGTCTCTAAGTGAAATAGTAAGTGAAAAAATTAATGTAATGATGACTTACATCACTTTTCCCTACTGTGTTAGTGTTGGTTTTCAGGCGAAAAAATCTTTACTTTAGGGGACCAACTGTGGATTGATAAAAGTTAAGTAATGATTTCATTGTTGGGAAAAGCAATTAAAGGCATTCAAATCCGTGAAATTTAACAGGTACAGTTTTACCAAAAATGATCTGTACTGCTTTATGAAATTAGTGATAATGTAGTCTTTTAGAGAGGTTATCTACTAATTATGTCACACTTCTAGAGAAGAAATTTTAAAGTATAAAAGAAAATTATAAATTAATGGTGTAGGTTACTATGATGTGGTAACTTTAAATAGAAATTACTCACAACAAATAATGTATACTTCTAAAACTTATTTATCACACAAATAATGTATACTTCTAAAACTTATTTATTACACAAATAATGTATACTTCTAAAACTTATTTATCACATGAAACATTAATACTATGCAGTCAAGATGAAAGACTAGGTAGGGTTTTAAATCCAGTTCAGGGGACTGACTAAATATTTGTAGGCAGAGGAGGGAGGTGTTTTCAATTTTGTATATCGTATCCTGGAGTATTTGCTTCATAAAATACTGTCTTTTAAAAATATTTACCTTTGATTCCATTAATATTTTTTCCATTGAGAGACAGTGAAAAATATTGAAAGAATATTTTGAAAAGAAAAGCCTTAAGGAACTTAAAGGAAGAGTGGTAGTTTTGTGTTTTTACCCCACTTCAGAAAAATCCATGATCCAGCACTACATGCAGTCAAGAACAGCAAAATAATTAACCATATAGAAGTCTGGTGATTGTGATAAGAAATTTGACCAAAACAATGAGTATTTGTATTGATTTAAAAGTTAATGATTATTAAAAACACTCGTTTCTAAACTTTCATATTTATCGGAAAATTTAAAGCTTTGAAAATCTTGGGTGCAGCTAGAGAACTGTTAAGTAAGGCTTGGCCCCCATAGCCTCTTACTGGTTACGGCCTTGTATGGAGTCAGGGCCTCCACTTAGGGGAGGGGATACTGGTCTCACAGTACCCGTGCCTAGATCCTGAAGCTGTTGAAATAATCATCAAAAAAATCTTATCTTAAAACATTTTAAACTCTGAAAATTTGTATCTCACCGAAATATTTCTTGAGGATTCTATCTCTCAATGGGTTTATTAACCTTTTACATGCCAATGTTCCTATTTTGGAACATCAGAGTCTTTTGGTCGGCCCTTTAGATAAACTATCTAGTTGAATGGAACCGATATTGGAGCTGCACAAGTAGATGTTACAACAATCCTAAATATAAACTTTCAACATCATATATATTATTTCTCAGAGGTGTTTTTTTCTGGTGCGTCTAGATCTCATTAAATACTTGACCAAAAATTTTTTTTAAAATACCCAGTTAAAGCTTATAATGTCTACTTTTGATGAAAAATGTGCAAAAATTCAGAAAAAATCTTTTTGTTAATAAAAAAAAATAAAAAACAAATCATTTCTCAAAGGTGTTTTTTTTCTGGCACGGCTAGATATCATTAAATACGTGACCAAAAAAAATGTAACAGACTCCATGGTTCCAGGTTGCCATGGAGTCAGATGAATTGAATATACTTTCTTTAAAAATGAGTGGCAACGACAGATAAAAAATGTAAAAAAAATAGAACAGCTAGGAGTTATTATGTTTTTTGTATAGATTAGATGAATGATTGAAGGTAACTAGAAATAGTTTTTTTTTGTAAATTGTTTGTAAAATAAATATTTAAATGAGGATAAAAGAACTTCTTACTTTCTCTTTTCAATCGAGCCGTCTCATTTTAATAATTCAGTCGGTCGCCGGCAGAACATTTTGTTCTATGCCATTTTCTCAAAGGTTTAGAGACATTTTTCTGGCGTTCCCAGGTGGGCGGCTTGAATTGAAATAGGTACGGCTAGATCTCATTAAATACGTGACCAAAAAAATATAAAAAATACCCAGTTAAAGCTTACTTTTGACAAAAACAGCGCCACCTGTTGGTGACACATGGTTTTTATTCTCTATGAAATGCAAAAATGTACAGAAGATGGCATTTGAATAGCCCTAATACTATCAATTTATTCAACTTTAAATATAAGAGGCGCCATCTTCGATATAGAGATCAGAGGTTCAAACTGTAAATATATATACCAATATATATATTGATATACAATTAACATTAAGTAGATTTTCTGTATGCTTATAATTATTAACTGCCAATATTGTTTTTAAAGAAGTTTTATAAAATAAAACAGTTAAAATAAATTTATTTCTGTTAAAATAGATGTCTACTTTTTGAATGATTTTCAATCAAACATCTAACTGACCTGTGAAAATATTTAACAGAATATTATGTACTTATACACACATTTATTCATTTTCACACTATAATATTTACAGTTGTAGTATTAAATACAATATTATGTGAAATTTTCGCACGGGTCAGCTAGTTCTATGCTTAATACGCTTTTACGCCTAATAGTTTTTGAGATATGCGAGTTTAATGAATTTTGGCCCATAGGGCGTAAAATGTATTTTGAATATTTTGGACAGTCCTGTTGATAAACTATCCAGTCGAATGGAACCGAAAGGGGAGGTGCACATCTGGATGTTACAACACTCCTTAATATAAAGTTTTGACATTCTACGCCTAATAGTTTTTGAGATATGCGAGTTTAATGAATTTCGGCCCATAGCGTAATGTATTACATACGTACGTACAGATGGCATGGAAAAACTGGCCAAAATAGACTCTTTGCTGGTCAAAATGAGTTGCAGATGTGTTTATATGATCGTGCATGCTAGCTTACGATGAGATGCGTCGAAAAAATTCTTAAAGATAAATTTAGAGGTAGTCAAAATTGGTTTTTTTGTCGAAATTTGGTCCCGAAATTTTTCGGGATCACATTACTTTTTTATACTCTGTACAAGGAAGTAAAAATGATAAATCAAAAATGAAAGTTGCTCAGATCAGATGTTATTAGACAACATAGAAAAATTATGTGAGGAGGAAAAAAATTTGAAGCAAATCTAAATAAAATTGTACATAAAACCAATATGATCGAATCTTTTATTTTAAAACAATCTAAGTTAATGAAAATGCACAATAAAAGTTTAGTTATTTTCAATTCTTATTTTCTGTTATCTTTCTTATTTTTAAATTTGTGGTAAGTGTTCTACTTTACAGTATTTAATTTTGATACTTTTGTTGTTTTTTTATTAGTCAACCCGAAGTATTGGTAAATTTTTCATTTTGATGCAATCTATAGTTTGCAGTGACTTTTTTTCACAAACATATTAAAATATCTTTTTACTCAATTTCTAAACTTGCAAAAAGCAACTGTTTAGGCAACTAAATTTCTACTTCATGCAACTACTTTTGCAACTATTTCTTGCTATTTAGGCTACTAAAGCAACTAATTTCAACATGAATTGGTTGTGGCAACCCTGTGCTAGTATTAATGGAAATTAAAATCTGCTATTGAGCATTTCTTCACTTGTTCTAAAAAATGTCCTATGTACGTGCCAATCATAAATTAAAAAATACTACCAAAGCTCATTTTTACATTATGCATACTTGAAAATATTAATAATAATAAAACTGGACCATAATGAGAGAAAAGTCACCCCTTCAAATGGCTGTTAAAATCGCATGAGTCCTGTGAGATTGGAACTTAGGCCATGTGATCGTATAGATAAAACACCAGGGCATATTATCTCATTTCTATAGTCTCTCAGAGGCCCATGAAATAAGTTTAAAAAAAAAAGGACATACCTTTACTGATGAAGGCATAAGATGAGTTATGAAACACAAACACATACACATGAAAATGAAATAACGACAACTACACACACTAAATAAAAGTATATCTGGTTTATTCTTGCAAAATAGGGAAATACGGCACTGGTCATTAAAAAAAAAAAAAAAAATCTAACAAGGTGTATAAATAAAAGGGGGGGGGAGGGCACAACGGACTATTGAAGAGGACTTTGCCACAGAAGTACTATCCTGTTTTTTTTTTTTTTTTTTTTTTTTTTTTTTTTGAGGCTAACAGGCAGAATCTGACTCATTCCTTTCATGCAGTCATTGAGCTTGGAAAATGCCAGCTTCGTCAAGTGTTGTGTAACAAAGCATGCCAACCAATCAAGAGCATGGGTAACCTTCATGAGCACTGCTGCTGGTAATGAGAAAGCCAACAGCAGCAGTCTGTCATTCTAATCCTAAATGTTCGAGAAGATTTTATTGTGTGGTAGGAAGTTTGAATTATTCTAGAACATTCTCTGTTGCTCTAGAAAGTTGTAGCATATGTTCCTAAGGGAAAGAGAATATCCATGTCATGATAACTTTGCTTAACAGTAACAGAGTGTGATCCCGAAAGGGTATCTGTTTAGAATGGAAAGGGAGCATAGTTAAAGACTTGTAATTTCCTTAGAATTATGGCAGATAGTCTTGAAATATCATTATTGTTTCGTGACTTCAAAATATCATGTGGATAAAATAGAAAGATATCGTATTAGCCCAAATATTATGCACCCCCAAAATTTTTCATCAAGATAATTAGAAAAGTCCTATATTTAGGCCTCGAATTTAACATAGGTCAGGTTTTTAAGGGGAAATGGTCAGTTAAAAAATACTGCGTTATATTCAGGCCAATATGGTAATTTAAACTGCATTTTTTTTTTTAAAGGAATCTTGACAAAAATTACTATTAAAAATATAAGTGAGAGGAAACTTACATTCTTAACAAGGGAAATCAATGTTGACATAACTAAAAGCATGGGAAAGATGAGAAAATTGTAGATATTCTAAAATAGATGGTAATTTAGCCCCATACTAACCTATCTGGAATATATGTTGGATTCTGAAAAGTGGTGTCAAGTTTATGTCCAAAAGGGTGATGTCACTATGGGGGGGGGGGATAAGGTGGTCATAAGAGGAATATTTTGCCTTACAAAATGTGTATTCTTCACTCCCTTATCACAGACAAATATACATGTATGTGAGTTGCAGTAGTTGTAACCCCCCCCCCCTGCAAACTTTCTGGCTACACCACTGGACATTACCATACATTATTTTCAACCTTTTAAACAACAAAATTAAAATTTGAGAATAGCAATACCTGTTTACCATTAGAGTGTGGTCCAAAAAGAATTGTTAGCAGACATCTTGAATTTTTGGCATTTGACTGAAAAAGCAAAAACCTATTTGTGACAAGTATTTTTATTGGATGTCATATCTGCTACCTAAATTAGTTGTACAAAATATGTTTATTTATTTGTTAATTCAATTAATTTACTTAAATCATTAGATATTTAGTCTAAATTAATGCCTCCTATGTGGATTTTAAATATATTTTCTCATGAAATTTTGTTCTTTGAAATGTTATGTCTGTTACTACAATAAATAACAGGCATGACTAGCAAAAATTTACAAAATAAATAAGTAAATAAATGAGGTAAAAAAGACTATATTATATGGACAAAAAGACTCTAATAATACAATAATAAACTAAACAATAATAGTGATATATTACTTATGTAATATATCACTATTATTGTTTTGTGCTGAACGTAAGTGTACAAATTTCAAAGAATCTATCTGGTAACAGACATGACAATTTTCATCTTGTCTGATAATTAAAAAATGTGTGAAAATTAAATAAAAAAGAAAGGCATGAATAATATTCAAATATTGTGCAGAAACAAGATATGTTTTATAGTATGATTTAAAAAAAAACTACTTATTTATTTAAATTGTATTTTTGCTTCTTAAATTTCCAAATGGCACCAAATTTTGAAAATGACTTTTACAGTCAAATGTGAAAGTAGAAGTATGGTATCTGAAGGACTGTGCGGTTATGTGCATTGTTTCTTTTCGTTTCTATGACTACCTGCTAAAGTAAGTCACGTGACGCGCTTCATTGAAGCGTCGAGATTTCATTCTGGTTGTTGTGTTCTCTCTGTAAGCATGATATTGGGATGTGATGTGTTTGTTATAATAAATATATTTGTATTAAACATGGACTGATTAATTCTTCGACGATCAAAACGGACTTCTTACACTTCAAGTGGTAGCAGAGCGTGGTTAGTTTCGGGAAGAAATAGTAGCTGAAATAGCATTAACGAAAAATCGAAAAATGGATCGGCTTCCAGTTCCTGTTCTTACGGGTGTGAATTATCATACATGGGCCATGAAAATAGAAGCTATGTTATGCATAAAAGGCTTAAGTGAAGTCATCGATGAAGATGAGCCCAAGGAACCCGAGAAACTAAGTGAATGGAAAAAGTGAAGCAACGAAGCGGTTGCTTATATCAAACTTTCGTTAGCAGATGAACAAGCACTACAGTACGCTACTGAAAAGAATGCGAAGAATTTGTGGAATAAAATTAAGAATAACTTTACTGGAACTCTCGAAGATCGAAAAATAGACGCCGGTCAAGAATTGAAAAACTTAGAGCTTCATGATAAAGAAAATATAAATGACTACATAGCTCGAACTCGTGGCTTAGGAACGAAATGTTCTTCTCTTGGACTTGATATATCACCTAGAGAGCTGGTATACTGCACCGTCCGAGGATTAAGAGGAAAATTTTCCCGTATTAGAGAAGTTCTAAAAACCCAAAGAGACAAAACTATAGACGACATCTTGGAGATTCTGAGAGAGGAAGAATGAGAGGTGTTCCGGAACAAGAATCACACGCAAGTTAACGGAGCCTTCTTAGTGCAAAACCGAGATCGAAAAACTGAAAAGGTATGCTACATCTGTTCAAAAAGGGGACATTTAGCTAGAAACTGTTTTTTTAGAAAAACTAATAACTTTCAGAACGTTACAGTGAAATCAAAGAACTCAAAACCCAAAACCCCAGAAAGAAAAAATGTGAACTATACTTCCGAAGTAAGTAAATCAGATGGCAGTTGTGCTTTTAATGCTACAGATGAAGATGAAACAGGTAAAGATTCTGATATTTGGTTACTTGATAGTGGGGCTTCTTGTCATATGTGTAATAGTTTAAAATGGTTTCATAAAATTGATTTTAATTGTAGTAAAATTATGCAAGCAGGTATATATGATTGTTTAATTAGTGAAAGTACTGGTTTTGTTAAAGCCAAAGCTAATTATTTTTCTGAATGTGTTCCAGTTACCATGGAAAATGTAATGTTTATACCTAAATTAAGAAATAATTTGTTGTCTGTAACTACACAAATGGAAAGGGGATATAAACTTATTTCTGATGATGATAGAATGTTTATCACAAATAGTTCTGGTGAAATATTGTTAACTGCATTTAAAAAGGGTAAACTTCTGGAAATTATTATGCAACCTGATATAAATTCACACGTATTGCAGGAAATTAATCAAACTGAATGTGAAAAATTGATTCCATCTGTTTTGTGGCACAAGAGATTGTGTCACATAAATGCTAAGTACTTGTCGAAAATGATAAATGAGAACATGACTAAAAATGGTGATATGGTTGTTAATTTAAATTTAGAATGTGACTGTTGTAATGTCAGTAAAATTACTCGTAAACCGCATAAAATTATAGATGTGAATCAAAGCAATTCTATTCTTGAATTAATACATGTGGATTTATGTGGTCCTATACATGTTCCTTCCTTGAATGGATCAAATTATTTTCTTGTAATTGTTGACGATTTTTTGATTTTTCCGGTATGTATTTTACTTATTTTGTAAAGCATAAAAATGACGTTTTAAGTAAAATCATTAGTTTCAAAGAGAGATTCGAAAATCTTACAAATGCTTACAAAATTAAACGTATTAGATCAGATAATGGTGGGGAATTTGTAAATGAGGAATTTGATCAATATTTGTCTCAGTCCGGTATAATACACGAGAAAACAGTCCCTTGTAATCCTGAGAGCAGTGGCAAAGCAGAAAGGGCTAATAGAGTTATTCTAGAACGTGCTAGAACTTTAATTTATGACAGTGGCCTTCCCTTAAATTTTTGGGCAGAAGCAGTTGCTTGCAGTACTCGTGTTACAAATTTGACTTATAGGAAAGGGAAAGGTAATACACCTTATGAATTTTCGCATGGTGAAAAGCCAAATATTAATTATTTACGAGTTTTTGGTTGCCTTGTTTATTTTCACATTCCCAAACAATCTCGTAGTAAATTACAAGTACCAGGAAAGCGTGGTATTATGCTGGGTTACTCAAATGAAAGACGAGCGTATCAAATTTATGATATAGAAAGCAAAAGGGTTCTTGAAGATAGATCAATTAAATTCATTGAACATGTAATGGGAAGTAAATTTTTAGTAAACAGATCTTATTACCCAAAAGACTCTATTTGGGATATCGAAACGCTATTTTTCGACACTAATAGTGGAAAATCTAACAGAGATCCTAACTTAAATTCCATACAGATTAATGTAGATGGGGAAAACAGCCATTTCGATAACGTTGAATCTCGTGACTGCGAAAGACCATCAGAGGTGCTTGAAAGGGATGAAAACAGTGTAGGAGAGCAAAATAATAGTTTAAAACAACCACTATGGAGATCAGAAAGACTTAAAGTTAAATACAGTGCTAATTTAGCTTGTGTAGAAACTCCTAAAAGCGTCCAAGAGGCGAGAAATCAGAGGATTGGGAAAGTTGAGAAAATGCGATGAAGGAGGAACTGAACTCGTTAGGGAAACACAATGTTTTTGATAGTGTAGAAAAACCAAAGGGAGAGAAAATTATTAATAGTAAATGGGTTTTTACTGTAAAAGAGAACGATGGTAAAAAACAATTTAAAGCTAGACTTGTTGCAGCTGCATATAATCAGACTAAAAACAAAGTCTATTCAGAATCATACTTTCCAGTAGTTAACATAGAATCATGGAGAATGTTAATGGCAATGTCAGCTAAAATGAATTGAGATGTTAGATTTTATGATGTTAAAACTGCATACATATACGGACTTATCGATGAAACTGATTTTGTTTCAGTACCCCCTGGATTTGAAAATGAGTTTCGTAATAATAAAGTGTGCAAACTCAATAAAAGCATTTACGGATTACCACAATCAGGCCAAAATTGGTACCTTAAATTTAAATCCAAACTTCAAAAAAATTGGTTTTAAAGAGACTGCTTCAGATAATTGTATTTTTCTATTGAATCATAAAAACTTTGTAATTATTTGCACTTACGTAGATGATTTAGCAATTTTCATTAATAACGAAAATTTGCGTAAAGAAACAATTCTAAAACTTGAGAAAATATTTGAGCTAAAGGATACTACACAAAATGGTAAATTTCTCGGAATTGAGATACATCACTTAGAGAACGGTATTGGGTTATCTCGGAGAAAATATATTGAATCCCTTTTACAAAAACATGGGATGGAACAATGCAAAAGTGTTAAAATTCCTATATGTAAAGGTGAGGATAAAAATATTGAAACTAATGATTATCTAGTTGATCAAACACAATATAGAGCATTATTAGGTGAACTATTATACTTATCAAACAGGACAAGACCAGATTTATCATTTGTTACGTGTTATCTTTCTCAATTTAATGAGCGTCCTAAGAAACGTCATTTTTTTGCTACTAAAACGTGTTCTAAGATATTTACAAGGTTCTAAAAACAAAATGCTAATTTATGACAATGAAATGGGTTATGTGAATGCTAGTGCTGATTCTAGCTGGGGAAATGCAACTGAAGGGAAATCTTTTTCTGGGGGAGTAATTATGATTGGTTCGTCATTAGTATCTTGGAAATGTAATAAACAAAGATGTGTAGGAACTTCTACCTGTGAAGTGGAGTTGTTTGCCATTTCTGAAACAGCAAAATATGTTACCTATACTTTAAATTTATTGAAAGAACTTAATTGTAATAATTTTGTAAATGAACCCATAGTAATATTTTCTGATAACCAGTCAGAAATTGATTGGTTAAATGGATCTAAACCATCGAACAAAACGAGACATGTAAACTTAAAATTTTATTTTGTAAGAGACATGATTGAAAACAGTATTATCCAGTTAAAATACATATCTACTGACAAAATGATTGTGGATTTTCTAATGAAGGCAGTATCATCTGATAAAATGTTATGGTCTATGGAAAAGATAAATTTAATTTGATTGTATCTTTATATGTGTTATATAAGTTCTATGTAATATTTTTGATCATTTGTGTCTGAAAGAAAAAGAGAAAAGAAAATGCGTAAATCCGCAGGGGGAGATTGTAGGACTGTGCAGTTATGCGCATTGTTTCTTTTCGTTTCTATGACTACCTGCTAAAGTAAGTCATGTGACACGCTTCATCGAAGCGCAGAGATTTCATTCTGATTGTTGTGTTCTCTCTGTAAGCATGATATTGTGATGTGATGTGATGTGTTTGTTATAATAAATATATTTGTATTAAGCATGGACTGATTTATTCTTCGACGATCAAAACGGACTTCTGACACTTCAGTATCCCTATATGACTACACCACTGACTGAAAGTAAAGTATCAATGTTCAACAGCTGTCTAGAATTTTGAACATCTGTGTTCCATGACTCACCAGTATCTTGTCCAAGCAAAGTAACCACTATATCATACCTTGCCTTGGGCCATTCAAACTGAAGCATGAGCCCTGTTAAAGCTGCACTCAAAGAGGTGGCTCAGGGTTCTAGTCCCCTCCCCAAGAAATTTTAACTGTTGTTAACAAAATAATAATGATTAATCTTTCAGTGAAAAATTCTGCCTATTCAACCTTTTAAACCCTCCTCAAAAATTATTTATTTCAGAGGGCCCTGCCTTTGAGCACAAGTAACCATCTCTCTAAGCCTAAGCAATAAGTAAAGGTTATTCATATTTATCTATATCAATTTTTCGCAATTTTCTCCTGAAATATCAAACAATATCAAGGACAACCCCCCTCCCCAATTCTGATGTCAATATTTTTAATAAAAGTTTACAACATGTACTAAAGCAATGAAATTAATATCTATGGTATATGAACAAGAGTTAACAGTTCCTCCTGGTTATTCTGATTGTGTTTCATATGAGCTTACAACTTGCCAGTGCCTTTGCCAGTTTGTTGATAAAACAACACAAAGGCTGTTGGGGGGGGGGGGGGAATGAACGATTAACCAGTTCGAAAACTGCTTCCAGAAACGACACATGAAAATTTTTTGAATGAAGCAATTCCTCTCATCACCATAATAAAGATTCTAATTTGGTGTTGTGTCTGTGTAGTTTTTCTTCTAAAAGTGGAAAGTATCAGTGAAAACGGACAGATGTATCAGGAACAGATACTCTGCCAATACTTTTAAAATGTAAAAGTACCAGATAGCTAAAAAAATTTTGAAACATTTCAGTGCTGATTCTATTGCTTGATACTAAAATAATATTCAAAAATATTATGTGTAAAACTGTTGATATCAATTCAAAGTTAGAAGTACACCTCTAAAAGAAAAAAAGCCTAATTATTTATCTGCTTAGGTTCTATCTGCTTTATTGGTATTTAAGACAAAAGGTTCTGTTTTTAATTCTGTATGTGCTTTCGTTTCCAGAACATCCTGAGTTCGGGTGAAAATTCTCCTACAGTCCAAAGTCTACTATGGTGTCGTGAGCCAGGCAAGGATTCTTGGAAGAGGCTTTTCTTCCGCATAGAGGGGACAACACTGTGTGTTTCTTCAGCTTCTTACTTTACTAAGGTAAAAGATACCATATTTACCCACGTATAAGTCGAGAAATTTTGGACTAAAAGAAAGGCTTTAAAGTGTGTGTGTGTGTGGGGGGGGGGTCGACTTATACGAGGGTCCTTAGTTTTTTTCTTTTTCTTTTAAATCAGGGGTCAAAAATACCCTTTCAAAAGACAATTGTTCCCTTCCAGCATTCCATAACTCAATAACGTCGTTTAAGGTTGATTTCCATACCAGAAAGAATGTAGTGATACAAAGATTGAAAACGGGTATCATGTTGCTGTTGTGGGATTACAGCCAATTAGCTACACGTGGGCTCTAGGCCGAAGAGTAGGGTGCCCCCGTGGAGGTCTTTCTAAGGGATCCTAACCCAATGTGTGTATCATGATGAGCCAATGACGGCGAAGGAATTTTGTGAATTGTTTGACGAGTCTGATACTGAATCGAATCTTGAATCAGTTTAACTTTGTATATTAGTACTTTACCATATCTTACTATCAGTAGCATCCTATCATTATTATTCATTATTTTCAGTTTAATTTTGTATACTACTTTTGCATATTATTATCTTTATTATTGTATATTTAGTACTTTCTTTTTTTCAGATGATTTTGAATAAATGTATTTTTTTAAAAATTAAAGTTTCTCGATAAGGTGGAAAGTAGTGGGTCGACTTATATGCAGGATTTTAAAAAATTCAAATTTCTTAATCAGAAAAGTAGGGTGGTCGACTTATACGCGGGATCGACGTATACATGGGTAAATACGGTACATAGAGATAGGATCATGCCACAAAACTTTACTAAAGAAAGCTGTTGCAGTAATCAATTAAGTGAATTCATGTATTTGTATATTGTCAAAGTTTAATTTGACATATTTGTAACCTTTTATATCTCAAACTTTTAGAATTTTTCAGTCGTTGCTCTGTATTGTTATACTACCTGAAGTATCCATTCTTCGTGCTGGAATGGAGATTGTTAAAATTACTATGAATGAAAAATAATATATATATATATATATACAGTTAACTCCAGATGTAGTGAATTTTCAGCTATAGTGAATGCATTTCATGAGTCCTGATTCATATACATTAGAAATATACATAGCATTTTTCGGTTTTAGTGAACCATGACTTCGTTTATAGTGAACTTAAACATTTCTGGTCAGTCGACTCGATTCTTATGAAGAGTGTCTCTTTGGTGTTCGAGTTAAGATTATCAAGCACCTGTTCTGAAATACAGGTGAATTGCCAGTGTCTAGACTAACTTACTTATACTAAACAAGGGGGAAGAGACAGGAGGGGTCTTAATTTTTTCAATGGTGTAATGCATCCTATCCTTTAAAAACATTCATTAACAAAAGCCGGGTACTTTTCAGAGTGAAACAAAAGCTGAAATTTTTTGACTTTGAATGATTTCATTTTCCAGTCTCATTGCAAATATTGCAGGTTAAAAGCTACAGCACCATTTCTCATCTGAATGGAAAGGGCATCAGTGCACACATACCATAAAAATTTGAGAAACTGAAAAACCCATTTAAAATCAAATCTCAGGTATGGGCTACTGCAATTGCATGGTTCCCATGGCACAGTAAATTCTTGCAAAGGCATGCTCTCCAACACAACCCTAATTTAAAATCATGCCAATTTGCTTGTGTTCTCTCACTAGGTAAAAGTATAGTGACTAGAAACAGCAATGGGATGAAGATTCCAATTGGCTAGTGAGGCATGGTGTGACAAAACATCACAAAAACCCAATATGGTTTTAACAATAATAATTACTTGTATAACAAAAACACTTATATAATGAGTAATATATGACTGTAATTAACGGATACATGATACTACATGTATTTTGTGCTTTAATATCACTCATTAACAACATAATTAATGTAAAAAATGGTGTATTTTATAAGTGAAGTGCTCATCAGCCAATCATATTTGTCTCATAGCTGTTTTTAGTTGCCTGTAGAAAAATTAAATTAACTTATTCAGAATAAATTCATTATTAAAAATTTTCAGTTCATTATCCTGAATACATTTAAAAATTAGTGATAGCTCAATGATTCCCATGATTATCAAAGAAGTAAATTAAAAGGGATTAGGAAAAGGAAAATTAGAATTTTTCCTTTTATGATTTAACTTTTGAACACAAAATTCTGTAAAGAAAAGCTTTGACTTCCCTTTAAAGCAAGACTGTGCAGTAAGGCTTAACCTGGCTGGACGTATGCCTTGAAACATAAAACAAGAACACACATGAGGTGTCAGCACACCCCAAACATATTAAATGGCATAAATATGAAATGAATCTATCCATTAAACTGATTCATGATACTTTTAAGCTATCGTTTTTCATAAGAAAGAATTAATGTTAAATTATTGTTACAATTTTTTTTAATTAAATGCACTCACTTCCTCTCTTTCTCTCTCTTTTTTTTCCTCGGAAGACTTGATTTTCCCCATCTAAAAGTTAATGATCTGACAGTTTCCTTTTTGCATAATAATAAAAATCATACACTATTTTGAATAAAAACCCGAAAGTTTAATAATTTTCACAATAATTAGAATTCACGTGGATCAGAAACATTGGATTCCTTGCAATTTCTACATACAACCTCAATTTTTGAGTTTACTCAGCATACTTTCTTTTTTTGCACTTTATACACACAGTTTTTGATTTTTTGTCTGTTTCTCTTGGGCAAATAGCAACTTTGGTAACTGAGTTTTCTTCTTTTAGTTTGTGGCTCATTCATACATTTTTTTTTTTGTTTTTGCCTTGATTTCATGTGAGGTTCTAAAAGTGAAAATGCTAAATACTTTACAATTCTACTGTTCGTGAACTTTTCTGGTGGAACTGTGGTCGTAGCAACAAAATCCTTAAAAAGTAAAAAAAAAAAATATCACTGTAGGTCACTAGTTGGATATTCTGGCAACAGAATACAATCCACCCATTTCATCAACAACACTTACTGCTTCTTTCTCCATGTTGTAGAATGTAATTACATCCAGGTTTTTATAGTTACAAACATTGACAATACCTAGTTCCGCTGGAGATATATTTCAGCCACCTTTCCACGGCCATCCTCAGTCCGAGTCATTCCCTTGTGGGAATGGCATCTTATTCTGCTGTTCCTTTTCCTGCTCTCTGAGCTTCCTCTGCATGACGTCACTCCATACTCCATCAATGCCAGTGTGCATCTTATTGTTGATGGTGCCCTCTGTAGTTAATATTTCTTACATTTCTCGGATATAGGCATATGATTTATTATTGAAATTTGCTGTTTTCTGGATTCCTTCAAAGTCAATTGTAATTGGTTTATTTAATGCTAAGCAGGATAAGGCAATGCTCTGTTTATTAAATTTAATATCATTGATATGTTAGGTTTTACGGTCTTTGATTTTCCTTTTTGTTACTCCTATATGGCATGGCATCCTGCAATATGTTTCTTTATGCTTTAATTTTGTAAATTCCAGCCGTTTCAATGGGCTTAATTCTGTCTTTTTCGGACCTTACGTGTTGGAAAATGAATTGGTTAGGTTTAATAGGGATTCTAATATTTTTCTTTATTGCTGAATTTGATATTTTGTTAGCAATACCTCTGCAAAATGGAATAGCTGTGGGGAATTTTAATTCTAGTTTTTGTCCATTATTAACTAAATTAATTTTTTTTTTCTTCGTTCATTGAGTAGTTTTTTAAAGATCTGCTGCAGATAATTTGCTTCATTACACTGATTTTGGATAAATTGGATTTCATTACATAAAAGATCTGCATTAGAACATATCAACAGTGTGCGATCAATATGACTGAATCACAGCGAGTTTATAATTAAAAGGAGTATATTATTTAAAGTTAACTATTGTGGTATTGCTGGTAGGTTTTTGGTAAAAGGTGGTTTGTAGAGTTCATTACCTTTATTTTTAATAATTTTAACATTAAGATAATTTAAGATATTGTTATTTTCTCTTTCATAGATGAATTTTATATTGTGGTCCAGTTCATTTAACTTTACTAAAATGTTATTTTCTGTAATGATAGCAAAGATGTGGTCAACATATCATAGCCACAATTTTAAAGTGTTTTTTATTTTAATTTTGTCTCCAGGGATGAGAGTCTTCAGACTTTTGTCTGATTTTCAGACTTTTTCAATGTTTCATAAAAATTCAATTTTTCAAAAATTTTCTGAATTTTTATTTTTCATTAAGGCAAAATTGTATGTAAGTAGGATAAATTTAATATAAACAGCAATTACAATATTTATTGAACTTTAAATTCAAAAGTATTATTTCTCAAATGCTCTCTCATTCTTTCAGACTTTTTTTGTCAATCTCATCCCTGCTTCGAGAAGTCGCATTTTCCAGTCTGCTACAATTCCTAAAATGGGGGATCCCACTGGGACTCTGTGATTTTGTTGAAAATTTTTTTTTATAGTATTGGAAAAAAGAATTATTCAAGATTAAGTTCATGGCACTTGTTAGGGTGTTGATAATTTCATTTTTTTTTTTTAAAGGTTAAAGATATTTGTTTATTAATGATTTGAGTCAGTTTTTCAATATCGATGGAAGGATACAGGTTGACAACTTCATAACTAACCATTGTTTCATTTTCGCTGAGTTTATAATCTGTGATGTGTTTCAATAAATCTTCGGTTGAAATTAAAATGCTGTCGGGGGGGAGGATGATTATTTGCAATATATTTTCATGTTTTCTCTAATGTTTAAGTTGGGCCTTCACATTTACTAACAATGGGCCGGAGGGAGGGGTTTTGTGGTTTTTATATTTTGTGAAGATGCGAGGAGCTATTGTGGCTGAATTGTCACATAGGGGAATAATTTCATCTCGCCAGGATCCATTTTTATTTAAAGTTTATTGTTGACTTTAGGTGTGGGGTCTTTTGCCAAGAGTTCAACATTGAGAATTTTCATAGTTGTTTTATTTTTTCTTGATAATCTGTTTTGTTGAGTATTACTATTTTTCCTGTTTCATCAGAACTTAAATATGTTATTTTATCATTTTTCTTGAATTCTTTAAGACATTTCTGGTCTTCATAATCTCTAGCAGGCATCCCAAGTTTTTTGTTTATCTCCTTTTGTGCGGTGAGTCTAATTCTGTTTCTCTGGGTTGGGGAGAAAGTTTATAGCAGCTTCTATGTTAGCAATGGTATCGTTGACAATGAAGGTGTCATCGAGAATAAATTTAGGACCTAAGTTTAGAATGTTTTTCTGCAGTTGTGTGAGTTTTAAAGAGAAAAGATTAATTAATTGATCTTCTTTGGGTAAGTTTAATTTGCCGTTAAATTTCCTTTTCTTTATCCAGAAGTTAATTTTTTTGCTGGTGTTTGAGGTATATTCCCCTTTCTTTTCTACAAAAACTATTTATTTTATTAATTCGCTTTTTATAATTACTGGGAGAACATTTTTCTTTTAATTTTGTGTTGCCGATTCACTCCAGAAGAATGCCCCCAGCAAGTGATTCAGAAGATATAGAGCATATTTACCGTGAACTTAGAAGCATAACCAAGTGCAAAGTAAGAGGTTTTCTACGTATAAATTTCCGGAAAGACTGTTCATACTTCAAAATAACCCCTAAATTCATGACAATCAAAAACAATTTTCTCACCCATGAGTGCTAACATTTAAGCAGCACCTTCTTAAAAAATATATACGAAAGAAATTTGCTGCAATTGCTACTCTCACTAATGATGAAAAATTACCTAATACAAAATTAAAAGAGAAATGTTCTCCCAGTAATTATGAAGTGCGAATTAATAAAATTAATAGTTTTGTAGAAAAGAAAGGGGAATTACCAAATCAAACATCAGCAAAAACTTAAAAAGAAATTTAACGACAAATGAATCTTACCCAAAGAAGATCAATTCATTAATCTTTCCTCTTTAAAACTTACACAACTACAGAAAAACACTATAAACTTAGGTCATAAATTTATTCTCGACAACACCTTTTATGTCAACAATACCATTGCTAACAAAGAAGCTGCTATAAACTTTCTCCCCAACCTAGACAAACGGGAAATTAGATTCACCGCACAAAAGGACATAAACAAAAAATTTAGGATGCCTGCTTAGCGATTATGAAGACCAGAAATGTCTTAAAGAATTCAAGAAAAATGATAAAATAACATGTTTAAGTTCTGATGAAGCAGGAGAAATAGTAATACTCGACAAAACAGATTATCAAGAAAAAATGAAACAAACTATGAAAATACTCTTAATTCACTCCCACTCCTAAAGTTAACAATAAACTTTAAATAAAAATGGATCCTGGCCAGATGAAATTATTCTTGTATGTGACAATTCAGAAACAATAGATCCTCGCATCTTTGCCAAATACAAAGACCATAAAACCCCTCGCTCACTCCAGGCTATCGTTAGTAAATGTGAAGGCCACCTTACACATTAGAGAAATACAAGAAAAACATATTGCAAAAAATTATCCCTCCCTCTGTTAGCATTTTAATTTCAACCGAAGATTTAATGAAACACATCAGTGATTATAAACTCAGCAAAGAACGAAACAACGGTTAGTTTTGACGGTGTCAACCTATACCCTTCTATCGATATCTAAGAAATGACTCAAATCATTAATGAACAAATATCTTTAATTTTTAAAAAAGATGAAACTATCAACACCCTAACAAGTGCCATGAACTTAATCTTGAAAATTGTTATTTCCAATACAATAACAATTTTTTTCAAGAAAATCACAGACTCCCAATGGGATCCCCTATTTCAGGAATTGTAGCAGACTGGAAAATGTGACTTCTCAAAGATAAAATAAAATTTAACAACGCTGTAAAATTGTGGCTAACATATGTTGACGACATCTTTGCTATCATTACAGAAAATAACCTTTTGGAAAAGTTAAATGAACTGGACCCCCAATATAAAATTCACCTATGAAAGAGAGCTGGAGACTTAAACAGAATTATGTATAAAGGGAAAATAAACAGCATAAAAAGAAAAAAAAAGGACATTAATAGGGTATGTGATCCCCCTCATCTGCATACAAAGTTTACACCTTGTGACCATGCTTTCAATTAGGTGGTCAACCACCGCAGAATCAAGCAATTGCCATTCTTCTTGTAGAGCAGTTTCCAGCTCAATAAGAGTGGCTGGAGGTGGGAAACATGAAGATGTAGCACGGCCGAGAGCATCCGAAAGATATTCAATGGGATTAAGGTCGGGCGAATATGCTGGCCATGCCATACGTGCAATCCCTTCACTCTCCAGGTAGTCATCGACGATGTCAGCTCTATGGGGATGTGCATTATCGTCCATTAAAACAAAAGTAGGGCCAACTGCTGCAGCTACAATCTCACAATGGGTTCTAGGACTTCATCTCATTACCGGACAGCCGTCATAGAACCCCGTTTAAAGATGTGCAGGTCAGTGCGGTATCCTAATGAAATCCCTGCCCATTCCATAATGCTTCCACCTCGGAATATGTGATGTTCGGCGATGTTTTGGGGCTGATTGCATGTTCCTTGTTCGCGCCATATCCTTATACGCTTGTCATCTGGCTCCAGCGCAAATCTTTGACTCATCAGTAAACATGACATTGCCCCAATCAGACACAGTCCGTTTAACATGTTCCCGGCACCACTTTAATCGTGCCCCTCTTGATTGGACGGATAGAAAAACACAAACTCGAGGTACCTGGGCATACAGTCCACTCATATGTAATCTTCGTACAGTAGCTGCAGATATCGCCTTACCAATGGACGCTGTAATCATAGATGTCACACATGTAGAGGTCGCTCTGCGATTCTGCTTGGCTAAAATAGCAATATATCGATCTTCCGCAGGGGTTGAAACCCTTGGGCGACCGGCTACAGGTCTTCGGACAACTGTCTGTGTGGTTTGGAATTGTTTCCATAAACGTGAAATTACAGAATGATGAATGCCGAAGAAAAGAGCAACATCGGTGATCGACTGTCCTGCCTCAATGCACCCCACAGTACGCCAGCGCTCAGAATCTTCCATTCGTCTTCTGGAAATCATAGAAACACGTATGTCTTAACAAATTGCACGAAAGTTTTAAACACCGATCAGCACTTACAATCAACTTCAGTAATCCTTCATAAAGTTGGCATCTTATAAGACTGCCCTTATTGCATATTTCTTGACATGAAAGCACGATTGGCTGTTACCTAACATATTTGCATACTTCCATCTACCTCTGCAGCGAATTGCATCCTCTTCAATTCTGATTGGCTTCTGAAAATTAGCATTTTCCTCTTCGTGCTTAACTTTTGCAAGTGAGTGTATAATAGACATAGTACTGCCCTATCCTGTTTAGATTTTTAAAAAATTTGGAAGTACATTTTAATAATGTTGAAAAGATATCCAATTATAATAAACATAGTTACAGTCTAAAACACTAAGCAATAGATATTTTAACACAAGAGGGTGCCGTCAATGACATGACTCATGCACAAATCGGCAAAGACTGGAGTGGCATGCTGCAAAGGAGGAAGTGGTTTTCGCCAATCCTGAAGATGGCTGCAGGATAAGCAGCTGAAAGAGCTCGTTTTTAACAGATTTTAAGGCTTTAAACGTCTTTAACTAATGATTAAGGATATTTCCATGTGTGTATCTTAACTTAATAACACCATAAAGTTTACTTCAACGGCCATACATCTGTTTTGAGCAAAAACGTTTTTGCCCTTCCTTAGTTCCTCAGTTTTTGCTCAAAACGGCCATTGAAGTAAACTTTATGGTGTTATTTTACAAAGTTTTTTTATTATTTTATGTTTTAAACACCAGTTATTTTGAGTGTTTTTATTACAAAGGTATTTGATTTCTAAATAAAGAATCCTTCTTTGCAAAAATTTGTTTATCGCTGTAGAGTCTGGAATGGATTAACCACAATAAATGAGAGATGAATGTACCTCTTTCAATAACTCACTTAATCAGGATCAAGAATCAAAACTATTCCTAATCATTGAGATTCTGGAACTAGAATGTATTCAAATGAATGTTATGAATCTCGTGGTGATCATGCGATTATGTTAGTTATACTAGCTTTCTGAACATTATGAGGATATTACAGTATCATCTTTCAAAATTTACTTTGATAAACGATAAACTTCAACACCGTTATTAATTTTTCCTATATTCATGCAGATGCTTTTTACAGTAGTTGAAGTCTAGAAAATACGATTTAGAATAGAGTTTCTCAACAAATATAGTTAGTTTTATGCATTATCAAATGCAGTTGCATAGTCAGGATTTTATTTCATGGGGGACTGTGTATCAAATTGTAGGTTAAGTAATGGGTCAGACTTCTGGGGAGTTTAGGCTCTCAGCCTCCCCCCCTGGATGTGTGTAAAGTAAAAAATAAGCACAGACTATGCATTTTTATGCTTAGAGAATTGAGACTTTTGTTTTACTGGTGTTTTGTTTCATAAATTTAACCATTTGGATTTTGTTACAGGAAGGCAAGGATCAGCTTTGGCCCTTTCGTGACCTTTCAGAATACGAAATTTACACTTCGGTTGATACAGGAAGTGGAGCAACACCCACCTCGCACAGCTTCTGTCTCAAGGTAATGAATTCTTTTAACTGATGCTCCATTTGATGCCTCAAGATAATTTCTATAACATGTATCAGGTGTCTCAAAAATGACCAATGATTTGAAAAATCAATTAAAGAAAAGGGGAAGGTAATAAAAATGTGTGGTTTCCTGCATTCTGCTTTGGTAACCAGGGAATTTATTCTTGCCAGTTTTCAAAATTAGTTACAAAGCTCGTCAATGGGTGGCACTGCTATTCTGTGTGCAATTCATCCTTTCATATTGGTATTATTTCTGCATATTTGTATCCCTTGTATATACTTCAAAAATGGTTTATTTGCTGGAAAAGCATATTTTTATTATTTTGCAGTTTCTTATCTGAACTAGTTTCGTTGCAAAAGGCAGTTTTCAAAGGAAATTCAATGTCAGAAATAGTCCGGCAAACATAACAATACTGGCACTGTTAGAAAATTTCATTGTACTGGGAACGTTAATGACAACCATTCTGGAAATGTCGGCTACCCAAGCACAGCAGTTTCAGAGGCGAATAGTGCAATCATTCAGTAAATCATCCAACAGCAACCCCAAGTTTCCACTTGCTGTGTTGCTTGTCAGACTGGGCTACGTCAAGAAACCATTTATGCATGCGAGACGTTTGCAAACACTATGCTGCTGAAGTTGCCTGTGAAATTGATGTTAGAAACATTTGGTTCTCCGGTGAAGCATATAAGCATATTTTTCTTGATGACTTTTAATAGACAGAACTGGCAAACAGAAAGAGAATGGATAATTACATATAGCCATACCTTCATCTCTGCATCCAACAAATGTTATGGCTGCCATTTCCTCCAGAGGATTTATTGGGCCCTTTTTTGAACACCAAACATTTACTTCAGCAAAATATTGGGATATCCTAAATGAAAAAGTGGCCATTCAAAATGCTTCTGTGGATGGTAGGAATAGCTTATGGTTTGTGCAAGACTGTGCTCAGCCTCATCAAATGGCTGCAGTGTTCAATTTTCTCAATGAACATTTCAGTGATTGTGTCTGCCATTGAAAGCCACAATCTATGCAACTAAAGCGTATGCCAAGTGGCACAGATTGACCTTTGTATTCACCAGATTTGATGCCTTGTGATTTTTTTCTTAGGGTGTATTTAAAAAAACAGGTGTATCGTCACAATCTGCAAACTGTGAATGAACTGGAACAATACATTTCTGCTGCTTGTCAGAACATTCCAATTGAAATATTTGAACAGGCATCTGCAAAATTTGCTTTCAAACTATGCTACGTTGTTGCTGCAAATAGTGGTTATTTTAAAAATATTGTTGAAAGTTTTTCCTAGAGATACTCTACTTCGTAAGAGATACGGCACGGTCTTAGTGCGCATGCTCAGAAAATCATCCACGGCAGAAAAATCATCCCAACTACGGCAACCTGTTTTCCCTCAGTTGGTCGTTACTTGTGAAGCTGGCAAGTTTTATTTTTCGCTTTTTATTTCTACCTGTTAAAGGTTGCGAACTGAGCATGCATAATATCATTCAATTATGAATGCAACGAGTACGGAGAAATTACTACAGTGCAGCAAATAAAAGTGCTGTCACATAATGATGTATTATTATTCCCCTTACATTTTGTTTGTTCGTTTGTTTTTGTTTATTAATTCATATTTTTAGTTCATCATTAATAAAACCCTTACTTTATATGAATATTGGTATTGGTTGATTTTTAAATATCAGAAAACTGAATTTTTTTTTCTTCAAGTATGCTTCCTATAATGCTATTAAGTTCACATGAATAACTTCATTCTGTCAGTTTTAAATGTATACAAATACATATATTTGTGCTGAACAATTGTACTTTTCTTTTCTTCTAAATGTTGTTAACCGTTTTCAGACAACATTGAGATCCAGGCATATTTTATATCAGTTTTTTGCATATTTTGTCTTCTAATGCATTAGTTAAAGCACATTAGTTATTTAAATGGGGGAAAATTTTTTTATACAATTTTCACCCTGTTTCCAATTGGGAGCATGGGTCATTTCTGACTATAATTTACATTGATTCCAAAAACGGAATATACTGATGGATAATTGAAATATTAAGAATTAAGAGAAGATTAATTTTTAAATTTTAGTAAAGATGTGAATTAAGTTTGAAGGGGGGTGTATCAAGATAGCTCCGTAAAAACTTATGAAAATGGCTATTTTGGGGATTTTTTTTTTTTTCCAGTTTCCCAAAAATGATAGCAATGCAACTTTTATTTCAAAAATCAAGTCATTTTTAAACTTTATCTGCTAATTTTTTCAAGTGAATATTGATCATATGAGGCACGTATAAATGCCAAAGAAGGCTCCATATGTAACCTCACTTCCCAAGCTTCCTTTTGAAAGGCATGGGCATGTACCTTTTAAACGAATTTCAATCTTAATCTCCGTCCTGAAGATTTTCAATCAGTTCTTTCAATCAAATATATTATTTAAAAAAAGACAATAATCACAGGTAAATTTTTATGTGTGGGAAAATTAAGTAAACGTGTGAATGAAAAGTTTGATTAGTATGCATAACATGGGGGGGGGGGAGGAAAAGCGAAGATGAAACAATTTACGATAGACTTTTAATGAGGGATTATGTTCCTCCATAAGGGACCTGTGTAAAGAAAAAAAAAATTGTTTTTCAACATGTTTGCAAATTTTAATATTACTTCATTAAAAAAAATCTAACTGGGTGAATTAACTATGTTTTCCTTTTACGGCAGACAGGAACGTGACTTCTTACATAAAAAATAACATGAGATTAAAACTAACATGTTTACTCGCATAATAGTCGCTCCCGTAGCATAGTCACACCCTTGTTTTGAAGCAGAAAAGATCATCAAAATATTTTCCCTTCATAAAAGTCGCAGCTACATATTTGATCTTCATTTATGTCTGTAAAAATATTACTATAAAAAGAAAAATGCTGCTATTTTGTGTGCAACTAACGAAAGAACTATTTATCATACGGCAGATAATCTGGAAGCCTTTGGTAACTTAGTAATTTTATTATAATACCAGTAATGTTTTAACATTAGAGTGTACAATATTGTGTAGTGTATTTCCCTGCATAATAGTTTAATTTCTCCATGAAAAATTGGCAAAAAAAAAAGTGTGATTATTATGCGAGTAAACACCGCATGCCATAAAATTTACGTCATATCAAAGTAAATTCACAAAGAAACGAGATTGGAGTAAACTATTTCCTTCTGCCGAAACATCGAGGATTTAAGTATTTAAATTGTGCATTTATGGGGAAGAAACCAAGATTAAAGTAATAGGCAGTATTAGTAGATTTGTTGTGATAATATGGATTAAAGCACAATATACCGTTAGAATATACAGAAAGGGGCACGTGCTCCCAATTTTGCGACAAGATCTTTTTATTTTCAATATTTGTTTTGAAATTCAAAAGGACTATCGATAGAAGAAAAATCCCCCAAATCTTTCATGTGCCTCCTCTGCCCCCCCCCCCCCCCACCAAAAAAAAAGAAATCGTAAAAATCAGTCACACTACACCAAAGGACCATTACAAGAACAAAAAGCAAAAATTGAAAAGTAAATAGTAAATATTCAATTATACCTCAATAACACGTACATTTTTGAACAGCTGAATAACTGCTGCATAGAGTGTGTAAAATTACTCATGCCAAGTAAATATTTTTCAGAGACTGGTTTCTAGTGAGCTACGATTTCAGAAAAATATTGCTTTATCTAACTATTTATAACTGAAACTGAAACATTTTGACTCAAAGCAAAAAAACTCAGATGAAATGCATTGAGTAAAAGGGAGCCAACAGCATTTTGGTGTCTGTATTCTTTTTGTCAAATGCGGTCCGGCGCAATCATGGAAAAAAGTACAAAATACAAAGCTTTTGAAGGATTTTTTAATTAATTTAAAGCATGATATGTGCACATATAGCTTAAATAAATATTAATATTATTGTAAAGTTAAAACAAGGAAACTGTAAGATAAGACTTGAAATTCAAGCTTCCGATGACAGCTCGAAAGCGAAACTACATAAATAATCGCTTCAGAATAGTAGTTAATTTCGGATTTCTAGTTAAAAAGTGATTTTTGTGCATTAAGTAAGTATTTCAGATTAGGAAAATCGAAAGGAAAAACACAAGACTGATTATTTAATGCTTAGATATAGCAGTTTTTCCGAAGTCACTCCGTTCCACAATGCTAACTCTACGAAGGATTTTCATCCATAGCCTGCAGTGGCTGATTCTCCGCTTCAGCCAATCAGAAATTATTTCACTCGTGTCGGGTCTCTAACGAAGTATGGTGTCTCTAGTTTTTCTTAGTCAGCAGTGCCATCTGTTAACGAACTTTGTAAATAATCAGTGATGTCGTTAGACTTTGGAAGAGACGGGTCTTTGGGACCCAGGACTCCAAAATTTACAGGTCCTTTTTTCCAAAAAGTGGGTCCTTATCGATATAAAAGCATTTGGTTAATTGTTGGAAAAGAAGAGGCTCCAAGTAAGAAGAAAAAGCCCATAACCTTTTGTTGGAAAAGAAGAGTTCTGAGATACCCATTAGGGTTTAAGTAAAAAAATTTCTATCACCATAATTTTTAAATTTAATTTAGCAGAGTCATAATAACTTGCAGTGGTAGCGTTTGCTGATCTTTCCCGGATACCTATGATTTTAAATTTGTAATGCTGAAAAAAATTACTTTAAGGACTTCAAATAACCAGACTTTAAATTTATAACAAACATTAATTTTATTTAACAATTAACAAAAAAAAACAATAACAGATATAAAATGACTAGGTAAGTAAATTGATGTAATTTAAAAAAAATCATTTCATCTTACTAATTCTTCATTCGAAAACAAAAGGAGATCATGGCAGCAGTACAATCTGCAAATTAAGAATACGAGGTTGACACTGATTTATAGGATGCCGGGGGATATTGATAAAAACATGCAATCCTTATAATTGATAACTTTATAACTGCTTGAAATACTGTATATCATGCTAAAAATAAACTTTCCTCAAAAATCGAAAGCTGTTAAAAATAAAAAGTAATGCCCTTCCTGGGCAGAGGTAGCCTACTTGGCTCACTGTATTTAAACTTGCATAGTGCTGTACTAAAACGAAAAACTCGAAACTGAAGCTGGCACGTAAGACCGCTACTTTTAAATGATTCTGCCGCAGACTGATACGGGGTAACGCCCTCTCCGATCGAGTGGTGAAGCAGCGGTAAGCAGTGGCCAATCAGGTTGCTCTATGACGTCACTCCAGCGTACACGTGCCTGCCGGCTCCGATCATGACGCAACAACATGGCGGATTTGCCGATGTCTGAGTGTGCTGGAGGAATAATTGTTTATGTCAAAGTGCTTACGTGCTAAGTTTAAAATAAAGCAGTACTTGTGATTTTAAAGCATTTAAAAAGGGGTTTGAAACTAAGGAAGGTGAAAAAGAATTAAGTTATAACTGCACAGGTATTTGAATGATAATTACTATTTAAATTAAGTTGAACAAAGTTGAAGTTAAGTTGAACACTTAGCATTTGAAATTTCTGGACCAACATTAATTTCACGACTGATGTTATCATGTCTCACCCATTTTGGTGTGCTGATGCGTATGAATATCTTATTTATAAATAACCTAAAACTTATATTTCAAAAAATAAATAAGTAAAATTAATTATAATTAATCAAGAAAAATTTGTTGTGACATGCATGTCATTTACTTTGCCTTCACAGCAAAGCCTTCCTGAAGACGCCCTGAATCCTAATAATTAATAAATACTAATAATAAAATCCCCTTTTGTATGTACAGTAAAAACCGGGAGAAAGGCTGCATTGGTAGAAATGTTTAAGTAAGTAAAATGTACTCGCAGAACAGCCGCAACATCTTAAATTATTAAAACTACAATAAAATACCGCTCAAGCGCCCCTCCATCTTATATTAATTAAAAAAATAATTACTATGTATTAATAAATTTATCACAAGGAAAATCGGAATATATTTGAGGAAGGAAAGGATATACAACAGTAAAATATGGAACACCCCTCCCCTTTTCTCTTCTAATTGTTTAAAATATTTATCACTTCTATAGCTTATAGATTTCATTTCTAAATAATAATTGTCAGATTTAATATAAAACAAATCATTGTTTACATTTATACAAGCGAATATTAAAAATAAATAATGAAAAAACTTTATTCAATTCCGATAGTCCATCTCTAATGGAACAACCTCTAACATGAAAACGGAAGTGTGGGGGAGGGAGAAAGGAGAAGAACGTCAAAGTAATCCCCTTTTTTCTTCAGCATAACCACGTGTGCGCACAGCACGATAGATATATATCCCGGGTAAAAGCAGAGTATAGGGGAAAACTCGCAATGCAACATGGGAAAGCGAACACTCCTATGACTCCTTTCGACTAGGAATCTTTCTACCCTGCATTTTTCCCCCCATGTAGGGGAAGCGTTACTCCGCATTTGTGTGCATGTAAACGGGCCCACAAAGCCGTTCACGATGTCAATCTCCCCGAGTAAAACACGACCAGTTTGTGTTTTACTAGAGATTTACCCAAAATTGGCAGTCTGAACGCACCCTCTCTCACCTTTATTTTATTTTATTTATTTTTATTTTTTTCAAAATTTTGCATGATGGAAGTTACGCGGCCCGGGGGACGCGTTGTAACTTTTCTTTTGCGTCCCATCATCGATCTTTTGCATATTTGACGCGTTATAGCGCGTAAGCGGCATCACTGATAATTTTGAAAATGGGTAAGAAACCTTGTTTAACTAAGCAGAATGCAGCAAACCGTACTTTCTATTGCCTTCCACTTTTCTTTAATTGATTTTTCAAATCATCAAGTCATTTTTGGCACACTAGGTATATTTATTATATTAGCAAAACTTAATGAAATATAAATCCTTTTTAACCCATTGAGGACCAGCACAGAGAATAAAGTGCAATCACAGGGCCGAACACTCCTAAATGGAGTGCCACCATTGGCCCACAGATTTTTAGCAGCTAAGCCTAATTTTACAGAAAAAGATCATGTAAAATCAGCACTTAAATAAATGATTCAAATTTTTCAATATATGAAAAACGTTAAGTTTTAGAACCATCTAGAAGTATTGAAAAATTAATAAAGATCAGTCCATTTTGAAGTTATACATATGCAATGCTGGACTGATACGAATGCAGGGATGTTAATTCTGTGCCGAGCTGCGCTGAAACACAAATTCTTGCGCCGAACTGCGCTTTTAGCCGATTTTTGCGCCGGTCTGCGCCGAATACGTCATTTTGACTCTTTGTTAAATTTTTGACACGCTCATTCATTTTTTAAAGCGTGTATGGAAAGCTAGGTAGCAGTAAAGCAAGATTCAAACTGCGTACGAAAGCTGCATTCCGAAGCCATTCTACCCGCCCCGGATCGGACCAGTCGGGCTTTGTTAGTCACCTCAATCAGGGCCGGCCAGATAGGCAAACAAGTAGTAATCATCGCAACGGGCACCGTTTTTTGTTTATGAAGGGGCACGATTTGCTATTTGGAGATGAAACATTATGGACCAATTCGTTTTTCAACATGTACACATGCATTGTTTTTTTTTTTTAAATTGATATTGTACCTTTTTGAGAAAGAAAAATGGAGGAAAATGTTTTTTTGGTGCAAAATAAATCTGCTGTCTTAAATGAAAACTTAAAGGAGAAATCAATACGCCTTTCATAACTTGTTATTCGAAAAGTTTTTATGTATTCGCACTGTTTACAAAAGCGATTCATATGTTTTACCTTTTCGAGCTTAAAAAAAAAAAAAAAGCCCCCTCCTCTGAAATGGGTAACGATCCGCCACAGCTCTATGTATATGTATTTTCCCGATTTGAACTGGCACTAATTTTTCGGGCCCCACCACTGAAGCAGGTCACGAGCCGCCACTGGCTGTTATAGAAAGTGGACAGATTCTATTAACGGAAGAGAAGGATAGACTTGCAAAAACATTAAAACCATTAGAAGAAAATGAAAAAGCTCAAGAAGAAATTAATAAAAATAAAAAAAAGAATAAATAGAAAACTAGATAACTTATGATACTTAATTTGTAATCTCATTAATTTCTTATAATCTTAATTTTTAACTTCCCATAATTCTTAATTTCTCTCAACAGTCATTAAATATTTTTTGTTTACATTTGCTTTGCATATTGTGTTGCATAGATGAATATGTAAATATTAGATGAGGTTAAATTACTGATACAAAAGCATATGCTATTAAAAGTACACACATTTAATTATTCTAACCATCAAATTTATTTTGTTTTCGATACTGCTTACCAATTACGTGTTGTTGTATAAGAGGTATAATATTTAGGTTTTCAAAAATCTCCATTTAGTACTACTTGTGATTTGTAATAGAACCAAAGAATGAGATAGAAGCTTTTGTTTTAAAATTTAGTTTTCATTTTATTTGTGCTCTCTTTTTTGAGAGGAAGATTCCCTAAATGATTCTGAAAAAGAAAAAAAAAGAGACAGGGATTGGCAACCTGTGGCTCGCAAGCCGCATACAAATCATACTCATGGTTCTTGAGTAGGAAAAAAATGACTTAACCAGAAAGGTTGCTGACTCCTAATATGTATTGTTTTTACCAAGTTGCTGATAGCATAGCCTGTATACACCCTTTTTTTTCCAGAGCTTTCCTAAAGTGCTTTCAAATAGTGTTTTGCTTTTAGCAAATGGTGTTTGCTCGCAAACTTTGCTTTTCTTGTATGCATTTATTGTATTCCTAAATCTTCAATTTTATGCTCCAAAATCATGTTAATTCTGATCTCGAATCTTAGTTTTCCTCTCGGAAACTATTTTTTTGTGCTCCCGAGTAGGGATGGATGCGAGACGAGAATCGAGGCTGTCTCGTCTCGTCTCGCAGTGGTAAACCTCTGTCTCGTTTCGTCTCGCAAAGAAATTCCTGTCTTGTCTCGCGAGTCTCGCAAAATTAAGGACTGCGATTTCGTTACCATTTTATACTAACTTATTATTGGGATTTTATTGAAAATTAATACAGTAGAAGATCGATATACCGCAATTCTCCATAAACCGCATTAACACTGCGGATGTAAAGAGAAAATCACAATTAAGAAATTTCTACAATCTGCTTTTTTTTTTTTTTTTTTTTTTTATTGCTTTCCTAGGGAATTAATTTTGAGACATTAGATAAATCCCACAACATGCCAAGCTTAAAATAAACAATTATTCTCCCATGCATGCATTATGCATTATCAGCATAACAGCTGGCCGGCCAGGTCGAAGAGGAAGGAATGTTTACTTTAATAAAACCATGAACCTCTCCCTTTTTCCCCTCTCCACTACCGAACCACTCTCTTTCTCCCTCCACTACCATTGACTTCCCAAACAGACGTTTATTTATTTAGTTATATTTCTCTTTGTAAATTGATTTGTTTTATATTAAATCGTATGCCGTTACTTGGCTTCCTAAATCGTACGCGTAGCATCACCAATTTTTTTTTTTTTTAAATGTGTGTGCGTGTGGGTGGGAGAATGCACATAGCATATTCTAAAGTAAAAATAGCCATGTTTCTTTAATTTTGGCAAGAAGAAAGGTTTTAAAATGAATGGTTTTCTAAACAAAGTTGGGGGGGGGGTTGGCACACGCCCCCGCCCCCTGCCCGACGATATGCTTATGTCTCAATATTGACAGTAAAATACTTTTTAAAAGTCTATGAGAAGTAGGGGAGTTTTCTCAATGTAACACTATTTTAAAACTGAATTTTGGAACTGGATTTAAGCCATCTTTAGTTAAAATGAAAACTGCTGAACTAATGCATTGTGCACAAAATGGAAAGTACTCAGTTTGCAAACCTGCATGAAGAAAACATTTTGAATATTTGGTAATGGATGATAAGTCACAAATTGTTAATCATTTGACCAGTGCTGAAATAATTTCCTCTGTTTCAAAACAAGAGGAAAACAATTCTGAAACAGAATCAAATGCTGGAGAGAAAGTTGAAAAACTTTCAGAATCTGAAGAAATTTCCATAAGAGATCAATATTTTAAATTCCTAGAAACACAAGACTGCATAACCAAAGTAAAATTATTACCTGTTCAAAGGCTGCAAGAAAAGTTATTTGTTGAGAGATTGCAAATTCTAAAACAAATCAAAATTAATATATTGTATAACAAATAAACTTTAATGCTTTTGGTAATTTCAATTTATTTATTTTTTCTGTAAATAAATAAATTCCATTTTTTTGTTTTTTAAAGTAGTATTTGTATTTAAAAAAAAAGTTTTAAGCATTATATTTATGTAATCTAGCTATATTTTAATATGTTTACTAGGGAAGTTTAATGATTTAAGTGAATGATCCATATAACGCAAAATTCTATATAATGCAAAACCTTGCGTTTCGAGGTTTGCATTATAAAGATCTTCTACTGTATTAATAATAACAATTACTTACATATAGCCACATTAGTAGATATATTAATAACTATATCAGCATATATCGGCATTTGAAGTAAAAGAAATTGAGATTTAATACGTATATATAATGTCACACCGAAAATATAGTATTTATTTTTATATATTAGCTGCGTGCCCGTTCTTCGAACTGTAGTAAACGAAAATTTTCCTAACATGAGTAATTTCAATTAATTCCAGTGATGTGGAATCTAAAATAAAAGCAAAATTATTTGACTCTTGATGTAAAGTTTGCGTCATGAGTATTAACCTGGCATCATTGCAATATAATAACTCAAAAAACTACGTCAGTGTCATTCGCGATCAGAAAAGTGAAAAGCTTAGCGGTTTGCAGAGAACTCCCGACTTTCAAAATGTGTTATTTCTACATCATACTGTAGTTCTACATCATAGTGTTCAAGTTGTAGCATTAAATACCTCAGACACTACATGAAATGGACAACCGTTTGTTTTAAAATAGCTGCGCACCCGCTCTTCATACGAGAAGTAGCGAATATTTTACTAAAATCATATCTGCATGAGACAAAACAGATTTTTTTTTTTTTTAAGTTCAAGTAATCTCCTCTGTTGAAATTACTGCGGGATATATTAACACAAATTAGAATTACTTATCGTTCAGTTGGTTGTAAGATAACCCCTGAAAAATTATAAACAGAACACTTTTAGTCTTTATTAAATCTCTACTATTTATTTTAACGTCAATTTCAAGTCTCTAAAATATGTGTAATTTTTATATTAATGAAAACAAGATTATATTAACGATAATTATAATTATTTGCCTAATATTTCCAGTAACATTACCGTGTGTGCATTTTTAGATTTCATTATAGTATCTCAGTTGGTTAATAGACGTCTTATTTTTTGTTTATATTTTAAATTACTGAACAGTTAATTTGTTGACGACTATTTGTTTGTACTTTTCCACAATAATTTTTAGCGATAATACTACAGTCGTTATGGTCGCCCTGTCTACAGAAAAATTAAACCATAATCCCCCTAATGTATATCCAGTGTGGATTTTTTTTTTTTAAATGAAAAGACATCTAACAGGCGAAGATAATTTTAGAATAGGAACCCAACTGCAAGATAAAATGATGGGGAGGAAAAAAATTTATAAAAGTTTTGCAAGCCGAAGGAAGGGAAAACATGATAATATAAACGAAAAGAGAAATAGTTTTTAAAAAAATTGCTTGCATTTCTTTCTGTCCGATATTAATATATAAGAATAAAAAATGTCATTTTAATCTCTTTAAAATAGGCCAACAATAGGGATTTAACCGCCCCTAGAAAGTTGTTACCAGGGTGGGCGTCCCCCCCCCCCCCTACGCACGCCGCAACGTGCGGGAAAGTTTGAGGGTAATATCGGTACAAGGATATTTCAACCAAGGATATTCAACCATATTTCAACCTACTTAGACTAAACATCAATGCGAATGCAAGTTGCTCTACTTCTAATCTCTCTCTGATATACCCGAAACCCGATTATCACAGGGGCAAGGGGGGGGGGCGGTAGTCCGGTGCCCCTGAAGAAAAAGGGGGTCCATATATATCCCGATTATCTAAATTATAAATTCATATGTACTGAAATAGTAATTGTGGGGGGGGGGGGGGGAAACTGAATTTCCTCTATAATATAGGTATTACCTAATTGTCTATCACTAGATCAAGTTAGAGATATTTTTTTGGGGTGATAAATACGATTTGATTAAAGTACAAAAACTACAGTTAACTGAAATGCAATTTTCGAGTACAACAGCGGTCAAAACTGGGTTAAAATGCTTAAAAAAGGGGGGCTCAGTAAAGGGGCTTAATGTGTAAAAAAGGGGATAGTGAGGGGTCCCCAAACTTAATGCCCCGGGCCCTGTCTAAAAGTGGTCACATATGAACATACCGTACCGCCTTTCCTATTTACTTATTATTTTTCTTTCAACTCTTCTCTGTTTTCTTTTTTTTTCTGCCTCTTTCTTTATCCTCTCCTTTGTGTGTTTTGTATATCTCTCGTCTGTTCTAATTTTAAATGTTACGTGTTTGTGCGTATTGTAGAGTGCTGATAGTATACCAGGACTGAAAACGAAGGAGACGCAAGTTAAAGGGTAGAGGCTTCAGGCAAATTGTCGCTTTTCAGATCGTATTTATGCGAGACGGAAAAAAATACGAGAATTCTCGCGCGAGACAAGACTCTGTCTCGTCTCGCGTCTCGTCCCGCAAAATATTTTCTTTCTCGTCTCGCATCTCATCTCGCAAAAAAAATGCCTTTCTCGTCTCACGAGACAATGCGAGAATTCTCGCGTCCATCCCTACTCCCGAGGTGCTCCCAAATGGAATTTTTCTGCTCCCAAATAGAATTTTTCTGCTCCCAAATGGAATTTTTCTGCTCCCGAGGTGTTCCCAAATGAAATTTTTTCTGCTCCCGGGGTGCTCCCAAATCGAGTGTTGGAAACGTTGCTTTACACATACAGGACCCTGGTTGCAAACACCTTAAAAGATGAAAACTGCATTGTATAGTGGCAGAAAAAAAGAAAAATTCGCACAATTTATTTTGACTGTAAAAATATGACAGGTAAATTGTGCCCCTAAAAAACCTGTTAGCATGCTTTTATGGAATTGCTGGTGTGAATAATGATCATGCAATTAGTTCAGGATCCTGAGAGGTTTTTTGGTGTAGTCCAAATTCAATACCCCACAAATATGAAATCGCTGCCCTTTGTTCTTATGTCAATAGAGCTATCAAAATCTGTTCCAATCAAACTCTTTTAAAAGAAGAAATTTATTTCATAAAAAGTCAATGTGAAATAGTAAATTACCCGAAAAGAACTGTAAATAAAATCTAAAGAGAAAGAATAAAGTTATACCATACCCAGTGCACAAAAAACAAAACAACTCTTCACTAATGCAATACCATACTTTAGAAGAATTGACAATATAATTGCAAATGTAGCTGCCAAAAAAGAAATCCACATCCCCATCAAACCACATAAAAATCATTGGCATAGCTGGATAGGGGCTAGGGTGGTGTGGTATTTTGCTACCACTGCCGTGAAAAATTAGTTTAGCCAAGTTCAAAATTCAGATTTTCAGATGTGGTATTTGGCTACCACTGCCATGAAAAATAGTTTAGCAAAGTTAAAATTTAGATTTCAAGTTAAGCAAGTTACCAAAACAGAATTAAGATTTGACCATGCGTTGTGACAGCAGTAGTTAGTTAAATAACCCAAAGTTCTCAGCCTTGCCTGTTGTGTGTGTTAGAAATGTGGTAAAATAAACACAGAGACATTGCATTAGATCACCAAAATACAAATTTTATTCAACAATAATAGGGGTAAACAACTAGCGGCTTCACGATATTAGTATTTCAAGAAATAAAAGTAAGTAAAACACTGTGCGGGGTATTACAGCACGTGGTAGAAGTGCACAAAAACAATGATCATAGAGTGCTTTAGTTTCCCATTAATAGCCCTTGGTAAAGGAAAAGTAAAAAAAAAAAGGGGGTAATGCTTAATTAAAATTGTCATGACAAAAAGTAGCACGATTGGGATCCAAAATTTAAGTTAAAAGGCTTTGCTGCAGCATAAAAAAAAAACTTATCCTGTCAAAAAAATAAAAAGAAAAATTTGGGCAAACAAGTCCCCACCTCCTCCAAGCCACACAAGGCATCTAATGAAATCCCACACAAAATCCTTAACTGTTACTTGAATCCCCACTTTTACAATCCAACAGAAGAGCATAAATTGTTAACCAAATTAAGAAAGAACTTTACATTTATGACACCAAAATGTGCAACAAAATTTTTAAAATGCAGACCAATTCAAACAAGTAATTACAGTGATTAGCATTGGTAAAGCAAGTAAATAAACAAGATTTATGACCTTCCAAAATTAGCTAGGTAAAGAAAGACACAGCATTAACAATTAACATTTAACAAAAAAAAAAAAATTAAACATGGCATTACTGGTAAGTTATACATCAGGATAGTACTTAAAGAAGAAAAAGAAAATTTAGCATTTACAGTTGTCTTCAATTCCCCCCCTTTTAAAGATGAAAAGTTAATAAAAATTTAGTGTTCTTCAACTAGGTACGGAGAACATGGTGGTTAGGAGAGAAGTGAATCGACTTCCTGGGTGGGCCGGAATCCTTGCAGATGGAAATAAAGGCAACGGTCTTACCGCGGATTCAGCTGCTGGAGTTCGAAGATTTCCTGAGGACATCGGATGGCAGGACATTCAGGCAACTCCTGATGAGGCTAAGATGACTCGATCGTGGGCCGGGCTGTGGACTCGGTCATGGTATTACAGAGAGGCCGGGCAGGGGTCAAGCGTTGCTTCAAAAAATGGTGTCGGAGGAGGCGCAACCTGCCGCAAAAACAGCGTGGTAATACATCATGGGGGTTCTCTCGCTCGCTGCCCCAAGAAAAAAAAATGGGTTATTCACCCGGCATTGTAAAAATAAAATTCGCTGTTGGTGATCAAACGTTGTGTCAGGCCCTTTGGCCTACGAGCTAAGACATCACATCATGAACTAGTACTACGGGACGACAAAAATGCCGGGCTACACCTCTAATGCGCGAGCGGATACAGGAAAAGTAACGTCCTAGCAGCACCACGACAGCTCTCCGAATGACGCTTTCTGCCCCTTGCGCGAGGAGCTTCGCCGAGACGCCGACCCCGGGGACCAATCAGAGCGCGCCATCTCAGCCGGGAAACTTCGAGAACATTCGATTGTCAGGGGAAGGAAGAGAGAGGAACGAAAAATGGCGGCCAGCGACTTCTACACGCGGGAAAGAAACGAACTTGGCCGAGAAGAAACGCAGACAAGATCGGCCATCTTGAAATGGGAGAAAAAAAAAACTTAATTGATCAAAAAGGCATTAAAAACGTTATTAATTTTCCTAAAAATTTAGCGGGAGATGGCTAATCGTCCGAGACAACCCTGGGTAAAATTTGGAGTAAAATTTAAATTAGAAGTGAGTAAAAATAATTAAAAACTGGACTTGAACAAAAGATTATGGCAAGAAATGAGTTAGGCTATTGAAGAGAGAAGGAAACGTAAAAGTCAGCAGAAAATCGACAGCATTTACATGATAATTAAATTTACACCTCCGGAGACAGGGCAAACAAAGGCAGAATTAATTTGAGGAAAAGGTAATTATTTAGAAAGTCCCAACAAAAAAAAAGGGGTAATTAGTAGTAATTTAAAAAAGACAAGCTATTGAGCTATAGAAGAAGAGTCACCCAGACCATTATACCTCCTGACAAAAGGTACTTAAATTGAACTACCAAGCTAATTACAAGCATTAGAAAATAAATAATTAATGGTTAAAACAATTAAAATAAAAAATTACTGCATTTGATTTATAAAAACATAGTCCCCCAAAAAACAATACAACACAGATTAGCAAATTTCCAAAACAAAATTTAGTTAAGTTAAACACAAAAAAGGTTAAATCATGCGTTGTGTACAAAGATTAGAAAAAAATAACCCTAAGTTCTCAGCCTTGCCGGATGAGTGTGATTGTGGTAAGGTAAAATAAGCACAGAGACAAATAGAAGATCACCAACTCAGTTTATTTATGCACATCACAACAAAACAATAGGATTTGGAAACTTAGCATCTTGGTATTTAATTGTTGTACATTGAAAATAACTTTAGCATTTGTGGCATATTCCATAGGATTTCGTAAACATAAAATTTGGGTACCCAAGTTTTTGTATGCATAAATAGCTCAGATTATTTAATTTCTGTGTTCGTAATTAAGGAGAAATACAATGGAAACCATCATTATAAGAAAAACTGAATGAGACTGGCCTGATGAGCCCCTCACATCAATCCCTAGGCCAAACCCATTCAGGACCTTAAGGTCCAAAAAAAAAAATTCTTCTTCCCTTTTTTTTTTTAAACCCCGTTACTTGAAACTACACTAAGCAACTATAAGAATTTAGAACATGACAAATAAACCGAAAGTTTATACATAAAAAAAAAATTAACAACAGACTACCCAAGATTCCTTTAAGCATTTTCAAAGAGCTTTAGTTCCCCCCCCCCCCCCCGCTTTATTCCCAAATAAAAAGAAAGGTAGAAAAAAAAAATGTCATATCAAAATTTGTCAGATCACATACAGTAACAAGACATCACAAAAATAGTCCAAATCAAAGATTTCAAATGGAAGCAGAACATGATTATTTCACAGTGGTATTTTACTATTTAAAATTACAGGGATTTTATAGTTAGCTAGAAATGTTAGATGTGGATGGAATTTTGACTCCCTGGTGGTACTAGAGTTCTTGAGGATGGTCGGAAAGAGAGTAAATTGGAACAGGCTCACCGGTTGCGTCAGCCGAAACGCTGGGTCGAGTGCTCCAGTCACGTCGGTCGAGCGTCGTTGTGGTGCATCAGAACTTAGCCGCTACGGCACGCAGCATCGGGGACACTGGACGTCATCTCGAGCCGCAGGAGTGGGCAGAAAGAAGGCATTGGTGTTGAATGATGTCATGACACGACCACATCGATGTGGCAATTTCAGGTTGCGGATTACCGCCGTGTGAAAAGGCGAAAACACTAGGCCAAAAGGGGCATGAGGCCCCCAAAACAATTACAGTGAACTTAACTTTTCATGGCGTAGGACGGGAGGATGTGCAGGAGGGCCTTGAGCCCACATTGTAGAGACATGCGCCGCATGGCGGGATTGAGGGAGCTCAGTTGAAATAAAACATAGATAGATATATATAACGAGAAGAAATTTAACAAACTGCGATGGTGAACTTCATGACGTGCTGGCCCTCTGGCCTACGAGCGCTAAAAAAATCACATCCTCGTAGAAGAAAAAAAAGACTGAGCGGTAGCGCTGAGCTGATAAAAAAGTCCTTTCTCGATTCACACACATCCGCACTCCACCAGACCACGACTCCCAATGATCCAACTTTCCCCACGCTCCCCTGGGGCTACCCAGAGACGCCAGTGACGTGGACCAATCAGAGCGCGCCATCTCTGCCTCGGAGGTTCGAGAACATTCCAGCGAGTTCCACCCCGCCAAACACGAACAAGGGGAGAAGGAAAGGAAGATGAAAAAATGGCGGCTAGCGACCGGTAAGAGGTTTCTACACGCGGAAAAGAAACGATCTTGGCCGAGAAGAAACGCTGGCAAGGTTGAGCAGAGCGGCCATCTTGAATCGAGGAAAAATTACTCAATTGATCAAAGATGCATTAAAAACGTTATTAAATTTCCTAAAAATTTTAGCAGGAGATAGCTAATCGTCCGAGACAACCCTGGGTAAAATTTGGAGTTAAAATTTAAATTAGAAGTGGGTAAAAATAATTAAAAACCGGACTTGAACAAAAGATTATTGCAAGAAGTGAGTTAGGCTATTGAAGAGAGAACGAAACGCAATAGTCAGCAGAAAATCGGCAGAATTTACATGACAATTAAGTTTACACCTCCGGAGACAGGGAAAACAAAGGCAGAATTAATTTAAGAAAGGGTACTTATTTAGAAAGACCCAAAAAAAACAAACAAAAAGGGGTAATTAGTAGTAATTTAAAAAGAAACAAGCTATTGAGATATAGACGAAGAATCACCCAGACCATTATACCTCCTGACAAAAGGTACCTAAATTAAACTTCCAAGTTAATTACAAGCATTAGAAAATAAATAATTAATGGTTAAAACAATTAAAATAAAAATTACTGCATTTGATGTGTAAAAACATAATCCCCCAAAAAACAATACAACATATTATCCTTCCTTCTCCAAAAAATTTTTCGTGGAGAAGCCAGAATCAGACTGGTGAAATGTCTTGAGAAGCAGCGTATAATTCCATTTTGACAACAAAACCTGAGGAAGACCAGCCATGGCAGCAAGAAAAAATTTGCATAATGCAAAACACCTCAAATAAACATTCAGAACCCGTGTCCCCAAGTCAGGACACATAAAAAAAATTTCAACCCTATACCTACATCTTCCACAAAAAAAAAAAAATCAATCAAAAGGCAAAGTTTTACCTGCACATTCCTTCACAACAAAAACATATAGTATATATGTAATACGACATATAAAACATGACAGAACAACATTACACGAAGACAAAAAGGTAAAAATCTTTGGTACATAAAGGTAAAAATCTTTGGTAGATAAAAGGGTAATACGCAATTCTGACCATGATGTTTTAGAGTCCAAGGAAGTGGTCAGTAGTAGTGCTGTAAAAGTAACGAAAATATTAATACCCGTATGTATTCGTTACCCCAAACTCACTACCGGTTACTAAGTATTCGTTACTCGTTACTTTCGTTACTAGTTCGAACGCGAGAAACAAGTCTTTCAGCGCGTATCTAGAGGAGGGTGGGGGATGCTGCAACCCTCCTTTCCTAAATCTGACCCTTTACTTAGTTTACAATGTGATATTTATTTACAACTGAAACTTAGTTAGCAATTTGATACACACACACACCTCTCCTGAAATAAAGCGTAAGAATTGTACTTAGAGCTAATTTTCTCTGATTAATAGATGTTTTTATACAAATGTATTGTTTTATACAATGTTCAATTATCCGAATAACTCAGATAGTGCCCATAGAAATCTTCCAAAAATATGCCCCCATAGTCTCCCTTCCCCTTTTTTAATTCTGAACGCTGGTTTAACCTGTTCATTCTCATCTTAAAAGGTATAACGGAAAATCTTGTGCCTAGTGTTGCTTCTGAGCGCGGATTCTTGAAAGATGGGGGTCAAGTCACCCCCCTCCCCCTTAGACGTCAACATTTCAAAAACATACTGAACTTTTTTGAATTATTTTAATACCAGTGGCGGGCATAGAAAGGGGGGTCTACTAAGGGAAATGCCGGTCCCCTACTGAGGGAATCCCGGTTCCCTCTCGAAGTTTTTGTTTAAAACGAAACGATAACTTTAAAAAAAAATGTGTTTTAAGTTTGCATGCCTAATATTTTTTTTTCAAATAATATTTTAAATAATAAAAATGCGTGAATTCGTTTACTTTATAAAAATATTTTTTAAGGCTTACTTAAATAACTTGTTATTTATTACTCATATTTCGGAGCTCAAGCATTTAAAAAAAATAAGTTCTCAATCCTTCGGGACCACCCTTAAAAATAATCCTGATTACACCACTATTTAGTACTAAAATGTCAGAAAGCAAGAGCATCCCCTTACTGCACTAACGTGCCTCTATTCTTATAGATATTGCTCTACAATTGCAAGAACACCCCCTTTCTCCCCCCCAAAAAATCTGATATTAGCACCCACGCATGACTTACTATATACCGTACATCCCCGCATTGTATAAAACAAACGCCATGTCTAATCCCATATCATAGTAGAGCAGCAGATACTGCATCTATCCGATATTGCGTCATCAGTAAAGAAAACAAAACATACGGATCTTTCAAACCTCATCCAAACGAGACCATTCGGCACATGCGAAATGCAACCCCCTTAGTAGTCAGTAACAAAAGCTGAGCATATTGCTACTGCTACTCAAATACCTCAAATACCAAGACTGATTTTCGCCTTCAAACCGCGATCCGATATCCAGTAACAAATAGCGCAAGATATTAGTACTCGATTACCGAACTCGTTTTCTCCCTTGTATTCGAAGTTGGAAGCTGCTCGATCCGAAAGCGCAGTAACGATATCAGCCCGTAAAGTAGCAATTCGTTACTTCGAGTCTGTGTGATTATCCGCATGTCAGTACCGAATACATGCGGTTTCTTACAGCTCTAGTCAGTAGCAAAATTTTGTAAAGTCCTCATCTAAGTAGTCACTACGTGGAGTTTGTTGTCACAAGTGTGGGTTCAGACATTTCCAAAAGTAAATAAAAAGCTAGACTGTGCCATGTATTGAATACAAGACCACTAGCATGCAAGGGCGGATAAGTACCTAGGATGTTGAACCACCCCCCTTCCAAAGAAAGCTGAGAAAAAAAAAAAACATTTGACAGGGGCATGACAATCCCAAATTTGTAGAGAAAGAAATTACCCAATTAATGCAGCAATTTAGAGGTTAAGTAGGTAAAAACATTAGGAGACAGGAGAGAAATGATCCCTGAACAATCCCACATTCAGCAGCAATTGGCCCGAGTACAAGAGGCTAAACACCAGCCCAATTGTGATCCAAGATCAACTACCACCAAACATGGAGGTTAATTCAAGTGACCAAGAAGGCTCTAGAAACACTTCTGGACACTAATCATTCTCTCCAAAGAGGTAAACAAAACAAAACAAGGTAATTTTAAGAAAACGGCCCAAACCAGCATGAATAACTTAAAGCAAACACCTCCCCATTTAACAAAAGGTAACCAGAATGTTGGTAGTAACAAAAGAATTACTTATTGTAAACCAAGTGAGAAAAAAAAAATTTGAACCCTAAGTTTCTTAGATAAAGGCCCTGTGATTGTCTGCACCAGCAAAGTTAACTTTAAAATTTTCCTCAAGCCATTACAGAGAGAACAAAAGTTTGATCCCCAGAAATTTCTGTACTGATTTGACAATTCCAGTACAAGTTTTTTTTTTTTTTGTGGACAAAATCAGGTACGAAAGAAAAATATTTTTTAAAAAAAACTTTCATGTGGTGATACAGTAATAAAAGGTAAAAAAAAAAATATCACATGAATTATTGCAATGGCCCTTAGCCATACACAATTTGTACTACCAAAAGGGGTACTTCATCAGTTAATGACACTTACACAAAAACATCAAACAAAAACAAAATATTTACTTCAATAGGAACTTGCATAAGGAATGTAGCAACATTTAACACAGATTGTGCAGGTAAAATTTAATTGATACCAACAAACAAGTAAATAAAACACCCAACCCACAAGAAACTAAAAGTAAAGGAAAAGGTAAACACAAATGAAACAGTAAATGAAAAAAAAAAAATACTACAATGACACCAAATTCAAAAAGAAAAAATGATTCACAAATAAAAGACCCAGCACTACGTTTTAATTACAAAGCCAAATTGATCACGTGGCCTAAGATTATACCCATGACTACTAGTGGAGTTAGACAGGCCTGGAAAAATCGAAGATGGGGTTGCGGCATCAATATCATCACCATTTGAACTTAAAAAGGAAACAGGGGACACTACAGTATCTCTAAAAAAATCAGTATCAGGTTCTGCATCAGACAGGGCTACAACAGGCGGCATAGAAGAAGCTTGAAAACTACCAAAACTGTCATCCCAAGTGGGATCATAAGGAAGAAAGGGGTTTGGGTACTCTTTCAACATCTTAGCTTCCCAATCCTCAGTTGAAGACCAGGGGGTAGACTCAGGTAAAAGACTCAGGAGAGTGTGGCAAGATATTATTACTAGTAGGAAAAACATCTCTATCAACAACTTTAAAAATTCTATTGACATGTACCTTTTGAACATCTGAAGGATTTGTTAAAAGAGAAATCAAAAATAAAACAGGAGAACATTGCTTTAAAACGCGATAGGGACCCTTATTAAATTTACAAAGCTTTTTTGACAAATTAGGCTTATGCGCAGGTGTGTGTAAGAAGACAGTGTCACCAACTTTAATGTCTTTTAATTTAAATCTTGTAGGAGCAGAGTTAGCTTGGTTATGAGAGGCAACTTCAAGGCGATCTTTAATTATTGGAAAAGTGTTCTGGAGATTGGTGACAATTTCCTGAGCATAGGATCTAGTGTCGGCATATGTCCTGAATTTAGATGAAAAAATCAGGTCATATGGCAACACCAGAACTCTACCATAGGTGAGAAAAGCAGGAGTGTTTTGAATAGTTCTGTGGTAGGCGGTGCGAAAGGCCAGCAAAGCAAAAGGAACCTGTTCGCACCAATCCTCCTGAGTTTCAGTAACCAAATGACTAAAGAGTCTACTAAAACCTTGTTCAAGCGTTCAACGACCCCGTTGCCTTGCGAAATATAGGCTACAGTGTGCATTTTCTTGATTCCTAAGACCTTATAGACTTCCTCCATTGCCTGCGAGAGAAAATTGGACCCCCTGTCTGAGTACAGCACCTCCAAAATGCCGTGTCTCGAAATAAAGTCCACTAAAACCCTAGATACTGTGGCACTTTGTATGTCCTTTAGAGGATAAGCTTCAGGAAATCTAGTAAAATAATCAGTAATTACAATTAAAAAATTATTCCCATGTTTAGAGGTAATGAAGGGACCAACTGCATCAATAGCACATTTCTGGAAAGGTCTATCAACAGTGGGGATCTCCTGGATGGGAGCCTTTTGACCTTTTTTGAAACCACGTCTTAGTAAACAAGAATGGCAAGACATCACATAATTTTTGACATTACGGTAGAGACCTACCCAAAAAAAATTTTGCCTAACCCGATGCAATGTTCGAGAAAGACCTGGATGCGCAACAGTTTTGTTGTCATGGCAGGCTTGAAGAACTTCCTGAACAAGAGATTGAGGGACAAGTCGAATATTGGAAAAATTTGCATTAGTAGATTGGCAAACAAGAACATTTTGTTGAAAAAAAAATTTATTTGACTTATGAATGAAAAAAGGATCTTGCAAAATATTACTCGCCATCTTTTGGCAAAAAAAGTCCTGGTCAGGCAAAGGTAAAATTTCACACTTAAATGGAACATTATCAACAACGTTGACTTCTCTAGAAAGAAAGTCTGCCATTAAATTTAACCGTCCAGGTTTGTGTACAATAGTATAGTCATATTGTTGTAACGTCATAATCCAACGAGCTATGCGAGAGGTGGGATCCTTCAATTTAAAAAGTTGCGAAAGGGACTGTTGGTCAGAAAAAATAGTAACATGAGTGCCATAAATGTACTGTTTAAATTGATTAATACCAAAAACCACAGCAAGGGCTTCCTTCTCCACGACAGAATAATTTATTTCAGCGGCAGAAAATTTTTTGGAAGCAAAACAGACTTGGTGCGGAAAGCCAGCTTCATCCTCTTGTGTGAGCACAGCGCCCATGGCGAACTTGCTCACATCGGTACAAATCGAAAAGGGCTTATTGAAATCTGGTAATTTTAAGCAAGGTTCTTTCGTTAAGGCAGATTTAAGTTGGTCAAAGACACCTTGTTCGAGATCCCCCCAGGAAAATTTTATGGAGTCTTTAGTTAAATTGGTTAAAGGCAGAGCTTTTAAGGAATAATTGTTGATAAATTTTCTATAAAATCCAGTCAGGCCTAAAAATGAGCGAACTTGTTTTCAGGTTTTTGGAACAGCAGCATTGAGAATAGATTTGATGTAATTAGGATCTGGCATTACTTTACCCTCCGTTACTCTATGTCCTAAATACGTAATTTCATTTTTTGCCAAAGAACACTTTTTGGGTTTAAGTTTTAAATTTGCATCAGTTAGACGCTGAAAAACGAGCTCGAGCCTAGACAGATGATCTTCGAAGGTAGTTGATGCCACAACCACATCATCGATATAAACACAGAGTTCGAAGTTAGATAGTCCGGATAAAACAACACTCATCAATCGCTGGAAACTAGCACTCGCGTTTCGTAAGCCAAATGGCATCCGTTTGAAGTGAAAGAGGCCCTCCTCTGTAGAAATACCCGTGAGATGAGCATCATCTGGATGCATGAACATTTGATGAAAACCTGACATCAAATCCAAGGAAGAGAAAAATTTAGCCCCAGAAAGAAAATCTATTATCTCTTGCAAATTCGGAAGAGGGAAATTATCTGGTATGGTCTTGGCATTAAGCTTACGGAGATCGGCCACCAGGCAAAATGATCCATCCGCTTTTTTGACCAGAAGGACTGGCGCAGCATAACTGCTGGTCGATGGTTCGATAATGCCAGCCTCCAAAAGAGTTTGAATCTGCCTCTTCATTTCAGGCTTGAGGTGGTAAGAGACACGATATGGCTTAGAATGAACCGGAATGTCATCTGTAAGGTGTATACGGTGTTGAATGATGGGGCAGGTGCCCAAGTCGGAGGAGCTTAATGAAAAAACAGACTTATATTTAGACAAAAGAGCAATCATATCATTACGTTGAGATTCGTCAAGATGAGATAGATCTATGTCCTTAGCCCACAGGCTAAAATCATCTGAACCAGCTTGTTGTTCTATTGAGTTGACTTCGTCAGAAATTTTATTTAATTGGATAGGGGTAATATTAACTATTTTCATATTCTTATTTAAGGTAATGGAATCATGGGTAAGGTTAATAACTTGAATTAAACACTGACTATTATCATTGATGGTGGAAATAGCGTTCGCAACAAGAAAGGAAGTTAAATTTGTATCAGGATTAGGTTCGATTATTACAGTAGAATTTTTGAAAGAGGGATCACAGCTTGGAATAGTTACAAAAAATCTCTTTTGAGAATAAGCGGGTAAAATGATCTTAGTGGGCAACTTGCCAAAAAGAGAAAAGTCAACATCGGGATCAACATCATCATGTGCACTTGGCACGACAGCATTGAGAGAAAACGGGGGATGTTCATGCATCCAGACCACACTAATATCATCATTAATTAGAATACAGTTGTCACAATCGATATGAAATTTGTAAGTCTTTAGAAAATCCAGTCCCAAAATGACATCAAAGAGAAAGAAAACTCTGAGCAACCAAAAAATTACACGAAAACGGGGTGTTACAAATGTGCAACTCAGTTTTAATTAATTTTGGGGTGACAATGTCAAAACCCCTCAACGCTTTTAAAGAGAGGCGAGAACTATCAAATTCTTTGAAGTTAATTAGAATATTAAAAACATTAGAAAAAATTAAATTTACACTGGAACCAGAATCTATGAGTGCACGAAACTTAAAATTGCCAAAATGAACATCTATAATAGGTAAGGAACTCGGCACACGGACTTCGGGTTGCACAGCGGGATCAATCGGGGAATTAATGGAGTGTTGTGATCCAGTCCAACCTCCCCCCAAATTTAGTTTAAATTCCCATCGTTAACCCCACTCTGATCAGAGCCTGAAACATTGGTAGGAGCCTGATTTTCCTGACGAGGCCTGTGTTGGGATCTAGCAGCCTGGTCACGCTGTTTTTTCCGACAATCTCTCGCGTAATGTCCTGGGCGGTCACAATAAAAACAAGTTATGTTACGTTGAGTGCGGGCAGGTTGGGAATTTCGCTGCGGAGGAAAGGATTGTGGAATAAAACTCTGCGACTGCATTTGTGACAACTGAGCCTGCATCGCAGCCATCTGGCTGGTGAGCAATTCAAGGCTTTTTGAGTATGTGTCCGTGGTGGCCTTAAGGAGCCTCTCAAAGTCGCCTTCCACAATCTGGGAACGTGCCGTTGCGGCATTTATGTCTGACAGGTGGCATTGGAGTGCCACTTCCACACGTTTCGCGACCTGTACCGCCTCGACAAAAGTTTTAGGGTCTACAACAACGACCTGGGCCTTAAGGTTTGGGAGAAGACCCGCTTTAAATTGTGAAAGGAGCATCTCCTGTGAAAAACTATTGGGTATAGAGTCCGAGGAATTTACGGGATTTTTGAGGGCCTTATGGGCAATTCCTTCCAGCCTAGTGGCATAATCGTGCACTGTCTCCCCAAAATTTTGCTTACAGGACGTTAATTTTTCTATGTCCTGGGCCAAGGATCCCGCTTCTGCAAAGTGTGCCATGAAGCAGTCCTTGAACTCTTTTAAGGTCAGACCATCAATTGCCTCTAAGGTAGATGTGTAAAATTGGAGAGCAGCACCCTCCATTTTCAACTTTGCAACTGCCATGGCCTGGTCATCCGTCCAGGCCGCCAAGGGCTGAATTAGGGAAAGGGAGTGAAAAAATTTTGAGTTATTGCTACCGGACAGCGTTGGGAGCATGCCGATAAAAGCCGGACCTTGCAATGCCGCCGCCCTAGCACCTTCTTCTAGGGCCATACTGGGACTTAAAAAAATTTTTGAAACACCCCAAAATAAAAGTTAACCTCCCAATGTGCTTCTCAAGACACACCACCCGATTACAAAGAGAAATTTAAGTGCATGAAAAATGAAAATTTTCTGCATCCATTTCACCTTATTCACCACACACCAGATTGGCAAGGAGAGGTCACGGCACCACTTGTGGTATTTTGCTACCACTGCTGTGAAAAATTAGTTTAGCCAAGTTCAAAATTCAGTTTTTCAGATTAGCAAATTTCCAAAACAAAATTTAGTTAAGTTAAACACAAAAAAGGTTAAATCATGCGTTGTGTACAAAGATTAGAAAAAAATAACCCTAAGTTCTCAGCCTTGCCGGATGAGTGTGATTGTGGTAAGGTAAAATAAGCACAGAGACAAATAGAAGATCACCAACTCAGTTTATTTATGCACATCACAACAAAACAATAGGATTTGGAAACTTAGCATCTTGGTATTTAATTGTTGTACATTGAAAATAACTTCAGCATTTGTGGCATATTCCATAGGATTTCGTAAACATAAAATTTGGGTACCCAAGTTTTTGTATACATAAATAGCTCATATTATTTAATTTCCGTGTTTGTAATTAAGGAGAAATACAATGGAAACCATCATTATAAGAAAAACGGAATTAGACTGGCCTGATGAGCCCCTCACATCAATCCCTAGGCCAAACCCATTCAGGACCTTAAGGTCCAAAAAAAAAATTCTTCTTCTTTTTTTTTTTTTTTTAAACCCCGTTACTTGAAACTACACTAAGCAACTTAAACTTTAAGAATTTAGAACATGACAAATAAACCGAAAGTTTATACATAAAAAAAAATTAACAACAGACTACCCAAGATTCCTTTAAGGATTTTCAAAGAGCATTAGTTTCCCCCCCCCCTTTTATTCCCAAATAAAAAGAAAGGTAGAAAAAAAAATGTCATATCAAAATTTGTCAGATCACATACAGCAACAAGACATCACAAAAATAGCCCAAATCAAAGATTTCAAATGGAAGCAGAACATGATTACTTCACAGTGGAATTTACTAGTTTAAATTACAGGGATTTTATAGTCAGCTAGAAACGTTAGATGTGGATGGAATTTTGACTCCCTGGTGGTACTAGAGTTCTTGAGGATGGTAGGAAAGAGTAAATTGCAACAGGCTCACCAGTTGCGTCAGCCGAAACGCTGGGTCGGGTGCTCCAGTCACGTCGGTCGGGTGTCGTTGTGGTGCATCAGAACTTAGCTGCTACGGCACGCAGCATCGGGGACACTGGACGTCATCTCGAGCCGCAGGAGTGGGCAGAAAGAAGGCACTGGTGTTGAATGATGTCATGACTCGACCACATCGATGTGGCAATTTCAGGTTGCTGATTACCGCCGTGTGTAAAGGCGAAAACGCTAGGCCAAAAAGGGCATGAGGCCACAAAAACAATTATGGTGAACTTAACTTTTCATGGCGTAGACGGGCGGATGTGCAAGGAGGGCCTTGTGCCCACATTATAGAGGCATGCGCCGCATGGTGGGATTAGGGGAGCTCAGTTGAAATAAAACATAAATATTATATATATATATAACGAGAAGAAATTTAACAAATTGCGATGGTGAACTTCATGACGTGCTGGCCCTCTGGCCTACGAGCGCTAAAAAATCACATCCTCATAGAAGAAATTTAAAAAAAACTGAGGTGATAAAAGGTCCTTTCTTGATTCACACACGTCCGCACTCCACCAGACCACGACTCCCCATGATCCAGCTTTCTCCACGCTCCCGCGGGGCTACCCCGAGACGCCAGTGACGTGGACCAATCAGAGCGTGCCATCTCAGCCGCTGAGGTTCGAGAACATTCCAGCGAGTTTCACCCTGCGAAACACAAACGAGGGGGAAGGAAAGGAAGATGAAAAAAATGGCGACCGGTAAGAGGCTTCTACGCGCAGAAAATAAATGATCTTGGCCGAGAAGAAACGCTGGCAAGGTTGAGCAGAGCGGTCATCTTGAATTGGGGAAAAAATTACTTAATTGATCAAAAATACATTAAAAACGTTATTAAATTTCCTAAAATTTTAGCGGGAGATAGCTAATCGTCTGAGACAACCCTGGGTAAAATGTGGAGTTAAAATTTAAATTAGAAGTGGGTAAAAATAATTAAAAACCGGACTTGAACAAAAGATATTGCAAGAAGTGAGTTAGGCTATTGAAGAGAACAAATGCAATAGTTAGCAGAAAATCGGCAGAATTTACATGATAATTAAATTTACACCTCCGGAGACAGGGAAAACAAAGGCAGAATTTATTTAAAGGGTACTTATTTAGAAAGACCCCAAAAAAACAAAAAGGGGTAATTAGTAGTAATTTAAAGAAACAAACTATTGAGATGTTAAGAAGAGTCACCCAGACCATTATACCTCCTGACAAAAGGTATCTAAATTAAACTTCCAAGTTAATTACAAGCATTAGAAAATAAATAATTAATGGTTAAAACAATTAAAATAAAAATTACTGCATTTGATGTGTAAAAACATAATCCTCCAAAAAACAATACAACAGTGGGCTAAGCAATCATATAATCAGTATCTACACTTACATTCCTATGAAAATGTGCAATGAATATTTTGGCTTACAATTTCATTTCGACATTATTATTTCTGCGCTCAGTGGGAATTTTTTTTTCCCCCCCATCCCTAGAAAAGCTATTGTAAATAGTTTTGTAGTAATCTGCTCTGTCCGTTTAAACCACATCATCCTATACTTGAAAAAAAAAATTCAGGTAGTGTCTTGTGTTTAAACTAACACAGTATATCTTAATGGAGAATTACCCATCGTCCTTTTGTATATATTCCCTTATCTGAACTTTCACAAAGTATGCAGAATGATGGTTGTGCAATAACTGATGACATGTTGTATACTGATTAAGACAACAATGTTGCTACTAGCATTGCAGCTTCTTTACCTGAAATTATTTCTGAAGTTTTAAAATTGAATGCTGAAGTAATGAAAAGGTTAGAAGCAAATGCAAAGTGGAGTCAGTTATTTCAAAAGAAGCACTCAGAGCTGTAAGTGGTCTGAGATACTTTTTCACGAATGTTGAAACTGCAGATCAATATTTAAAAAACATTGGAGATTTAGAGAAAGCTGTGTTAACTGTGAATAATAGAAAAAAGAAGCAATCTTTTATATCAAAATATTTTAAATAATGCTTAAGAATGTGTTATTTGGTAAATTTGAATTTTTTAACTAAAGTAATCCTGCAACTTGTTATTGTAATTTTTGTTGTGATTTTTTTTTTTTTAAGTCTTAAAGTTCAAGTGTTTACCTACGCATTTTTTAGCTGATAATTATGGTATGGTTAAACTTACTCTAAAACAGATATTCATTTTGATGATTTTTAAAATTAATCCACACATGTGGTCACCCTGCTTGTATGGTCAGATCTTCAAAAGCCATAGGGCTGACCAATACTGACTGTAGTAAACTATGGAGATACATTTCTGCTAGTAATCATATAAATAAAGTGTTATTTTGAGAACATCAGTACAGTAATGATTATATTGGCGTAATGTCCAAATACGTGTGAAATCTATAAAAATGTGGTAATTCAGAAAGGGTTGTAAAGGCCAGAAAATTGTGTCAGTGCTGTCGTCTGTAATTAAGCTGTAACAAAATTGAGTTAAATACATTGACAAAATATTAATAACAATTTTGTAAACTTATACCATGCATTTTTTTAAGATTCTACCTTCAAAAATTACCATATTTCTCTTTGCGAAAAATTGTGGTAAGATTTAAATTATGTCAGGTTAATCTAATCCATAAAATTTATCTACTGACAGTACCAGTGGCGTAGCTAAAGGGCAGTTAGGGGCTCATAACCCCTCCATGAGGAATTTTTTGCCATACAAAATGTATATTCTTCACTATATTATCAGACACACGTATACATGCATATGAGTTGCAGTAGTCGTGACACCCCCCCCCCCCCCCCCCCAAATGAAAAATTTCTGGCTATGCCCCTGGACAGTACATAGTATGAAATGTTAGTCGTTTGCCTGATTTCTTAAAATGTTTATACTCATATTTATGTTAATTATGTTACATTTTTTTCAATCATGTAGTTAATGTGTATGTTCTGTGCTTCAGCCTTTTAGTTGTTCTGAAATCAACAGTGCAAGAGACCTCCTCTGGTTTTGCTGTGAAAGTGAAAAGCACAGACACTGCTGGATTGTTGCCCTGAGGCTTGCAAAGGTAACATAACAGTATATATGGAACCATAGCAGGAACAATTGTAGACAGTTGTGCCATACTGCACAAAAATATAAAATGCCATCTCCCTGCCCTCTAATACAGTGTGTTCTAAAAGTTCCTGTTCCAACTTAACAAACTTATTGTTCATGATTTTTTAAGAAGTATTAAATTTGTCGTCTGCTTATCATTGCATCAATTCTTTAGTTTTAATCATTTAGTTCTTTTCATCTTCAAGTTGTATGAGAATAATCATCATCAACATTAGCACGGCAGCCCCTTGTGGACCCTGGCCTACCTCAGAAGTCTTTCCCATTCCACCCTCTTCCCTGCAATGGACCTCCAGTTTCTTATTTTCAGTTTGGCAAAATCCTCATCCAGGCTGTCCCTCCATCTTTTCTTAGGTCTTCCTCTAGGTCTTTTACAAAAAGGAGTGGCATTGAAGACCTTAAGAGTTCTCTCAGCACTCATTCTCAGAAGGTGACCTGCCCATCTCATTCTATTCAGTTTTATGTATTTAATAATGTCGTCATCTTTATAGATTTTATAGATTTCAAAGTTATATCTTTTCCTCCAAGTATTATTTTCTAAAACAGCACCAAAAATAGTTCTTAGAACCTTTCTTTCGAAGATTGCCAGTGCTTTTTCCTCCGTCGTCATTAAAGTCCATGTTTCTGAGGCATAGGTTAAAACTGATCTTATTAACACCTTGTGGAACAGAATTTTTGTTCTTCTCTTTATTAGATGGGATTTTAAAAAGGTCTTAAACCAAAGAAACAGCGATTTGCAGCAATAACCCTTTTTCTGATTTCAGGGTTAATATCATTTTGATTGTTGATCTCAGAACCCAAATACGTGAAATTTTTCACGGATTCAAATTTAAATGGGCCAATCTAAAAAAAAATTAGGTGGGTTTTCTTTTTTCCCACAGTACATATATTTTGTTTTCTCTACATTTACTCTAAGCTTCAATTTCCCAGCCGTCTTCTCCAATGCCATAAAGGCCTCTCCTAGCTGTATGAGAATAAAGGTCTATGTTATTTTGTTCTTCATAGTCAAATAAGTTACACAATCAGAATTGTGTAACAAATTTAGCAGAGTTGCATAAAAAGTTATGTTTAACTAAATAAATAATCTATTAAAATATCAAATGCATACATGAGAATCAGCTTGCAGAGCATCTTATGCAGAGGAATAACTAGACACATGTTAGTGGTGGCATTTAAAACTAACTCTTTTAATACTCCCACTTTAGTTTTAAGTGGGTACAAAACAAGTCAAATGGAATTACAAAATAAATCAACAGTTATTTAAGTCCCATCAATTGTCTGCAAAGTTCAGGCATTTCTCTGCTGACAGTTTTTGTTAAATAATTATCAATCATTGCTTTAATGGATATATTGTCTACTGTAATATATCCGAGCTTGATTGCTTCGTGCACAAAATGATGTTGGATATCGATGTGTTGACTTCTGGCATGATATATCTTGTTTTTACTTAGGTTGACTGCCTCATTATTGTCACAAAAAATTGTATAGGCTTGATGGGAGGCATGCCAATATCTGTAACAATTTTCTTAAGTCAAATGTCTTCTTTTGTGGCAGCCAACATTGCCATATATTCAGTTTCTGTAGTGCTTGTTGCAATATTAGGTTGGCACTTACTACAGAGGGTGTTTATACATTTTTAGAACAATTTCGGGGCCATTTAATTAATGTTTAAAATGTAAAGACTATTTTTTTAAATGTTCGATCTGATAGCCTTTTTTCTGGACTATAAGTCTGCATCGTGATTTCCATGATAGAAGAGCTTTTCATAAAATTTCCTGGGGTATTGCTTTCCATTCCTCTTCCACTACTTTCCAGAGTCCATCTATCGTGGTGGGTTTGCGTTTAAAAAGAGCTCTTTTTAACAGACCAAAGGCACGATAGTCCATTGGTGAAACGTCAGGGGACTTCGCTGGAATATGTTGAAAAGGTATATATGCAATACTTGTATCAGTCTTCATTTTTTCAAGGAATGCAGTGGTAGTTTTCGAAGTATGAGTTGTGTTGAGCCACATGTCTCGGCAAAAGCTGGTGAAGATTATGTTTTTTAGATTTTTTTAAGTTGTAAATCTTTGTTTATTATTTTATTTATTGTTGCTACAGATGTATCTAAAGACTTTGCAATTGATCTCTGTGTTGGTGGATTTTCTTTTGTTACCAGCGATTTCACTTTAGAAACATTTGAAACAGTATGTACCTTTTTCGGATATTCGTTTGGAGTCTTCTTTCCATGTAGAAACAATGTTTGACGGTTTTTACCTTGCCGACTAATAATGTTGCTTATTTTGCACTTAGAAATTTTAATACCATGCATTTCACAACGTTTTTGAATTATGGAATAAGAATATTTCTCTTCGGAAAGCGCGAAAACATATCCTTCAATCCACAGCTTGTTTACATATGACATTTTGAAAGAAGAATAAATTTAAAAGTAGCAGATGATATTTCTCATTTCAAATAATAATCTGTTGCCAAAAATTTTTATTCCGAAACATTTACTTTTTTTAAATTCTTTATCGAAATCGTTCTAAAAATGTGTAAACACCCTCTGTTCACCAGGATACTGCACCTCCTCCAATGTAGAAAACATAGCCCGTTCTTGATCTCCAATCACCAGCATCACCACCACAATTTGAATCACAAAAACCAATGATGTCATCACCATGGTTATGTGAATATTGCAAGGTCAGTTCAGCGAATCCTCACAAGTAACACATTATGCATTTAACCCTAGTCCAGTGAATTTTATGTGGATTACTGCAGCATTGGCTTAATGTATTCAATGCATGTGTGATATCAGCCCTGGTTGCCTGGCAAGCATATAAAAGGCTTCCAACAGCGGCTTGGTAGGGGACGCTTAATTTTTGTCCTCCATCAACACAATGTGGATCTTTTGTCTTAGTTAAGACTTGGTTATGGTCTAGTGGAGTTGTAACAGAATCCTACTCATGCATATTGTATTTAAAAAGCATGTGCTCTGTGTATTGTGTTTGATTTAGGCTTATGGACCCATTAGCTCTGTCTCAATCGATTTTCATTCCTAAGCAATAATTCGCTGTGTCTAAATCTTTCATGTCAAACTCTTTCTTTAGTTGTTTCTTAACTGAATTTTTAAGGTTTATGGAATTGCTAAAAATTAGCAGATTATTGTTGTCACTTACTTGACAATTCTAATACACTTCTTGTACATTTAGCAGAGTGCAGTGTTGCAGAGTGATAAGCAATAGAAGACAAAAAGTTCAAAAGCAATTTCATTTATTTACTTGTTTCCAGAACATTACGTTGCTTAAAGTAACTCAGCACAAAATATCAAAATTAAAAACAGCAGGGCAGTTAAAAAAAATTTTCTCATTACTGGACTATTAAAAACATTCTGTAAACATTAAAAATTAGCTTAGTAACAACATTTTATAGTCACCGGTTTCACATTACACGTTAAGTAACTCCTCTTACGGCACAAGCAAGAACAAGCTAACCCAGCTCTGCAGCAGCGTAAGACATCGCCGAAGCAGCCGTATTTATACGGGAATTGTCGGAAGCGCGGAGCAGAGAAGCTTCTGTACAGGTCCGCGATTCGCCGGAAAGGGGCGAGAGGATACAGCGATCGTCCGAGGAGCGCCGCCTAGTGGCGAAAGGTAGAAACTTCATTTCGGACGAAAATCTCGGCCGAGAAGGTTGTGTTTTGAACACACGCAACGATTGTGTAATCGCTAAGATCGATTACGTAATAGCTTAAACGTGGACAAAAGTTATTTAAATATTAATGGGACTTCTGTTATGTAGTTATGTTTTTAAGAAGAAAAAAAAAGGTAAGCAAATATTTCAGGAGGTCTTTATAAGGGGCAGGAATTTATTTAACTTTGAGTTTTGTCCTAACAATGCCCCCCCTCCTGTCACTTATAACGTTCAGATTCTAGATTAAAAAAAGTATCTTAAATTTAGAGGAAATTCTGCCCTGACTTCGCTTATACAAGAAAAGATTATTCATAAGCATTAACAATTATCAAACATTTTCTTTCAAAGATATTGAAATAACAAAAAAAAAACGATGTGACAGATAACTACATTGTTGTTCCTTCACAGTTGGAGTTCACAGCTGAACTCATTCTCTTATTTCATACAATAACGTACCTGAAAGCGAAACCAGTTTTTTTTTTCATTAAAGTTCATTTCTATTACCATTCGTTACCTCGCCACGCTAAATAGCGCGACTACACTTTTACAAAAATTTCGTTATGCAAATTAACATGAATACACTTGAGATCCTTTCATGCATTTTCACACATACAACACATACATGGGCCCATGATTCCACACTACATTCAGTCCTCAATTCAAAAAATTTACTTGCTGTACAGCTCAAAACCATTTGTATAAGCATTAATGCGAGCACTTTTAAATTTCAAAAATATAAACACTGTTGCTACTTAAATTTGTGAAACACTATATAAACACAGATGCTTTAGTAATTTAAACTTTTGAATAGTATAAACACAGATTCTATTACAATTTTTTTGGTACGTTTTTAAAAGAGAATTCTAATACAAGTTAAAAAAAATGCCTTTCAATGTAGTCAACATCAGGCATAACAATTTTTATGCTAAAAGAATACATATTTTCTAAAAAAAACACCTTAAATAAAAATATTGCACTGAAAACTTTTCAGGTCATTTTTGGTGAGAGGTTTGGTAAAGGGATCTGCTAGATTGTCTTTACTTTTTACATATTTAATTTCAAATACTTCCTTAAAGTATGTCTCTTATGAAAAATAACTTCACGTCGATATGCTTTGTTCTATGATTTTCTATGGGAGATTTTACAAAGTCTATAGTGGCAATGTTATCCACATAAAGCAAAGATTGTTGTTTTTGACTAGTTAAAATTTTATGTTCGTAGCATTCTCCCAAGATTCTATTGAACCATAGGAGTTCCTTAGAAGCTTCAGTCATCGAGATAAACTCCGATTCCATGGTCGATAGACTGACATTTTTGTGTTTAAAAGTTCTCCACATAACTGGAGACTTGTCTAGAAGAATAAGTTGTCCCCCCATTGACGTCCTATCGTCGCGATTTGCGGCTAAATCGGCATCTGTATATGCTATGAGCCGAGTATTTTTACATTTTAAAGTTAATTTTAAGTGTTTTGTTGAACTGACATACCCTAAAAGCTTAAGTAAACCATTCCAGTGTGCGAATCCGGGATTGCTTTGAAATTGACTGAATATATTAGTAGCGTAGGCAATATCCGGTCTAGTACGGTTTGCTAAAAATGAAAGACAACCTAATAAGCTGCGATAAGGAAAATGCTTCATTTCGTCGATTTCACTTTGGGATTGAGGCGATTGCATTTTAGAGTACACAGATCCTTTAGCGATAGGTAACGAGGAAATTGGGAAGTTAAATTTCTGAAACCTTGTACACATCTCCTCAATGTACGCTATTTGATGGATTCTTAGCGGATCCCTCTCCCCTTCAAATTCGACGCCTAGCAGCTTCTTAGTTTTCCCCAGCATTTTGAGGTCAAAATGGTTACTTAAAAGGGTTAAAACTTTGCTTATATAATTGTCAGTTTTTCCAAATAAAACTATGTTGTCGACGTATAATAGTAAAACAACTTTATTTTTAAAAATATAAACGCAATTGCACCATTTAAATTTATTAAAACCAATATCTGTTAAAACTTTGTTTAGCTCTAAATACCAGACTCTCCCGCTCTGATGGAGACCATACAGAGCTCTATTTAATTTACACAAGTACTGCTCCTTTCCTTCTGTAAGGAATCCGGCTGGCTGAGTCATATATATGGTTTCTTTTAGAGGCGCGTATAGATAAGCACATTTAATGTCGCACTGGACGTGGGACCATCCTTCATATGACACAAGTAAAGAAAAGAAATGAATCACACTAAAGTTAACTACGGAGGAAAATGTTTCTTCATATGTTTCACCTTTTATTTGCTTATAACCTTGTGCCACAAGGCGTGCCTTGTATCTAGCTATTTCACCTTGGTCATTGCTTTTAATTGTGAAAACCCATCTACATCCCAGGGGTTCAACATCTTTAGGCGGTTTTGTTAATGTCCACACCTGTCTTTCACTCATCATTTTGATTTCATCTTGCATAGCTCTTTCCCAAAAAGTCCATTGAGGGGAATTTTGAGCTTGCTTATACGTTTTTGGAATTTTTATTTCGCCTAGTTATATACTAGCGTTACTCTCAGCACAGCTAGGACTGGCGTTTGAGGTTGAACCACCATGGGGGCCTAGTACTTTACCTTCATATTTATTTGACCCTTTAAAATCAAAAATTGCGGGTTCAAATTCAAGGTGATGTTTGTCGCAATAATTTTCTACATCTCTTAAGGAACGCAGTCGTTGTGACTTTTTATCTTCGTAATAGTAAATATCTGTTCTACTTCCATCTGGTCTCGGAACAACTTTACGGACCCAAACTGCTGATCGCCATGGGGTTCTACTAATTACATCTCGACTAGATTTAGGTTCCTCTTCTGATGAGAATGACTCAGGGGATTCATATGGCTGATGCACCGGGAACTGAGGCACAGTTTCCTCATCAAAAGTGCTATCAGATCTTACATCTGAATCCTCACTGTAGTCGGTATCAGTAAGTTCAGAATCTGAACATGAGTCAGAAGTGTAATTATATGTGGGTGTTGTGCCCATCACCGCTCCACTGCGCGTTTGATCACTAAAGTCTTCTCTAAAGGAAACGTTAATAGTTTCTACAATTTTATTTTCGTTTGGAAGCCAGATTCTGTAACCTTTAGTTTTAAATGCGTAGCCGATTAAAATGCCTTTCTTTGCTTTAGCATCAAATTTACTCCTGAGTTGATTTGGGACGCCTACATATGCAGTTGTACCGAAAGGCTTTAAATGCTTTACAGATGGCGTATATCCACATACAACTCTAAAGGAGTTTTACTTTGGTTTTTATGACACACGCGATTCCATGTGTAAGCAAAGTAAAGGGCGGCTTCCGGCCAAAAATTGAGACTCAGTTTACTTTTATCTAAAATTGTGCGTACTGCACTAATTATAGTCTGATTAAAGCGTTCCGAAATCCCGTTCTGTTCGGGAGTATAAGTGTTTGTAAGTTCATGTTTGATGCCATTGTCTTGGCAAAAACGTTTAAAACTTTCATTATCAAACTCGGAACCATTATCCGACTGGAGAGCTTTAACTTTCTTGTCTAAAAATCTCTCTGCACGACTTACGTGTCTTTTAAAAAGATCAAATACGTCAGATTTATGTTTAATGGGATATACGGCTACCTTTTTAGAATATTCATCTATAGAAAAATAATATCTTTCACCCCTTCTCCCAGTAGTTTTGGTCGGACCCCACACGTCCATGACTAGCAATTCTAAGGGCTGCTTGGCTCTAATGGTGTTTAGTGGTTTAAAAGATACCCTTTTCTGCTTATACAACTTGCATGTTTCGCAAAAAAAAAAATCCCCCTTCTTAACTTGAGGAAGACCCCTAACACAATTGTTTCTACTTGTAATTTCTATTAATGTGGGACTTATGTGGGCCAATCGTTTATGCCATTTTAACATGTCATCCTTTTGAGTAACGGATGCCTCAAACCTAACCTTTTTGGGTGTTTTATTAGGGATGCGAGGGTAGAGGTAATAAATACCATTATCTAACACGGCCGTAAAAAGGGTTTCAGAGTTGCAGGTTACCTTTACCTCCCCCTCACCACCTGAAAACTTGGCACCTTTAACATCTAATTGAGGGCCAGATATCAGATTACGCCGTAGGCGAGGAGAATATAATACATTCGTGAATTCAATAGTTCGTTGACCAAATTTTAGTTCAATGGTACCGGTACCTTCTATAGGAATTGTTACATCTTTAACGGCTACAAAAAGTTCCTCTTGTAAAGGTTGAAAGTTTAAAAATAAAGAACGATCCTTACAAAAATGGTGAGAAGCGGCCGAATCGAAAACCCAGCCATTCTCTGACCAACTACTGTTAGTGAAACTTGCTTGAGAAAAAAAGGAAAATTTGTCTGACCTTTTACTGTCCCTGGAATTTGGTGTGGATTGACGTGCACCTCTGCGCCTTGGTCTAGGAAACTTTTCCGGACACTGGTCTCGTCTGGTAGTGCGGAAGTTGGACAGGCCGTCTGGTGACACAGGTCTAGATGTCTGGGGGAGAGGAGACTCCATCCTTGCTTTCCTGGACTTCACGTGGCTCCGGCAGTTGCTTTGTAAATGGCCGAATTTTCTGCACTTTCGGCACTGAATGACCTTTTTGTGTGCATACTGCACCTCCACATTCCAGTCACTTTGTTTGTCTTGCTCCCGTAATCTAAGGCGAGCTTCTTCCGCGATCAATTCCAGCAGAATGTTGTCATATTTAAATTGGTCGTCCGGCCAACAAAGTATAATTGTATTATGGGATCAAATTCTCCTGGTAAATAACGAATTAACTGGAAGGCTAAGTATACTTCTGGAACGGGTTGGTTAATCCCCTTTAATTGTTCACTTATTCTGGAAAGTCGGGAAGAAAACAAATTGATTCCCTCATCGTCTTGGATTTTGCAGGCTAAAAGTTCAGAAAATAAATGCATATGGCGAGAATGGTTGTCTGGTTGGTAGTGTCGTTTTAGCGTTTCCCATGCTTCTGCTGCACTTTCACATTTTTCGATAATTCGGCGATATGTGCTTTCGACATTTAAATATATAGTCGATCGTGTCGACCTTGCACAGGCTTCGTAATCCTTTACATCTTTAGCTGTGATTCCAGTCTTTTCATCGACAACAGAAAATTGCTCTTTCTTAGTAACGATATCCCAGTCATTTTTTTCGATTAATAAATATTTAACATCTTCAGCCCAGTTGGCATAGTTGGTTGCGTTAAGCTTTTCTATGACAGGCTGCACCAACGCCATTACTGTCTAGGATAGGATTGAACTTCTTATACAAAATAACTTCACGCCCCCCCCCCCCTCGAAAAATTCGACTAAGTCCTTTAATGGGCCGTCTTTATGGAGGTTTCTATCTTCGCTTATCCACTCTGCTTTTAAAAGTCATACTGCCTTTTGAATTGGTTATATAGGGCAGAAATTTCCTCTTGCTAACGCCCATAACCCTTTGTTGTCACTTACGTGACAATTCTAATACACTTCTTGTACTTTTAGCAGAGTGCAGTGTTGCAGAGTGATAAGCAATAGAAGACAAAAAAGTTCAAAAGCAATTTCATTTATTTACTTGTTTCCAGAATATTACATTGCTTAAAGTAACTCAGCACAAAATGTCAAAATTAAAAACAGCAGGGCAGTTAAAAAAAAAATTTCTCATTACTGGACTATTAAAAACATTGTGTAAACATTAAAAATTAGCTTAGTAACAACTTTTTATAGTCGCCGGTTTCACATTACACGTTAAGTAACTCCTCTTACGGCACAAGCAAGAACAAGCTAACCCAGCTCTGCAGCAGCGTAAGACATCGCCGAAGCAGCCGTATTTATACGAGAATTGCCGGAAGTGCGGAGCAGAGAAGCTTCCGTACAGGTCCGCGATTCGCCGGAAAGGGGCGAGAGGATACAGCGATCGTCCGAGGAGCGCCGCCTAGCGGCGAAAGGTAGAAACTTCATTTCGGACGAAAATCTCGGCCGAGAAGGTTGTGTTTTGAACACATGCAACGATTGCGTAATCGCTAAGATCGATTGCGTAATAGCTTAAACGTGGACAAAAGTTATTTAAATATTAATGGGACTTCTGTTATGTAGTTATGTTTTTAAGAAAAAAAAGGTAAGCAAATATTTCAGGAGGTCTTTATAAGGGGCAGGAATTTATTTAACTTTGAGTTTTGTCCTAACAATTATCAACACATACTGTTACAATGATTAGCTTTTTGTTCTCATTAATTTTAATGTATACTCACCTATCCAAAGAACTTTGAATCCCATTTTTAACATTTTCTAGCACTTGATACCAAAGCCTGCCACTATGCTTTAAACCATCTAAAGCCTTGTTTAGTTTAAGAACCTTTCCTTCTAAACCCTTTTGATAGTGTTCCCCAAAACCTTTTGGAATCTCCATATAAATTTCTTCGTCTAAAGTCCCTTGTACAAAAGCTGTAACAGCATCCATTTGATCTATTTCCAAATCATATATAGCTGCATATGCTAATAAAACTTAAAGTAACAACGCGCAACAGGTGAAAATGTCTCATTGTAGTCTATACCTTCAATTTGGGAAAATCCCTTAGCTACTAAACGACTTTTGTACCTTTCAATTTTACCATCAGAATTGCATTTTAATTTAAACAGCCATTTGCAACCTACAATGTTCTTATCTTTAGGCTTATCAACTAAATCCCACGTTTTGTTTCTTATATGACCAAATATAGTTTTAGACATAGAATCCCTCCAACGGTCTGCATTTACACCATTAAATGCTGCATCAACTGTCTCAGGTTCAGATTCGAATTCATTTGTGATTTCCTGCCAAACCTTTAACAAAACATACATGACTCAAACTTGGCATTTGCAAATTTTGCCTATCATTAGAGATAGAATTACTAAATCGATCTGGGGGTCGGATTTGTCTGCTAGGACAGGTGGGTCACTATTTTCATCACTACTAGCTGTACGAGATTCACTGCTAGCCTCACTAACTCTACTCTCTGATTCACTCTCACTGAGTGATAGGCTTGTTGGAACCTCAATATCTGAATCACTAGTTTCCCTAATTCTTCTTACTGATTCATTCCCACTGTACTATGTCCTATCACAAAAATGTGATGTGCTACCAATTTCTTTACAGTACATTTCATTCTCTAAAAAGTGTGCATCTCGAGCATTTATAATTTCACGAGTTTTAGAAAAAATTAAACAATAGCCTTTTCTATCCTGACTATATCCTAGGAACCAGGGTTTAAGCTGGGTCAGAAAATGCTGGAGCAAAAGTGCTAAAATGTAGAAAAAGCTGTAGCAAAATGCTAAAGAAAATTAGCTGCTTATAAATTAATGTAACACCAATTAATATTAAATTTTCTTCTACTTACACTGTACTATATTTAAATTCAATTTACATAAATAAGAGGTTAGGAAACTATTTCTATTGGAAATCTGAAAATTACTTTTTCGGATTTCCAATAGAAATAGTGAAGCGATATAGAAAGAAGACTTCCCTTTGTTTATCACACGCGTTTCGCCTGGCAGTCCTTTTCTCCCCCTAATTCCTGGCATGCCCTCCTTGTACTCATTCTTATTTGCCAAAACTTCCCATTCCCCCTGATAAGGATCAATGCAGTTAAAATTGACCGTTTTACGATTCATTTACAAAGTGCTATCTGTTAAAACTATCCTGTAACAGAAGTTTCATCAATTAAAACAAACCTTTACGAGCGTTGTGTAACTGCCCCTTCACAAAATTTCAAGCAATGCAATTACACGTTTCTCATAAATACAACCAGATAAAATTTGTTTTTACAAATAATTATTTTTTTCATAATCAGAATGTTTTTCAGATATAACTTGTTTCTTTATTTCATCTATTTTCTTTCGTCCGTGTGACCTGAGAGGTGCCCCTGTGATGTTTGTTTTCAGCATCATAAAAGGGCCATCTGGCATATTTCACTTTCATTGGGAGAAAGGAGAGGGCTCAAAATGATTTCAATGTGAATCCTTAAAAGTGTGTGTTATTCAGTTGTGTATTAATAAGCAATCATGCAGTTCTAAACTCTGCAACACGATGGCAACTCCCATTGTTTATAATTGGCTATTTTACACTCTTATTCGTTTTTGTTCCAAATGATTTCTTAGTGTAATCATTATCTGGCCTTCATACTTCAGTTTATTTACAATATTACAGATGTTCACTAAGCATTAGTGAATTACGGATTCATTTACAGATGCAGAATGATTTATTGCGAGTTAGAAAGTTTGCGCGTGATTTCGAGTTATGCATTTGTTTGAACTTATATCAAAGCCTTTATGAATTGAAGATTTAGAAATAATCTTTAATCATTAACATCAAAACAGTTCTGAATGTTTTTCACATGGTACACAAAAGTGCCTTTTTGGAAAATAAAACGCATTTTTTAATTTTAAATCCCTCCCACTGCTCTTTTTACATATGTCTCGTTACATAGTACACATGTCATGTTACATAATTCGTCGCATTTTGTGAAAAATGCGACTACAGCTTGATCCCTGCTAGGAACATATGCTCTTGTGCTGTTTGGAGTGGCTCTGTTTTGGAGTGTGAACAAAAGCACGGCATCCAAGCACTCTTAGGTATTGTAAATTTGAATTTTCTCCAAACCATTTTTCGTATGGTGTCATACCTGCAACCATGGGCATAGCCAGGGTGGGACAGCTGCGCCCCCCCTAAAATGAGCTAGTCATAAGGTCTGATTATGACAAACCGGACATTCTCCGGTTAGACTCCATGTCCTGCCCCCCCCCCCCCCTCCCTAATGAAAATCCTGGCTACTCCCTTGCCTGCAACTGCAACATTAGGTGAAATATTTTTACAATGATTTGCAGTTTGAATTGCTTCTGCCCTATAAGTTTTATCAAGGTGAGCTGGCTGGTGCTGAATCCCTTTTGATGCCAGATATTTCTCCATTTCACCATTTATATATTCAGTTCCATTATCAGAACATAATTTTTTAATTGATTTGCCAGTTTGCCTTTCAGCAAATACTTGAAATATTTTGAATTTCTCTAACACTTCTGATTTATGCTTTAAGAAATAAACAAAAGTCATACATGACAAATCATCAGTGAAACAGAAAGTAATGAGAACCTCCTATTGATGAAACATTCATGGATCCACATAAATCAGTATGAACTATACCCAGTACATCTTTTGCACATTTAGCTTTACTCTTAGGAAATGATTGTCTATGCATTTTCCCATTAATACAAATGTACAATCTGATAACTTTCCACTAAATGGAAAACCTTCAGCCATTTCTTTTAATCTCACCATTCCACCTTCACTTAGATGGCCCAATCTTTTATGCAATAGGTCATTTGAAACATTCTGAATGTTAACTAATGCCATTTCATTGCTTAAATCAAGAGTATACAAATTATCACTTATACCCGTTCTAGTAGCTACTAAATTATTACCTTTATAAACAAAACACCTTTCTCCAGTGAAAGTAGTAACCATGCCAAACTTTTTATTTAGGTACTTAACAGAAAACAAGTTAGCAGTCAATTTTGGTACATGTAAAACATTACTAAAAGTCACTGTTACCTTTTCCCCCATTTTCTAAGTAAATTAGATGTTACTTTGTCTTCACCCTCAACTTCAATAATAGAGCTACCTGTTTTAATCTGAGTAATCTGAATCTTTCTTATACTCGTCAATTAACTCTATGTGGAGTCATGTGGTAAGATGCACCTAAGTCCATGTGCCAGACATTAGTACCTGGATTGGAACTAGCTACATAACTTTGATATATACGCTTCTTGATTCTTATTGTATTTTTGCCCAACATTTTTGTTATATTTGTCATTAGTTCCACCCTTTTACCTCTGCAAGCTATAGCAATTGGAGCTTTTGTGTCCGACTAATTTGCATTTGAAACATTTTCCCTTAAAGGACCTTTTACCTTTAAATTTTTCATTGATAAAAGCTTTCTCTTTCCCATTATCTAGAGATGGCTTTGTATCTTCAGCCATTAAATGTGGTCTTGCATTGTCAACTGTTATTTCTTCCCCACAATTTTTTAAGGCTACGATAAGGGGATCAAATCTCTCAGGCAAATTAGGTAAATTAGTTCTTGCAATTAGCTCTTCATTAGCTTTCGCACCAGTAGAATTTAGCTGCTGATATGCTGATATAACTTTTTGCAAATATTCAGACATGTCTTTGCAAGCTGTGTTATGTGTATTTACAAGTTTGTTTAGTAATTGAAACTTTTTTGGTAATCCCTTTATCGTTATAAGTTTGAGCTACTTCCCAAGCTGCTTTGCCGCTAGTCAGTTCCCTGATATAGAAAATTAATTCATCAACCCCTTCAACAATGTAGGGCAAGGCTTTGGTATCTTTTGCTGAGTCTCCTTGTGTTCCCTCAACATAAACCCACAAATCCTTTTTAATTAAATGCATCTTCATAGCAAATTTCTAATTTAGATAATTGGCTCTACCGATTAACTGCCTATGAGTGAAAGAGTTCTCTCCCAGCCATGTTTAATTTCAATTCTAAGCTAGCAAGTTAAATGAAATATAATCTTAAGATATTTTCAATAAATTTTCTACTGAATTAATTTATTTCTTTCAAGTTATCAAATATTTAACAATTTATTAGTCTGCAAGTTAATAACATTCTCAAAACTTTGTGCTAACATGAAGCCTAAAACCACATGCTAACATCATCAGGGTGTCGACAGATCAGGGAAATCAGGGAAATCATGGAAAAATCAGGGTACTTTATTGATCTGGAAAAATCATGGAAATATCAGGGAATTTTGCAAAAATATTTAAAAATCATGGAACTTTTGTTTTTGCCCAGTGAACTAGATCATTTTAAATTGTCAATCTGATGCGTGCTCCATTCTAGATCACACGATACTCAACTGATGCACAGATACAGACATTTTACGAATCCGAAACCAGAATACAGATCATACGAGAACATAGAAAAATGAATCCGAGACTCAAGTGATGTAGGCACTATCACTATACGAATCCGAAAAAGCGCATGTATTCGGACTCATTCTAAGATGCGGATCATACAAGAAACCGGATATGCGAATCATATCGGCATGTGAATCAATTTCACACATGTGAATTGCTTCCTGATTAAAGACATAGGTAAAATGAATGGTGGGTCATTCCACGTCAAATCAAACACAAAACTGGAGAAAGTTCACCACACCAACTTAGATTTTCCTCAAATTTTATATAGAGGATTTATAGGCTAAGACATCAACAAATCTCAATTTTGAAGGTTCTACGATAATTAATTACCGAGAAATTAATTATGCAAATTTTTAAGTACTCCAGGCATTTGCAAAAACTAGAAAATACATAAAAGTGCTTGTATCGGAAAACATAAAACTAGCAACAAAAAATGCATGTCACACACAGTGTTAAATTTTAAAAAAAATCTAAAGTTAAAATTTTCAATTACTTTTAATTTAACCCTGTTGTTTTTGACAATCATCCATCAGCCAATAAATCTTTGTAATTCTGTATGACATTCGAGTCAATAGAAGGAACAAAGTTTATTAAAAGAATTGAATTCCTGTAAGTTACAATACTTATTTACCTTTAACAGAATGCGAACAAAATTGTGCTTTGACTAGTTTTCTGGATACAGCAATTTGAAATAGGTTTTACTGTATACTGTATTAAATTTTTATTGTTACAACAACTAGCATAGCAATGTCAGGCACATTGTCAAATTGCACATTTGGTGATATATTGCAGAATAAATGTCATGTAATCAGTTACTCACGGCAAACTTTTACGTCTACCCTCCTAGGAGGATTATATTCGAAATGTTCTGAAATCGATTTTTAGGCATTCTTAAGTGTTGTGTATTTTACAGCAAGAATTTTATCGATATCTCTTTTCTTCTTTGAGATCCCGCATAATATGTGAAAAGAGCATTTTGGGCCTTTATCCTCCATAAATTACGAATTTTGGAAAGTACTCTCTAATCTAGCACCTACGCTATAGAATCCCACTCGTGCTAAATTTCGTGTTATTAGCTTCAGTAGTTTTGGCTAGGTAAAATATTGACATACTGAAAACGGATAGAACTTTCCGGTAGACCTAATATATATATATATATATACATATATATGTTTTATCAAACATTGTTCTTTCTTTTGAGTTCAATATCACACAGAATTCCAAAGATTAATTGGCTGATGGATGACTGCCGAAAACAACAGGGTTAAATGAAAAATAATTCTAAATTTTAATTTTAGAAATCTTTTTAATTTAACATTGTTTTACATGCATTTTTTGTTGTTTGTTTGTTTTACGTTTTCCGATCCAAGCACTTTGATATATTTTCTAGTTTTTGAAAATGCCTGGAGTAGTAGTTAAACTTCAGATGTCAATTTAAAAGACATAGGAAAATTGACTAACACTTCTGAATTTTCTCATCTTCAGTATAAATATTGCATATGAAAATCCTCATATATAGGTACATACATACATTTTTTTTTCTCTGCTCCTGAGCAGAAAGCCAAGATGAAATTATTTTGGGATGTAGGATTATTCCATCTTAACAACATATAAAAATTTAAAACATGTGTCTGATCAGACATGCCGAAAAAAAATCATGATGGTTTTTAGCAAATGCAGTGCTCATGCATAAACTATAGAAGATACGCAAATTTCGATAACATTTTTGGAATCAGCGTAAAAAGTTACTCCTAGAAACAAATTTTCACTTCAGTAACTTTTACAGGTAAGGAGTTATTTAAGGAATTGAGAAAAAAGTTGGCGCATCTTGCAGAAAACTTAAAAATTTGTATAATTAATTATCGTAGAACCTTCAAAATTGAGATTTGTTGATGTCTTAGCCTATAAATCATCTATATAAAATTTGAGAAAAATCAGAGTTGGTGTGGTGAACTGCACTGTTTGATCTGACGTGGAATGACCCTGGTAAAAGATGATTTAGTCTTCTACTGCGCCGTTGTGTTTTTTAAAGTGATGGGACATTTGAGTGATGCCTGCTAAGCTCCCTCGCAAGACGATTTTTTTTTATAGATAGTGCTCATTTTTAAGCCTTTTTACATATTTTTTAAAATTTAAAACGATACATTGATTGAAATAAAATAAGTTGACTAGGTGGCCAGTTTATTTTGATCAGTCATCCTTACGCGTAAAATTGAACACTATAAAACGAGGAAACTTTCTGCTACATATTGTCTTTTAGTGCTCAACTAAATTTTATGTTTGGATTTATGAAACTGAACTACAGTTTTATTATTATTAAGCATTTTTGTGGTTTTCTATTATTTATTTCCCTATATGAAGCATTCACCTGTTGGTGCATGATACACAATGGTGATTTACATGAAAGATTATGGTATGTATATAATTAGTTCTGGAAATTTGATAAAGATAGTCAGGGAAATCATAGAAAAATCAGGGGAACTTTTTTTCTCAATTTCTATAGCCACCCTGATCATGCCTTAAAAAAAAAAAAAAGTGCTATCATAACTGACCATGTGGTGGACAAACTTAAGTAATTTAATATTAAAAGTTATTCATAAAATTAAATTATATCATTGTTACTAATGTTTAACACATTAAATTTCTTTCTAAACTACCTGGGCTCTTAACCTATTAAAATATCAAACACATATGTGAGAATCCAGCTTGCAGAGCATCTTATGCAGAGGAATAACTAGACACGTGCTACATGTTTGGCCGCTAAGAGTGAAGTAAGACTTTATTCATTATGAAGCGTAAGCAGAAGCTACACAGTGGTGCTGCCATTTAGGGGGGGGGGCATTTAAAACTAACAATTTCAACATATTCAAATGGTATCAATGGGAGATTTTAGAACATTCTATATATTCCTATAAAACTTGACTAGTTTTTCCAAAACAAAAAATTTAAATAAAAAAATGCATGTATTATAAACCATATAATAAACTAAAAAACAAATAATAAAATAACAAAAATCTAAAAGTTCTTTGCTTTAAAGATAACATTTCATACTTTTTGTGGCTGAGATGTGCAATTGTTTGTTTTCAGTATGGGAAGAAGATTCGAGAGAACTACAAGGAGGTGCAGTCAAGACATTCAGACAGCAGTCCCATGAGCTGTACGGCAACAACAGACAGTTCTATGATGAATTCCCTTGACTCTATATTGGCTGTGAGTATAATTTTTTCTGTGGGAGGTGATGCATATCACACATTTCAGCATTCTAATTTTTCTTTTGTTTAGATTTTATCAATTGAAAAAGCATTATTTTGTAATCCTTAACAACATATATCAATTTAATTTTGTCTGATTTAGACGAAAAAAATTATACACTCAAAAGAATTGACAGAATTCTTTTGAGTGCTCTAATAAAAGGAATATATTAGGTTGTAACGAAAGTTTTCCGCCGCACAGTGGAGTATTCGTATCAAAATCCTGGCCAAAAGTCGAAAATTTAAAATTTCTTTAAAAACAGTAATATATATGTTTTTGGATAGCCTAGTAACTGATGCATCATGTAATACATGTTTTTGGACCATAATTCATATCCAAAAGATGCAACACTCAGTTTAAAAGCAAGTTTCTTCATTTACGGCAAGAGATTTCAGCGTTTTCTATTACTCCGTCTTGCATTTTTTACGGGCTCTTTAAATTAATTTACTGATTTGATACTAAGTATTATTGTAGTAAAATATATGTATTTTAATTATATGTATCTATTAGCTTGAAAAAATAATATGACTTTATTTTAAAAAATTGTAAACTTTTTTTTTCTAATTTTTTTTCAAAAATCCACATTTCAAAAGGCTTTTTGAAGGGTGTCGCGGCTTGTCGCACCTAATTTCAACTATAATCATAATTATTACAGTATTGAGTGTCTATTCCAAGAAAAAAATGTTCCCCCAACATCCACCATTTTTATAAAAAAAAAATTCGACGAGTGATCACAAAAGGGATACAAACATACGCGCTTCTATTTCTCATAATTTATAAATTATGTGCAAGTGTTTGGATAAAGGTATATAAAATTTCATTTCAGTTAAGATTTAACATCGGTATTTTAAATTCAGTATGTAATTTGTTATTTTTCTGATGTAAATTTGCTATAAGAAGAAAATTTCTACAGATTCCAAAATTGCCCTTTCTTAGTCCTATAAATAGTCCCATCTATTTACAGCTTAGTTTTACATTTATGTCGTAAATTGTGTCCAAAGCAAAAGCTCCCCATTTTTGGATGTCAAAGGTTGGCAACTGTGACTCCGGGTCATTGGAGTGTGAGTGTGTAAACAGAAACACGTGCTAGCTCTTTAAGTCCTTTTGAAGTGCTGGCTTGAAATAAATTACTTTCTCCTCGAGCTTGGAATGAGATTTTATGGGTTTGCAAAGGGGGCTTCTTTTAAGCAGTGCCCTTATATGATCTGCTCTAGATAAAGGCCAGCAGTGAGACCCTATAACTTCTTCCAGAGGGACCCGATGGTGGTCTATCTCTCTCTCTCTATCTCTCTCACACACACACACACACACACAAACACACACAAAAAAAAAGGGGGGGGGGGGAAGAAGGAGAAGAAACAGAAAGTGATTTTGAGTGAAGACGAATATCGGAGTTCAAAAGAATCAGAATGAAAAAGTTAATCTTCAGAAGTCATTAGAAAACTAAGATCCATATAGTAACTGCATTTAGAAAAGTGAAAAATCTGAAAACTTTTATGATAAAAATTGATTTGTTGATAAGTAGTATTATATTTATAAGTATTATAAGTAAAGTATTACATTTATATATTTTTATTGTGGTTAAGGCAGCGTTTCTCAACCTGTGGGGCGCACCCCCCAAGAGGGCGCAGAGCGTTTCCAGGGGAGGCACGAGAAAAACCAAAGAGCAAGTAATGATGCACAATTTTAAAAAATCACATTATTTATTCTCATTTTTACTCAAAAATATATCCATTTTCGCTTAAAATGTTCATTCAAACTTTACTGATAACATTATTTTGTAGAAAATTAGACTAAATGTTCATTGTTCAGCATACATTCAGTTTTTTAATCTTTAACAATGTGAAGGGGGGGGCGCTACCGTAAGTTAGCCTTTGTTGGGGGAGGCGAAGTTAAAAGATTGAGAACCGCTGGGTTAAGGCACGGCTATTTTCCTTACGGGAAGGTTGCCTTGGCGGAGGGCTTTTTAAGAGGCTCTAATGCGTATTTCACGTGACATCTGGAGAAAATCGCCCAAAACTCCAGACCGTTAGATCGACAGCCGCGTAGTATTACATTTATAAGTGGCATTATACAAAAGCAGTACTTCTCAGTAAGGGACACTCCCCAGACAAGACATTTGTTAGAAACCAACTTTGAGTCGTTTAGCGATATATCGCCAAATTTGGCGACGACACGCTTTTTTATATAATTTAAGAAGTATATAATACTAAAAAGCAAGTCAAAAGTCAACAGTAATGATTTTAACGTTAAAACACATGAAAAATATTTTTGGCCAGGATTTTGACACAAATACTCCACTGTGCGCCGTTGCAAGTATAGTCTGCACAAACAGTTCGCGTGGGTGTCTTTGCCAATATTTTGTCAAACAATTTTTGTTAATTGAAAGAAAAAGACTTGTTTTAGAGCACTGTGTTGTGAAATCTGTAAAACAATATCTTTATGATTAAGTATAAGGTGTCTGAAATGGAACTATTATGCTATTAGATTGAACCATCATTTACTCTCAGTTCTGTTGCAAAAAGTCAGCTACAAAATGACACCGAATCATGTGTACAGCTTAAGGTACTACTGTAGTATTATATAACACTTTGAAGATTTGGTACCGAAAGTTCAAAAACGAGGACTATGACATTCAAGAAGCAGAGCGCTCTGGCCAGCCTTCTGATGCTGATGAGGCTCACCAACGAGAATTTGTGGAAGAAGATAAAATATTCATCCACTCGAGAGCTAGCTAAAGGAGTTAGACTTTAGTGCCATGTTCATTAGTCGCGCTAGGCATCATATATAAGGTCAAACGCTGGGTACCGCATGAGCTGATTCAAGTAAATTTGGTGGAAAACTTTCGTTACAACCTGATAAATGTAACAAACACCGTTTTTAATAGGATATATGGTACAGTAAATAGAGATGAGATATAAATTTCAAAGTAATCAGTGTATATTTACGCCAGTTAGATCACAGATGAACAGACAAAAAATAATTCTAATAAACTGAGAATTGATGTTTATCAAAAACAGCTCAAATTGTCTTGACACTGAGATTCAATCGTACATTTTGCATTTTTGTGAGTACATGGAACATATTTATTTTCTTTAACATGAGAAAGTTGTTTCTGCTTGCTATTTTACTTGATAAAAAGTTTTTGTTAAATAAAATTTTAAAGTTATATTAACAAACATAAAATGAAATATTTTATGCTATAATGTTTATATCATGCCCAAAAGTATTTATCAACAGTAAGATTAACCCTTTATCAAAAAGATTCAATATATATATATTTTTTAATGATATTTATGACCCCTGAAGACAAGCATTCGTTTCCTGGCAAGAAATGAGTGAGAGAAGCCAGGCAAATCTTTCTTTTTCTTCCCCCCCCCCCTCTTTGGTAGACGGATGGTAGTTGACATTACATCTTTCTTAGTTTGCTTTGCTAATTTTGATGACATGTTGACCAAAAGTATATTGGGTGTTTTGGATTTAGGTGATTTTGAGTAAAAAGTCTGCTATAAAAATGAAAATGTTTCAACCAATACACAAGCAGTAACAAGTGTTTGAAAATTCATCCCGACACAAGTGTTACATAAGTGTCGTTGAACCCTTCCCTGCCTTCCTGTCATAAACTGCCACATTTGATTAAACCTCTCCCCCTCTTTGAGCATTACATTATTTATAGAAGCCCCCTTAATGTGTGTAGAAACCCAGGTCTCGGAATGAGCGTATGCTTTAATTTTGTCTTCTTCCTCTCCTGTAGGATTATACTCCAATGAAGCCTCGTGTTGCAATGGACTTCACTGGGACTCAAAGTAGGATTGTGGATGACCCTCGTGAAGCAAAGGCTATTGCTGCAGCTGAAGGGCACAACTGGAAGGTGAGAACTTTATTTAAAAATTGAGATTGCCACTCTCTTTTAAATAGACTTTTTTATGTGTGTGTTATGTATGTACAGTAGACTCCAGTTAATCAGACCACATCGGGACGAGACCATTTTGGTCCAATTACACTAACATTCCCCTAAGTTACGAAATATGCTATATATTACATAGTAGCACATTGAAATGCCATTATGACCTTTATTGTGTGACACGCATGTCGAAGGAGAATACAAATCAGAGTTACAATTGACCACAAATTTTATTCATTGGAAAAATTCACAAACAATTTTTTAAACAATACAATTTTTTATACAGATATTCAGCATACAAAAGCATAGTAAAAAATGTTCTTAGCACATTTAAGTCTATGTTTATAGAACTTATCCAGCTTCATTTGGCGCATTCTCTTGACTGATTGCACTTTCACAAAATCTCCACAGACGTCTAAGCAGCAATCAGATTACCTTCATTTCCTTCTAGCATAAAATAGCATCAAAAGGTTTCAATGCATTTCCTTGCATCTTGTGTTGTCACTTGCTCCATCACATTAGGGATAACATCATCTCTTTCATGGTCTGCCGATGCTGTCATGCATTTTTCTGCAATTTGAGGAACAACTACAGCACCGTAATCTTCATGTTAATCGAAGCATTGCAGCTTGTTGTCAATGGACAAAAATTCTGTGTTATTTTTGCCTTATTGAAGTGCTATTGTATGGTACGATTAAGAATTTTGGTCCAAATAAGCGAAGAGTGTTAAGCTTATGAAATAGGATTTGTATCGGTTCTTTAGGATTTGGTCCAATTAAGCAGCTGGTCCGATACCGGAATCGACTGTATATATTTGTCGAAATTTGCTGTGTTAATGTTTTAGAAAATAAATGCAGTTCAAGTTTATTTAGGATGTCATCCAATTGTGTGAGACATTTTGCATATTTTTTGGTCAATCTCTACTTGTTATAAAAGATGTCTCTGTGTGTGTGCGCATCTGTGGCATTAAGCAACTACATGTGGATAAACTAAAGATGAACCAAAGCACAAAGGAAGCTCTAAATATGAAGTTATGTATCTCAAAGTGATTCTTTTATTCAATCTTCTATGGATTTTTCAGCACTTTTTCACACATATTCAGTGATAGCAGTGGAAATAATATCTACAAAAAATAAAGAATGGTCGTTATATCATGGGATAGATGAGAAAAATTTCAAAAACAGTTCATTCTGAATTTTTAACAATTTACTGATTTTTGAGATTTTTTAAAAACACTCCACAATTATTGAAAATTTTCGAGAGATAATTTTTAAACTTATACATGCTCAAATCTATCCATCATATTTTTTTATTTGATCAGATTATAAAATGAACACTGAGCCCCCCTTTTGAACTTTGAAATTCATAGAAAATCCCTAAATTTATATTATTAATTTGTTTAGAGTTAAATAGGATTTTAAATTCAATTAGCTGCTGCATGAAAATTTTCTTATTTAGCCATTACATTTTTGTTTTGCCTTCTCTTGGTAATGCAATTATTGAAACTGCATTTTAAAAAAGTTTGTAACAATACAAGTTTGTAAACATATTCAAAATCCATCCAGATTAATAAATTCTAACTTAAAATTCACACCATGAATGAATTCAGCAAATTCTCAGACTTCCAATTAACTGAGGAGTAACCATTGATTAAAATTTAAGATTATGTATCATTGACAAATTTTCAAATTTTTGCAGTCTGGAATCTATCAGTCATTTTTTTAAATTTTATCATATAATAAAATGCACAATAAGGCCTTTTTAAAAAGATAAATCTATTGATATTTCTTTATTGTTTACAAATATTAAAGTAAAACAATATTTTGCTCTTAATTAGTTGATTCATGATGCCTTTACTTTTTTTTGTTGCGATTGTTTTAGCTATGAAAGCATTTAATAATTCTGCATAAAATAAACTGCAGATTTTAAGAACATCTATCATACAGATGGCTAAAGCTCCATGCATATGCTGTGGGTAAGAACATAGTAAGCTTGTGTAGTTCAGTGTTAAGTTGAAAAATCTGTAGCCCCTTATGTGAAGGTAAAGCTACCTAATGGCTGCAATAGCATTTAAATCAGACAACTTTTAAAGTACCAGTGAATTAATGTTTTATTTGTTTCATAATATGTATTTCATTTTTAAAATTTAGAACTCTAAAAATTACTTTAGTTTTTATTTGATTATTAAATTGGACAGCTGAAGTGGCAGTAATGGATTCTGATACTGTGGTAACTATTATGATAAATAGAATATGAAAAGTTTTACTTATTTTAAATTCTAATCGTAAGTGATTTTGATATTATTTTGATGCCACAAATTTGGAATAGTATCAGGAAGACAGGATAACACATTTTGAGGAAAAATTACATCACAATCATTTATTTTTTTACTGCAGCCATGGTAGCCAAATGTTAGCCATCATTCAAGACTTGATTGGCAGTGACTCATTGTGAAAGTTATTAATATAAGTATGTATTTTCAAAATTATTAATATATTAATGTATCAAATCTTTAATTGCAATTTTGTTCATGTGATCAAAATTTTTCCTGCAACTTTGCAGAAATTTTGCTCTTTCTTTAGTTATACAAATAATTTTTATTTTTCTGAATTTATTTTACTTTTCACGTAACTTTTAAACTTGTATAAAGTAAGTTTTGTTTGATATTCCATTTAATTTTGGGCAAAATACACAAATGTACTTAAATGTTGACTGACTTGACATCAAGTCTAATTTCAGCTGTTTATAGGATACTAGAAATCAAAGCCCACTGTCGAGGCAATTAAAATGGGCAACAAACCAGCTAGAAAAAACATTTGAAAAAAAAAATGTCTACACACAATATATTTTATCTTCATTCACCTAAAATAAATAACTTCATATCAATTTTTATTATATACCCAAATCGAATTGAATGCTCTTCTCTAAATGCACGGAAACTTTTTGCATTTGAACGATTTCGTTTTGTGCAAACAGACCCTCTTATATTATTTTAATAAAAAAATAAATGAATCTATGTTATCTGGAAAAACTATTTAAAACGAATTGAAATCGCAACTTTCCCTTCGAAGCCTGATGACAGCGACTGTGACTTCATACCGATTACCAATTTCTAAGTTTAAAATTAAATCCAATAAAGTACAGTGAAAATATTTCCTAACTAACATAATTTAAATATTGCAAAGAACTAGAAATCATATTGTGGAGTTAATTTCCTCATAAAGAAATTTTCAATTCCTAGGCTCTGTCGGCTAAACTAGAAAAATCAAAATGGCGCAAAGATGCCATGTTGAAAGAAAAATAAATGAGATACTCTGATTTTAAAAGTAACAAATATTTATTAATTATAACTATAAAAACTTTGAATATTTTTACAACAATATCAATATAAATTATCAAACCCTACTGGACACAACATCTTTTACAATAATACCGAATTTTAATTTCCTAAGAGCACATGCAAACTAATCATTTTTTTTTACTTATAGTCGACATAAAAGAAACAAAAAAAAAAAAGATAGAGAAAAATAAAAGGACTTATCAAAAGGGGTGCCCCCCGTATGGTCACAGATTATGTATTGATCATCCTCTTGCTCCTCAAGGAGACTACATCGATCCTTGGAGAAGGCTCCATTGCACCTTCAAGTCGTAAGAATCTCCCACCTCAGCACCAGAGACAGCAAACCAGATCAGCTGATGAAAACCCAGGCAAGGGAGAGTGAGCATTTCACATCGCTGCTCTTTCATTGAACACACTGAACAGCGGTTAGATTCTTCCGCTCGGAAGTAGTTCGACTGTGAATTTAATTTCTCAATCTTGCACAGTCTGTTTAAATAGTAAATACTAGCTTGTAGATTTATTGTAAGTTGAATATTTAGCAAAATGTTAATTATTTATACAGGGTGACAACAGATCATAGAAATCAGGGAAAAATCAGCGTATTTTATCCATCTGGAAATCATGGAAATATCAGGGAATTTTGTAAAAATATCCAAAAATCAGGAAACTTTTGTTTCCTCCTAGTGAACAAGAACATTTTTAGTTGTGGATCAATGTCTAATTCTCAAGTCATAGGTTCGTTCTGGATCATACAATACTCAAATGATGCAGACACTTTACGAATCCAAGACCTTCAAGTGATGTAGGCAGGCCCGGACTGGGAGAGAGGGGCCCGCTCGTTTCAAGAGAAAGGGGGGGGGCGGGTTCTTGTGCAACCGATAAATAATAGGATGTGTTAACTTTCGGGGTATGGGGGAGGTATGGTGTTATTATTAATTAATTATGATTGATAATTAAGGCATTTATAAAATATTGATCTATTAATTAATATGTGTCATTCATATTAATTAATCCCTTGTTCATTCGGGAACCCTCACTCAAAAAATTTTGAGAACTACATTTAAAATGAAGTGCTTTGAAGCCTTCTGGTGCGCAATTGCAGCTGCAAAAATTTTTTTATGTGTCAAGCTTCATTCAAGTGCTATCAGCATAGGCGCACTCACGGAGGGGGCTATGGGGGCTGAAGCCCCCCTAAATGTAGAAAGTTAGAAGTGAAAAGCGTTAAAAAAAATGAAAACTGTCGCTAATGAATTAATTTTTTTAGTTCTTTCGTTCTTTTAACTGTCCTCAAATTATTTCTAACCAAAAAAGACATTTATTTAAAAAAGTTTTTAAATAAATGCTCACAGTTAGTTGAAACACTGTTACACACGGTTACAACATCACTCGAAAGATCAGATAATTATTTATGACTCTATAATGAGTTACATTGCTTGTGTTCTATGGGACGGTCAAGTGATACTGAATATTTTGACGTTATAAGAGAGTTGTAACTAACCGAGATCACTATGACTGAGTTCAGCAATATTATGTAGGCCAGCCCCCTCTAAACTAAAATCCTGGGTGCGCCACTGGCTATCAGTATAGCACATTTTTTTCTTTTCCTTCTTTTTTCTGTTTGGGGGGCCTGCCCTCAGCAGGGAGGGCCCGCCGAGGTCGGGGGCCGACCCATCTGCAGACAGTCGGACACCCTGGCCAGTCTGGGTCTGGATGTAGGCACTATATGAGTCCAAAACTGCAGGTATTCGAACTTGTACTAAGATACTTATCATACGAGAAACCAGACATACGAATCATATACGAGAATAGGCATAACTTACTAAGTGCAAGAGACAACAATTGCTCCCTAAAATTCAAGAAAATTCGGCAGAGGCGCACACAGGATTTTCTCTTGGAGGGGGTCCAATGCATAAATCTGTAATACAAGCCAGCTGAAGAAATGCAGATTTTTAAATAGTTTTATCGTAACCCCCTTTTACTGTGTTTTTATTTATCTATAATTGCAGAATATAAGAATGTGTTATCTTCTAACATATTTCAAAGTCAAAAATTGCATGACGATTTAACGAAGGAAAATTGACAACTCTTTTGGGAGGGGTCCGGACCCCTTTGACCCCTCCCTTGTGTGCGCCGCTGAAATTCAGATATAACCTATTTGAAAATGTATTTTCCACAATAGGAAACATTCTCCCCAATGTTAAATGCCAGCTTAGGCATGTGTATCAATCAGATATATGAATGCAAACTCGAAACTCTCTTTTTGGATCAAAACTTCTGCATCTGGGTGATCCAGTAACGAATCATTTTCAAAAGTAATGATTTATTACCCCCTAGTGGTCGATCGGCGATTGCCCTTTACACCAAGAGGATGGAAATTTGTTGTAATTGTAACCCCTGTCCCCTTATTCCCACAAACCTCAAAATGCATGTAGACTGGACACCCCTGTGCTTTCTCTGTGACTAAAATGATCGGGAGCAGTGTGTGTGTGTGTGGGGGGGGGGGGGTGCTGAGAGCTGCCAGATGTTCCCGAAGATGATTTACAAGTTCATGAACAAAAGATCAGTACTCTTTCGCTTTGGAGAAAGGAGAAAGTGATTTGAGAAAAAGATTTACAGTAAAAGCCACCAAGCTTGAGATGGTTTGCGAGATTATGGCCGTAGCCGAAATGATGATTGACCACAGACTTTTAATGAATTCAAGGTATCCATAGACCTTACAGTATTGGAAGTCTTTTGGGTGACGCCGTAAATAAATTATCCAGTTGATTGTGATCAAAAAAGAGATGCACTATTAGATGTTACAATAGTTCTAAATTAAGGATGTAACAGATATCCAGCAAGTATCCGGTTTCCGGCTGATTTTTTAATATACAAAATACCGTCAGATATGCGAATTATAACTATCGGATATCAGACTTCTCTGCCGGATATCCGGCGGCTATATACTACTAAAGTTCAGTCTATAATATGCATGGGACAGGATGGAAAAATTATATTGGAACATTCTTGATAAAGGGATATCTCTCTATTCTAAAAAAAAGTAATGGCCGCTGGCGCTGTCAAAGCTTGTTTCCCTATCTCCTCCTAAACCGTGGGGATTTGAGTTTCGACTAAGGTACCCACAGATTCGAAAAATTCCGAGGAACCTGCTAAGCTGACTTAAATTTCGAAAATCGAATTATTTGAGAAGATATTAATAAAAAACTGAAAAAATAAACATAATGGTTGCCAAATTTGGCATAAAATCATTCATTCCTTTGCAACAAAGCGTTTCCAAGTATCTAGAATCACGTGAAATTTACAAACATGAGTTAGTTTTTATTTTGGCATAAAATGGCGTAATTCTATCTGTCTTCTATATTAATAAAACAATGTGTAAACTGTTATTTAGTTTGTTTGAATGTGTCTCGCATAGCTCGCAGACGGGTGATCGTAGACCTACCAAATTTTGTACAGAAATTTTCCATGACAGTTCCCAACACACCTCGAAGCGATTTTTTTCAAAATTCGAATTATTTTAGGAGATATTGATAAAAAACGTATCGCAAAAGGCTAATTTTTGCTTTCCGCCATTTCGTAATTGTAACCCCACAGTGAAAAAAGCGACATTTAAGCTTATCTAGGTTGCCACATTCGGCAAGTTTATTAAATGATTCAGACTCTTTAACTAAAAATAAAAGAATAACGATTTTTTTTTGTCTAGATTATTTGTAAGGCTGTTTTTCAATTAAAATATCGTGTGCATGGGAAATCAGAGCAGGAATGAAATGTTTTATACTCAAAAGAAACATATTTAGAAATTTTCTGAGACTAAAATGTGCAACTTTTTAATTTGGCAAAAAATTAAACGGTTTTGTGCAATTTTGAGGAGATGATTCTAATGCTTGGCGCAATTTATCATAATTTATCATCTGCTGAATACACCTGAGAATAAGTTTTTGAAATTTTCATTCAGTTGGAATTGTGCATTTTTCTGTGCAGCTTTTCTCCATCTATTAATGACTATGTCATTTTATCTCTCACCCCCTTTATTGAAAATTGTATGAAAAACGTGTCCCAAAAATGCGACATAAAAGTATGCCACATAATTTTACATATATTTAAATACTATTAGTCCACAACAGCTTTAATCTATTGTTACAATATTTCGTAAGCTATAGAATAGGCTTTACATATATTTAAATACTATTAGTTCACAACAGTTTTAATCTATTGTTACAATATTTCGTAAGCTGTAGAATAGGCATCACCTGTTTTTTTCTATAAATAGGTTACAATAATATGAAATAAGTAACTCAAAATGTGTTACACAAAGTTGACAATTTTCAAATAGTAAGTTCGCTTAGACAACAGGAGTTTAGAATTAGCGATTATTCGTTTTTCCAAAACAGAATAACTAATATCTTGAAAATGAAAAATAATTAAAATGCAGATTATTTTAAAGCCGGTTCAGTCCAGTTGGATTATTTGCTACCAGTAGAAATATTTGGCGGCGTTAACTATACCATTATAGCAGTTATAGTACACTTTGGATATTTGCTAGCGCGGCGAGATGGTATAATTCGTGGTGCTAAGTACGCCAATCTGCAAACGATCTTATTGTTCCCGTAAGTGCCAACAATCCAAGTTAAATTTAGAAGTGTCAACACCCGGGAAACAAAATTTGTGTTGAGAAGTAGATGGCCACGAATGAAGAGTGTTATGGAAACAAGGATAGCTACTTAGTTAACGAGAGACATTGACTTTTATTTATCACAGCTTGGCACAGAAGTATATCACAGTCATTGAATTTCATAAGTACTTGCAAAAAGGATTTAACAATTGCTTAAAAATTATTTAAATATCACATCCATTCTTTATCACAGCTCGGCACAGGAATATATCACAGTCTGTAAATTTCATAAGTACTGGCAAAAGGGATTAACGATTTCAACTTCTGCTTCAACGATTGCTTTAAAAGCTATTTAAATATTAATTCTAATTTGCTGCTTTACCTTGAAGAAAACATGTCAACCGGGAAAAATTCCAATCTTCAAGAGATGAAAAATTACGATGGAAAAACTAAGTTCTTTGTGACAGCACTTTAAAAGAAATTCTAACTCCTACTTTACTTTAAAAACAAGTTAAAATTAGAAACATTTAGTATTGATTAAAAACGTACTATCATTTAAAGATTAATTATAAGCAGGTTTGGATGGCTGAACATTAACTTATCTTAAACTAAAGAGCATTTCCGATTGCTCGTACTGCTACATCGCCACAACTTCTGTCTGCTGTTTATCTGCCACAATTACGGCGAAGCTCCTCCTTTTATTTTTCACCGTCGACGGCGCATCTCATTTCTGAGTTGTTCTCCGGCTGCTTGTTTGAACGGCATTTACCGGGCTTCTAAAGCGCGCCGGTGATTGGGCGAACAGCTTGTAGCAGTTTCCTCCGGGCGATGCTTACTTCGCCAACCAACCATTACAGTCACCCAAGATGGCGGCTGTTACGAACCGGAGATTTGTGCCGTGCGTCTTAAACAAACGTTGACGCAAGCAAAGATTTTGAACAAGGTTTAAATTTAATAAAAAGTTACTCCTTTAAATTCATTTGGCTTTTAAGTTAAATTATTTGCATTCGGGAATTTATTAAACTGAGTTTATGTTGTTAAAACTTTATTTGAACCTTTTTTTAATGCAGCCTTTAAAGTTGGAAAATTTCACAATTCAGGTGAGTCTGAGAGTTAAATAAACATAAGAGTTGGGATATTTATTGTTCACAAATAGCTATTGGGAACATATATAAATGAAAATATGGATAACGGTTTTCCGGTAACCTTAAATGAACAGTAATTATAGCTTGTGAGCATGTGTAAATTGCCAAATAATGAAAAGTCGCCATGGGTGGCAAGCTATCCTATCTGTTCTGTAGCTTTTATTAACTTTACATGTACGCAAGTCGCCATATAATGAAAAATTGCCATGGGTGGCAAATTCGCAAGGTGTCCAATAGGTTTTACATTATTAAAAATACAGCTGAAACAGATGTTCTGATTTTATTACACTTTAGTTCCTAATTAATATAGCTTTTGAATGGCAACATTAAATATCATTGTGTTTCTGAGGAGTGCAAATAATTTTTCCAGCGATTATAAGCGGAGTCCGCACTCCGGGTGGAGTATAGCTCAGGACACGTACAACACGGATTCCCATAACAAAATATCTTCTGGTCTATTGTAGTGTGGAGTTTAAATTTTTATGTACCAATGAACATGCAAGAACCAAGCAATGTGTAGCTCAGTAACATTCTATCTGATCCAATCTTCGGGTTTTGTCTGTTGAAATTATGTCTTTTTTACGAATAAGCCTTATTAGGGGCCGAATGCCTCATACGAAAAGCTAGCGTAGCGAGTCTGCTGGCCTTGGCCTCTTGTATATAAAAAAGAGGGATATATTTTTTAACAGAAAAAACAGCAAATGGATCATTCAAGATAAACACACAATTTCAACTTTTGTTCAGTAATTTTGAGCTCATTTATAACTAGTTAGGCTAATATTTAGAGTTGATTTCATGCTGCTAAGTGCCGCTTAGTTGACATTTTCTGAACTTAAAAAAAAAAAAAAAAGCACATCTCATGTAGTGTCCATGTGCAAATTTGGTGATTATCTTCTCATCCTCTTCGGCTGTAGACTGCTGTTTATAGGAGAAGTTAAATTATAAGCACTGTGTAGTGTCATTTGAAAAATATGTGTATTCAGTATATGCGATTTCTCTCATGGTAGTCCCAGAAATAATGTAATTTTACATTCTCTCCATATGGAGTTTCTCTGATATTTTTAATTTGCTCCGGAAATCCAATAATTAACAAAAAAAAAAAACTCTGATTATTCTGTCTTAAAAATTTATTTACAGAGGCAGGGAGAAATTTTCAATCTTCATATTTTTTCTAAATGACAATCTTTTACTGAGCATTCCTTTATTGAAGTCTTCAAAACCTAATGATTAAAAATTAACCCTTATTTCACGTGTTATTTTTGAATTGAATTTAGCTATTTAAATACACTTATGATATTCTGGAAGATTTTTTAAAAGTTGTCTACTTAAAATGTGTTCATTTAAAATGTTTTTGTGAAATATTTATTAATGAAAATTATAACATGGTATTTTACTAGTTTAAAACATTTGTTCTCGTTACTACGACAGTATTCTGTATATTATTTGCTAAATGCCAGTTATATTGGCCTTTAGACCATTAAACTCATATTGTGTATATTATCACTCCATAGATAAAGTACTTTGACTAATCTTTTGTGTGTGTGTGTGTGTGTCAGGGTTTTGGATCTGCCCACATAACCAAAAAAACCCGGGTGGGTTTAAAAAAAAAATCCAATAAAACCCACACAGAAACGGGTTTTGGGGGGTTTTTTTATTAATCCTTTCTTTCATTTAAATCATTTGTTATTTGATATTAAATATATATAATATTACCTACATAACTTAATGCATTATATTAGATAAATATATATATGCCAGTTTAATTTTTTATAATTATTTTCCAAATTCAACATAAACAATAACCTTTTTAAAAATAATACCTTGAGCTAATTCTATCTGCAATATTTGTTTTGAAATGAACAGGTATAGAATACAGGCAGGGATATCTTAAGAATTTATCTCTTCATTCATATTTAAAACCTTATTTATTAAAATATGTAATTATCAGTATAGTGTCATCAAAAAAAAAAAAATCCTTTCCCAGATAAGAGAAGAATAGGACATGTCTCTCTCTCTCTCTTACAGCTTACAAGCATGCATCTCAAGAATGAATTCAGGTTCAGGAAACCATCCTGTATTCTATTAGTTGCTGCATTACTTTATTACTGAGAAATATAAAACTGATTCATTATACATTGCTTATGTGGGATTTAATATCAGACATATTAATTCTAGATTTTTTAAAGTAAAAAGGAATAGATATTTCAAGCAAAAATGAATAACTATAAAGAAAATTATTAAATAAATAGTAGTTCTGCAGTAAGTTGGCCTGCAAAGTGTTTACTGACTTATACTCTAACTAGGAAATATAACTATCACTTAAAAAACATAAAGGTAAAAAAAATTAAAAAGTTCATTAATTTAAAAAGTAATAAAAAACAGCCAATCAAAAACAACATATTTTTCTAAGTGAACAATAATATACTTTTATATAGTCATAAAACAAATTGAGCCCTTTATAAATGCTGGCAGAAAAAGATAGTGCTGCATTAAAGTTGAAGTTATTTTTATATTTTAATTAATTAATTATTATTTTGTAATGAAACTTTTCTTTTAGACTAAAATTATTTTGCTTTGAAATAAAACTATAAAATTTAAATCCAAAAAGTGTTATACTATAAAAAAATCTTAATAAAACCCCCAAAAACCTAATAAAACCCACCCGGGTTGGGTTTTTTAAAATGCTGGTGTGTGTGTGTGTGTCGCAATGTTAAAAAAAAAAAGTGAAATTGTCCTAAAGTGTGGAAACTAATGTTTAAAATGAATTCGCCCTTCCCCCCCCCCCTTATGGTGCCATATAAATTTTTGTACTGTGAAAGAATGCTCCTATATTTTAGAAGCTAAACAATTAAACAGATCTATTTTTGTTTTTAACTTATAATACTTTCTTTTGTAGTTTTATACAGGTATGAAACAGAATGTTTCAGGTTATGCCTTAAATTTTAGTTCAAAAATATTTTTTTAATTGCAATTTCATTATAAATATTTAAAAGATTTACTTTTTATTTATCAATATTTAAAAGTAATTTAACTTAAAATAAAACTAAAAATAACAATGTAAATTAATATTAAATTATTTAAACAGAAAAATGGCATTAAACATATGTTTGGAAAAAATTACCTCTTCTATCATAGGTACCTTTCAAAATAGATATCTTATTCTTAAATAAATAAAATAAGTATGGATTTTTTGTGAAAATAATCTGAAGTTATAGATACAATAATAAATGTGTCATGGTTAAAATTTATTTGCTTCTGCCAGTAGTGCACACATAAAAAGAATATTTTAACTTTTTAAATTTTAAGTAACATTTTTTATGTACATAAATGTAAAGATGTTTAGTTTTTGTAAATTATAAGTCAATTATTAAAAAATACTTTAATGAAGTGTGAAACATGTTTGCAATTTATTGTTCTGATGTCATTATATAAAAAAAAGAAAAACACTCTTAATAACTAAATACATGTTAAGTGCCGGATATCCGGCAGCCAAAGGAGCTTCAGATATCCGGTATCTGGCAAAATCACTATCCGTTACATGCCTATTCTATATGCAAAATACGTAATTATCTTTGGAACCAAATTTGGCAATATTTTGGCAAATTATGCCAAGTTGGTGAAATTTTGGGCACGGCCCAAACAATGACTAACTATCGGCATAATATATTAAAGATCTCCATAGGCCTCAATGCATTGAAATTCTTTTTGGTGGCTCTGTAAATAAACTATTCAGTAGGTTTTAAGCAAAAAGGAGGGATGCATAACTAGATGTTACAACAATCATAAATATAAAATTTTCAAATTCTACAACTAATAATCTTTGAGATATGCGAGTTACGTACATACATCTGGAAAAAACTTAGTGAAAATGTACGTGCATCAGGTCAAAATGAATTGTACATGCATATGTATGAATATACATAGTACATGTGTATGTTGAGACATCTCACAGTTACTCTTCAAAGTAAATTTGGATAATCTAGCTTGATTTTTTCATCAAAATCTGCATACTAAAGTTTTTTACTACCACTATACTCTTTTACTTTGCACAAGGAACTAAAAATTCAGGGACTATTACAGATTTTAGCAAAAGACCTGGAAAATCTCAAAATGTAGCCTAAAAAATTATCAGAAATCCTTTTTTTTTAAATTCTCAGTTTATCATCAGTTTGTAACCCTCCAAATATGACTTAAGTCTGTGAAGTCTGTGTGTCTGTGAATGATTTGTATTGATATGATAGTTGTAAATTATATGTATATCATCACAATGTAGTCTGGAATTTATAAAAAAAAGTTCTTGAGTGACAACCCTGTTATATATATTTTTATCAGTTCTCAAATAAAAATTAATCGTATTCAGATACAATGCAAAATGTGCAAAAACTTTCCATGAAAAGAAATCTGAAACACTTTCATTATTTTAAATATGCACTAAAGTGCTATCATTAAAGTGTGTATGATCCATGTGTCCTCCCTGTTTGTTTTTTTTCCCCTTCCTTATTAAGTTGGAAAGTATATCATCATTCATAGGTGTGCCGTATTTTTCTTTCTTGTTCCCTAAAACACTTCTTTGAAATTGAAATCTATATTATACTTGCTTACTAAAACTGTTTTACAATCTTGACCTAGAATATTCTAACTATACTTCGTTATAAATACTGTTTGGAAAGTGTATCATAATCCATGAGTGTACTGTATTTGCCTTCCCTGTTCCATAAAACACTTCTTTGGAATTGAAATCTATATTAAAACTATTTTACGATCTTCGCCAGGCATAATCTCGCCTTTGTAATATATTATCCCATTGCCAGTTTCTAGCCAAATTTGCAATATATTGGCAAGCTGCGTTCAGTTTTGAGGACTTACTTTTTGACATCAAACTTGGCAATAAATTGTCGAAAACTGCAAACCATGGAAACTTTCAACATTTTGTCTCATCCCCACATTCTATCTGGCACTTTTAAGTATTACTCTCCATAGGCATAATGTATGAGAAATATTTTTTTGTAGCCCTGTAAAAAAACTATAAGTCCTATACTCACCAAAATCAATAATGCTTGTTCAATGATAGTCTATAATATATAAATGAAATTTGAGCTCAATTGAATGCACTGTTTAGGAGTTAGCATACTTTTAAATGTTTCTCTCCATAGGATTTACCTTGTAAAAAAAAACTATGTTCTATATCCACTAAAATTAATATCTGTCCTGCGATAGTGGTCTATAATACATGTACCAAATTTGAGCTCAATCAAATGAGCTCAAACAAGTTAAAAGATGCAGTGGAAGTGTGTCGAGGCAAATCTCTCCAAAAATTATGTCCACAAAAAATGCCTGATTGAATGAAATAGCACTTCAGTGTTAATAGGAATAAATAATAAACTTTCACATCAAGGTTAAACACAAATAATTCGAATTGAAAAATTCATCTTCTAATTATAACTTTCTTCACAGGAGATTTAATAAAATATCTAACTGGAGAGAGGTGGAAATTGATTTGTTTTGCTTTTTATGGAAAATAGATTTGTGTTATTGTGTCCTGGTGTCATATTAAAAAGCAAAACCCTCCACTTAAACCTTTAATCTTGTTAGTTCAAGCTGAATGGCATCCAGTGGATAGGGCATGGGCCTCTCACACCATGAGCCAGAGTTTGAATCTCAAACTGGTGGAGAAAATAAAAATTATTTTTTAGAAAAATAATCCAGTTCTGATATTAAAAGTTGACAGCACTAAAATTTATTAAAATTTATTGTAAAAATTTAAATTCATTCGTCTATTAAAGTTATTAAATTATTTCAAAAGAAAATTAGAATATTAAAAGATTAAAAGGAAATACGGGGGAAATTCCATAGTTATTATAGATTTAAGTACCTTAGTCCTATGGAAATATATTTCCGCCACTCGTTCATGGCCATACCAGGCTATTTTATGGATTTTATCTTGTTTTAACTGTGCCTCCTATGACTACCTGAAAATCATCCAGGAAAAAGCATACCCGACGCTGTTTCATCATCCAAGTGCATGTCAAACAAGAGGAATGAACAGGACTGAAGATGGCCATGAACGAGTGACAGAAATATATATTCGGAGGACTAAGGTACTCAAATCTATAATAACTAGAAAATTAGTTTTTTTTTTTTTTTTTTAACAGTAGTTTTTTATTGTGGAGCCCTAAAGAACATTTACACTTGCAAGGACATGCTGTAAAGAAATGAAAATTTCAATCCAGTTTCACTATAGTGTACAGCCAGTAAATGTTAAAATCAAAAACCAACAGTTATCGATTTTTTAAAGAATAATACTTTGATGCTTTAGAAATTTATAAATGGCAATTGTTCTAATAAAATCATCTCAGAAGGTTTTCTGGGATGAGCTGATTCCCATTCTCCCTCCTGTTAATCCTGTATACGATGTGGTATATTCTATTTAAGATATGAGTACTAACTTGAGTGTTACCTTCCCTTATAGCGCCGCCTGCCATGCTGTCGTGGTTCCCAACAGCAGAGCATCTCCAGTCCCACTGCTAGACCAAATACCATGGAGTTTGGGGTGCATGCCATACAGCCTTGGTTTTACAGCGGGATGTCAAGGGACGAGGCAACCCTGCTCCTCACCAAATATGGAACTGTGGATGGGTAAGTTGAAGAAAAGAGCCATTGAACAGAGTGACTACAGATCTGGGAAAAGTCAGTGAATTTTCTAAAAATACCCAAAAAGCAGGGAACTTGCAATTTTTGCCGTAACAAAGTGACCATTTTATTACCAAACAGGCAAATTACAGCGAGGAGTAGATACCATAGTTTGCTTGAAAGCAGAATCTTGCCTAATAGACATTCATTTCACCCTTTTGCAGAAAAAAAAAAAGACACTAAACGCTTTCTAGTTGTGCTTTTTTCTCACCACTTTGTTCACCAATACTCGACTAAATTTTATTTAGAAATTTATACAAATTGTGAACCAATATTTTATTAATATTGTACAGGTTAGTATTAGTAATTTTTAAAAAAAAATTTCAGAGTTGTTTGGTTTAAACTGCGGGTGCATAACCTTTTCCAGTTCGTAGTCCATAAAATTGAAGAGGTACTTTAACAGGGACCAATACAGTGGTGCAGTTGTAAACACAAGTACTTTTTTCCATGAGTGTGATGGGGGAAGGTCACATGATCTCAGGCCTGACTGGCTGGGTTGGATGGTCGTGGTCGCAATTGCCGAGGGGCCCTGGCACAAGGGGTCCCTAGAGAAGCTCCCAAAAATGGATATAGTACTTTATAATTAGAGTAGTTTGATTTACCTGTCAGAGTAACTTGATTGTTTATTTCCCAGCAATCTTGCATCTTTACACAGTGGCCCAGTGGAGGACCCCCAGAAACACACACACACACACACACACACACACACCGGCTGGTTATAGGGGGCCCCCGAAAAGTCAGGGGCCTCAAAAGCTCTAAAATAGTTAAATATACATTTTTAGAAAGTGATTCCATCAACCTTTCAAGTTATTAGGCAAGTTGGAGTGTATAGGCTGATTAATTTTATTTTTTACCAACTATGCGAAAAATTCCAGAGCTGGGAATCGAACCCAGGACTGCCGCATAACGTGCGGGTGCTCTGCCACTGAGCTTATGACTTATGGAGGGGAGGCCCACAGGGGGCCAGGCACTGCGACCATGGGTCTATTGTACCATCCCCAAGTCCTGTAAAGATGGAAAGTCCTGAAAGTCCCTATGAAAAGAGCCTAGTAGCAGATGCAAACATCAGCATAGATCTAACAGACATTTTGTGAAGCTCCCAGGGCTCAATGATATGGCGCCCAAGATGCTCAAACCTGTAAGCCGAAAAGTACTCATACTCACAGAGGATGTGCAACGCAGTTTCCTCCTTAAGAAGACAACCCCGACAAGTGGGATCATCGACAACCTTCATTATATTTAGATGCCTTTTAAGGCAACAGTGCCCAGTTAACAGACCTATAGCCCTACGGAGACTGGACCTATTGAGACGCAGAAGTTCCTTGCATCTGTCACCAGGGAAGCCAAGATTAATCTCTTTAGCTTGCCTCTAGCCATTGCAATTATGCCAGTTAGAATACTGAAGCCTCCGAAAGTGGTTAAGAACAGTATCCCTATAACTTTTGCCCGAGATGCCAAGAACCGGCTCAGGGCCAACAAAAGAGGAACTAGAGCCCGCCCTGGCAAGGAAATCAGCCATTTCATTGCCGGGAATGCCAGAATGGCCAGGAACCCAATACAGAGTAACCTTATTCTGACGAGAGAGCTTGCAAAGTTCCAAGTAACACTCCCAGACCAAGTAGGAGGAGATAGCAGTGCTTTGTAAGGCTAAAGGCGCGTTTCCACTTGTGTCGTTAATGCCCCAAATGCCGTTAATTCCCCGAAAGTCGTAACGCTAAAGTAGAATTCCGTTTCAACTAGCTTCAGTTATCTCCTTTAAGAACCGTACGTTCCTCCAATGGCTATTAGCGATTTCGCGCATGCGTGTTTAAACTTTTATCTGTTTCCCGTTTTTCTTTTAAATATATCCCCATTTGTTATTTTTAAATACAGAAGACTTTCTTAAATTTGGAATTCCAATTTACGAAATTAGACCTTAAAATAACAATAAATCAGTATTCGAAAGAAAATGTTTTAGATTTTATTAAAAATGTTTAAAAGAATAGCATCTTTCTAATGAGCAATTTCTCAGTAAATGTATTTTATTTTTAATACTTTTTTCTATTTTAAAAAAATTTGTCTTTTTTTAAACTTTACCTGATTACAACGATTTTTTTTTAATAATACTGCAGGATTTTTTATAATCTGGAACTTTGTGTTATGCAGAATCGCTAAGTCCCGTCGACTTTGAATTTGTAAAATTCTACTGCATTTATTTAAGAGACATTTTTAGTTAGCACATATTATACTAATTTTAGGAGGCTTTAAAAAAAAAAAAAACCTGGGTGTCAGTATTTTAAAGCCTCTAATTTATGGGAATCATTAAGTTAATTGAGCTGTTTTGATAGATTTAAAAGGTAGCCACATTTTCGATAAATTTAAGTACTGCATGCTGTCTTTCACCAAATAAGTAATTAACAGAATATTGATATCTGCTTTTCGTGTGTTTTGTAAATTTAAGAAGTACATTATGTTAATAATTTAATTTCAGTTATCTCTAACATACACTAAAAGCATATAACTATTTCTGAAAAGGTTGTATTGTATTTTGTTATGATAAACCTACACGAGGAGTATTTCGTATTGCCTATCGAAAGGGGGAGTGCCTTGTGCGGAAGATTTTCTTAGTGCTTCTGAAGTGTATTTACGTTACATCGTGAGAAAAACCGTCCAAAACTCCGAATTTTTAGATAATCAGCCGTCCGGTAGATCAGAACCCTGGACTTCAGTTATCTACCATCTTCAGTATCTTATCAACTCGGCTCGGGTGGGCACAACATCTTGTTTTTGATGCCATCTCCGGCCTTTAAATGTCTAATACAAAAGATAGTGCACGAATAAATTTAGATTTATTAATCAAATTTCTATTTGAAAAGTATTGAACAAAATTTTTAATCTGGTATTTCAAGAAACACAAAATAAAAATGAGAAAACCTATGATTTGGAAAAAATATCGGTCTTAAAATTAAAATTCAATAATTACAATAAATTTTATTTATACATGAAGAGTAAAAGAATTATCATTAAAACCAGTTAGTATGTAAAACTACTATTTTTTCCCCTTTGAATACTAAGTAATAACTATTATTAATTAATTATGTGAGCTTTCTGAAGAGAAAAATAATTCATTGAAATATTAATTATATATATATATTGAATTTTTCAAATACAGTCAATAATATTACAAGAATAAAGACTTAATTTTAATTAGAAATAGATGTCAAAATGCTAGAGATCATCAGAATATCACATGAAATACTTAAAGAAAAAGTTAGGAAGAAGCTTTGCAAAAAATACTTAAATTAAATATTTTTAAATTCAAAGTCATAACTATTTTTTATTATTAATTATCGCAAAATAAATTAAAGAAAAAAATAAGTAAAGTATAGAATAACCTGTTATTATTTTTTTTAACTGAAATAAAACAAAACCGACAGTAAAGCAAAGCCCTAAAAAGAGCAGCAGCGGGAATCGAACTCAGGACAACACGACAAGAGGCAAGTGCGGAAGGTCCTAGCAACGCTAGACACAACCCGAAGGATGTTATTAGTTAATTTGAACTGATCTTGTCACAGATCTACGCGACACATCGAATAGTTACGAGCCAAAAACAAAAAGAAATAGAAATATTATTAAAAGAGTGACTGTAAAACATAAGGGATAAAAACACTCTAAAGGAAGAATGACAGAATTATGATTAATTGTGCATGAAATCATGGAGAAAGAGATTGAGCGCCGGGCTTTTTTTTTTTTTTTTTTTTTTTCTCTTTAGATTTTTTAGGTCAATTGACTGCATCATTTTTGTCCCGAGCAGATTTACAATAATTTGGAATACTCTTATGAAAATTGATGATTAATTAAACCAAAAAGAAAAGAATTAAGAGCCTATTTATCCTTAAAAAATATCTAGTACATTCTCACTATCGCGACAGCCATATTGGAATGTTTGGGGGACGCGATCAGCCAATTAAAAGCTGGGATTCTTTAAGAACTTAGCGCGCTTAAAGTCGGGAAATGAATACCTTTTAAAACGATAAAGACAGGCGATAACGGTCGAAAAACTGGCTTTACGGAGAGTTTTTAGCAGCGGTAAGGGATTTGGGGAAAATAACAACCTAGTCGAAACGCGCCTTAACAGAGCAGCCCTACTATCAGAGCAAATGAAGATATGCTTCCTAGAGTAACCAGCCTTTAAACAGAAAACACTACACAAAGGATAGCATAGACCTCTGCCTGAAAGACAGAGGCATGAAGGCCCAGAGAATAAAAGAGCTTAATGCCATTGTCCAGACAACAAACTCCAGCTCCAGTACGATTACCAAGCTTGGAGCCATCAGTGTACCACACGATACACCTATTCTTACTATAATTAGGAGGCTTTCGCCAGTCATCTCTAGAGGGGAAATGAACAGAGAAAGACCCATCAAAGACATGCCTGACAAGCATATTGTCAGAAGGCATGCTGCAGAAAGGATGAGCCTGCATAGAAAAATCAAGATCACCCCATGAAAGGTATTGAGAATAACCCTTCCAGTAGCCCAGGTCCATAAGCCTCTTTCTACAGACCAGGGCCTCAGCCTCAATAAAAGAATGCAGAGGCAAAAGGTTTAAAAGCAATTCAGTGATTGCAGTGGGAGTTGTACGGAGGCAACCAGTGATAGCCAAACACGCCATCCTTTGAACACTGGTAAGATCCTTCCTAGATGAAACTAAGGAAGATCTGGACCACCAAACAATGGACCCATACGAAATGATCGGCCGAACAATCATGGTGTAGATCCAATAAATAGACCGAGGACACAGGCCCCAAGTCCTACCAATAGCACTCCTGCAAGCCCAAAAGACACGTTTGGCCTTAGCAAGACAGTAATCAAGGTGATTCTTCCACCCCAAATGGGAGTTAAAGTAAACACCCAAAAACTTCACCGAAGAAGAAAAAGCAATAGGCTGTCCAAAAAAGGAGAACTTAGAAGACCTGAAGTGCCTTGCACTAGGAAAAGCAACCAAACAAGTCTTCGAGGGATTGGCAGAAAGCCCAGTACCAGAGCACCAGCTCTCCACCGTTTTCAGGGCCGAGTTGATGAAGCCAGTGACCACAGGGCCAAACTTGCCCCTTGCCACAATGGCAATATCATCAGCATAGCCAATACAGTGGACCCCAATACTAGATAACTTTACCAGCAAGGAATCCACCACAATACACCATAATAAAGGTAAAGAACCCCACCTTGGGGAGTACCAGCAGAAAGACGTGCCACCAAGGTATCCCCCAGAAGTGAAGCAGTGATAAGCCTGTACGAGAGCAGATTACCAATCCACTGACAGACAGTTTTATCTACACCCTTGGAAGCAAGGGCTGACAAAATCGTACCAGAGGGAACCCTATCAAAGGCTCCCTCAATGTCAAGAAAAACAGCAAGCGCCACTTCCTTACAGCAGAAACTTTTCTCGACAGTAAAAGCAAGATCATAGAGAGCAGTAGTAGTAGACCTGCCAGGCTGATAGGCATGCTGATTCACAGACAAAGGGGAACGAACAAACAACGTATCCCTAATGTGCCTATCGATAAGCTTCTCAAGAGCCTTTAGGAGAAAAGAAGAGAGACTAATAGGTCTGAAAGACTGCCACTGAGCTACTCTGGGACGATTCCCAGATGAAATTTCTCGCATTAGAACCGTTGGCATTTATCATCTTCCTCTGCAAACCACAGATAGAACAGATGAAACAATTAATTCGCGACAACTCCATTACGCTGCGGAAATTATTGAAACAATTAATTCGCGACAACTCCATTACGCTGTGGAAATTATTGAAACAATTAATTCGCGACAACTCCATTACGCCACGGAAATTATTATTGAAACAATTAATTCGCGACAACTCCATTACGCCGCGGAAATTATTTCCGCAGTGTAATGGAGTTGTCGCGAATTAATTGTTTCATCTGTTCTATCTGTGTTTTGCAGAGGAAGATGATAAATACCAATGGTTCTAATGTGAGAAATTTCATCTGGGAATCGTCCCAGAGTAGCTCAGTGGCAGAGCACCTGCACGTTATGCGGCAGTCCTGGGTTCGATTCCCAGCTCTGGAATTTTTCGCATAGTTGGTAAAAAATAAAATTAATCAGCCTATACACTCTAACTTGCCTAATAGTTAAATATGGTTTTTAGGCACCAAAGCAAAATTTTCAAACATTATATATTCTAATATTCTACTCTACGAAAACATTATTATCTTTTACAACGTAAAATGACAGCTTCAATGAATTTTATTATGTGCACATATGGCATTTTCTGGGTGTTTGGTATAATGAACTGCAAGCATCTTAGGACCACATTTCTATCAAAAGATACATACTCTCTCTGGTGATCCTAGTTCCATTTTAGTTGAAAACAAACCTAAATTTTGATTATATTGACTCTTGTATTTGCTAATTTATTTCTTCAGAAAGGAAAATAGAGTGTCTGTGAAAATGATAAACTAAAGTAGTGAATGAAAATCGATTTTATTAAGGGGTTCATAGGTCAATGAAATGGGCCTCGCAGGCCATAGGTTGTGTACTCCTGGTTTAAACCATTTTTGACTCCCACTTTTTTTTTATATACTAGAGTTTAATGTGTTTCTGCGTAATACAATTTACTTCCTCACCCCAGTACAAAATTCTCTAAGATGCATACTGGGTTTTAATAGATTGATAATTTTTAATACTTTTTGTTTGTAAAATAAAGCAATTAAAAGACCCAGTTTTGCAGAAAATCCCATAAGTTTGTTAAAACATGTAGCTAAATGTAAAATATCATTTTTAATAACTTATTTCTGTTTGTATATTCATTCTATTGTATTTTAGACAAGCTTATATTTTAAGTTAAATATGTAGCTTTATGTAAAGTTCAATTTTTAGGAATGTCTTTATTTTTATTTTTGTATTCTCATTCTTGTATATATTAGAGAAGTTTTATTTTCAGTTGGTTTCATTTAAAATCAGAAATCAAATTTCTGGTAAAGAGATAAAAAAAAATGGGAAAAAGCAGCTAAAATTAAATTACTTCGGAAAATATTCCATGTTATTATGATAGCGTGTCTAGCTATATATAATTTGAAAAATTATTCAGTTTTCTAGCTAACTTTTATTAATATAGATTACATTATTCAACATTATTAAATCATTTTGACATGCTTTAAATGCTCAAGCACATTTTCTATGTGCTTCATTTATGTTTTTTTTTTTTTTTTTTTTTTTTTTTTTTTTTTTTGTATCAGTAAGTACTTATAACTTTTTAGAATTTAGATTCTCAATGTAATTAAAGTTGGTGGTACCATGATGTTGACAATAGGATCGCATTTTCAAAAAGCTTTAGTACTACTGTCCTAAATGGCAAATATTAAGATACAGGAAAATATATTAGGCAGGTTAGTATGGGCCTGAACCAAGATCAGGTTCTGTAATGCACTTTTTTTTTTTTTTTGTCTCAATGGAAATTTCTCATTTAAATCTTGTAAATTGTTTTTTTAAAATGATACATTGTTTTCAAATGAATTGTTATATTTATTAAATTAAAATGCACTCACAGTAATATTCTCAATCATTAGTTAAAAAGTCCTTAAAATCCATTAAAAACTTAACGCACAAGTGTTTACAGTCAAGTGCTTTCAGCTGCTTCGCCCGCAGCCATCTTCAAGACTTGCAAAAACCACTTCCGTCTTTGCAGCATGCCACTCCAGTCTTCGTCGATTTGTGCATAGTCATGTCGTTGACGGCACCCTCTTGTGTTAAGATCTCTATTGCTTCTCGTTTTAGACTGTAACTATGATTATTATAATTCGCTATTTTTTCAACGTTATTAAAATCTATTTCCAAATTTTCTTTTAAAGCTAAACAGGATAGGGCAGTACTATATCTATTATATTTAATGTCATTAATGTGTTCCTCGATTCTGTCTTTTATTTTTCGTTTTGTTACACCTATATAAGTGGCTGTAGTACATCTATATAATAGTGGCTGACTGGAAAATGAGATGTTTAGAAACAATAATTAAAAAGAAATTCCACCCTTAAAATACTAGTTTCGGTATGTCAATGATATTTTCGCAATAGTTGAAAACAATAACCTTGTTAATTTCCTTCATGAAATAAATAATTGATATGAAATAAATTGATAAAAATATACAATTTACCATGGACAGGGTGTCTACCAGTCATGAAAATCACTAATGTAATGAAAATGTCACAATTTTGAACAATGGATCATGAAAGTCATGAAAATGTTCCGAATTTTGATACAATGTCACGATCCTCCCCCCCCCCCCTACACCTGCAGTTGTAGGGTGTAAGGAAGGAAAAAAACTGTCTTACAATTTCACTTCCGTGGCATCTTTTCTTGCCGATTAGGATATTGACATTTCATTTACTTTTGACCATTTAATTAATTGTGACTATTAAAAGTAATTATAATTTTATATACATGCACTGTCTACCAATAAATATTTGGACACTTATGCAAATGATGATATCTGCGGTCCTGAGGTACGTCACGGCCTCCGCCGGTATATATCATGTAGGAAACAGCATCGGCATGAGTCGCATGCAAGATGCTGCGCAGTTCGGAGCTCTCTGATTTCGATAAAGGTACAATTATCAGGTATCACAAATGTGGCTGATCCTTAAGGGACATATCTAGCGATCTGAAGTACCCAAAATCAACAGTGGCCTATGTGATTAAGAAGGGATGGTGAGTGGTGATTGTCGGAATGTGCCCTGAGTCGCCAGACCAACGAAACTGGGAGATAGAGACCAACGAGTGCTGTCCAGAGAAATTCGGAATAACCGCACCCAACCAATGGCCCTCATCTGCGAGGAGTTTCAACAGGCATCCGGGAGTATAGTTTCAATGAATACCATCCGTAAGGAAGCACATCTGCTTGGTTTTCATGGTTGTGCTGCTGCCCATAAGCCTTTGATCATAAAGTCCAACCGCACTGCTCGGTTAATGTGGTGCAAAGCACATCGAAATTGGACCGTAGATCAGTGGAAACGAGTAATTTGGAGCGACGAATCAAGGTTCACCCTTTACCGTTTGTATGGCAGGGTCTGGCATCTGCCTGGAGAACGTCTCCTGCCAGAATGCATTGTGCCAACTGTCAAGTTTGGCGGAGGTGGAATTATGGTTTGGGGGTGTTTCTCCTGGTATGGACTGGGACCCTTGGTCTCCATTCATAATAAGCTCAAATCCGATGCCTACTGCACTATTTTGGATGACAATGTGCTTCCTACGTTGTGGCAGTTTTATGATTTGGACCCCTGTTACTTTCAGGACGACAATGCCAGTTGTCATGTTTCGAGGTTAACCAAGGCTTGGTATGGTGCCAATGGAGTTCACCGAATGGACTGGCCTGCCCAGAGTCCAGACCTGAACCCTATCGAGAACCTCTGGGAGGAGTTGGATCGCCGAATTAAGGGGTGCACTACCCATCCAAAATCGGTGAAGGAACTTCTATGTCTACTCCATTCCGAGTGGAAGACAATACCACTAGCTTTAATACAAAGACTTGTGGAAAGTATGCCCCAGAGGGTTCACTCTGTAATTGAATCTCATGGAGGCTCAACCAACTATTGATTTTGAATAAAGTTTTTTTTTTTTTCTTTTCTATCACAGTTGTCCAAATACTTATTGGTAGACAGTGTATATATAAATTATGAGTTTACTATAATTTGGCTAAAATTAGTTACATTTCAAAAGCAACAAAATGCAGCGGTATGTCATATTATGTCATGACATACCGCACATAATTCCCTTGTGGTCATGAATTTTTTTTTCTTCACTCCAGTAGACACCCTTATAGAGCAAAACAACATTTTAAACTTTCTGGACTTTAAAATAATTAGAACTACCCCATACAATATAGAAACCACCATCTATCGAAAACAACCCAATAACAATGAAACAGTCAAATTCTCATCAAAAAACCTCTATAATTATAAAATTTCTATAATTTGTTCATATATTAATAGAACTCTTGATAGTTTATTGTTCCAACAATAAACTCCTCAAAGAAGAATTGCAATTTATAAGAAAACAGTCTCACATCGCTAATTACCCTAACAATATTATAGACAAATTAGTTTAAGAAAGAAAGAAAAAATAAACATAATCAACAATGCCCAAAAAACAAAACTAACTTTCACATATCCCATACCATATGGTCGCAGAATTGCCGAAAAACTTGCTAACCTTGCCCACAAAAAGAATATTAGAATTCCCATAAAACCAAGTAATAACATTTTTAAAAGAATCCGCTCTGATAAAGAAATGATCAATCCTTTGGGAACCGCAGGAATTTATAAAATTAAATTTGTTTATGAAGATTCTAACTTAGCAGGCTATTATATAGGTGTAACAAAATGAAAAATAAAAGACAGAATCAAGGAACACATTAATGAAATTAAATATAATAGACATAGTACTGCCCTATACCGTTTAGCTTTAAAAGTAAATTTAGAAATAGATTTTAATAACGTTGAAAAAATAGGCAATTATAATAATCATAGTTACAGTCTAAAGCGCGAAGCAATAGAGATCTTAACACCAGAGGGTGCCATTAACAACATGACTCACGCACAAATCGACGAAGACTGGAGTGGTGTGCTGCAAAAAAGGAAGTGGTTTTTGCCAGTCCTGAAGATGGCTGCAGGCGAAGCATCTGAAAGTGCTTGACTGTAACACTTTGTGTGTTGCACTTTTAACGGATTTTAAGGCTTTTAACGGCTTTTTAACTAATGATTGTTATACTTATTTCATAAAGAATAGGGGAGCCAGAACCCCTTGTACCTAATGTACTGAAATAACTTCAGTCTTGGGTTTTGACTTAAAAATCTTTCAAGCTCGAGTGGACTCAGATTTCAAGTCCTTAGGCTTTGCTTTAAAAAATGAGCTCCAACTTTGAGCTCTAGCACATATATTGATTTCATCTAATGGGGAAAAAAAAATCTACACTTCCGATACTGTACGAACAATAATTTCTGTACAAATTCCAGCTCCCTCCTCCTCCTTGCTACATCCCTCTAAAAACGACTTTTACAAATTTTATCTTTAATTATTTTATCCCAAAAATTGATTTCATTCTCTGCTCTTCACCCCCCCCCCTTCAAATAGAGCAATAATTTCACATATCAGGGTTCAAGACATATCAGGGTTTCTACAGACCTGGAAAGTCAGGGAAATGAGTTTTGGTCAGGGAAAGTCAGGGATTTGGGAAAAAAGTCAGGGAAATTAGCAGAAATTGAAGAAAGGTCAGGGAAATCCAAGAAAAATTGAATTCTGCAGTAAAATCAAGAAAATATTTGCTGTTTGAACCTAAGTATAGAAATCGTTTTATTTTCATTTTCTCATTCAACCTTATAAATAATTTTAAAATGTTTTCTTTATGAACATATCTTGTGCAGTTGAAATATGCTTAATTTTATCCTAAATTATTATCAAACATGGTTTTTGTTAGAATCCAGTGATGTCAAATAAGATTCTTGTATATATCAATTTTATTATTATTATTATTTGTAAAAAAAGGGGCAAAATTTATAAAAAAAAAATTATTAATTAAAGGATGTCATGTTAAAAATAGAAACACAAAATTTGAGAAAGCACGCTAGATAAAAAGTCAGGGAAGAGCATGATAGATGTCAGGGAAGCAAAAGCTGTGAAATCAGTAGAAACCCTGCATATGTAAATTGTGACAGATCTAACTAAATATGAATTTTAGTTAGTTATTTTTATGCTTGACCAAAATTTTGCATTTTCAAAAAATAAGTTTCAAAGTGTTTTAAAGTACTTTGCTTTCAAACACCCCCATTTTTTATTTTTATTTATTTATTTATTTTTTTACTTTAGAAATTAAAGCTTGAAAATTATTGATATAAAATAGTAAATTTAGTGGGTTTTTTAATGGACTCAAATCTGATTGGAAGTCATTGACATAATAAATATAAAAAATGTAATGTAAAAGCTTAATATTTTGAATAAGTGCATCTTTGTTTGTACATATAAAACAATTACGTTAAGTAAGATTGCATTACTTTTTACTTCCTTGTACGGAGTATAAGGAAGTAATGTGATCCCAAAAAGTTTCGGGGGCCAAATTTCGATGAAAAAACCCATTTTGACTACTTCTAAATTTACTTTTAATAATTTTTTCGACGCATCTCATCGTGAGCTAGCATGCACGATCATATAAACGTGCCTGCAACTCATTTTGACCAGTGGCGAATCTATTTTGGCTAGTCTTTCCATGCAGTGTGTATGTACGTACCTACGTATGTATGTATGTAACTCGCATATTTCAAAAACTATTGGTCGTAGAATGTTGAAACTTTATATTTAGGATTGTTCTAACATCTAGTTGTGCACCTCCCCTTTTGGTCTCAAACGAATGGATAGTTTATGTACAAGACCGTCCAAAAGATTTGAAAAGCATTACGCTCTATGGGCCGAAATTCATTAAACTTGCATATCTCAAAAACTATTGGTCGTAGAATGTTGAAATTTTATATTTAGGATTGCTGTAACATCTAGTTTTGCACCTCTCCTTTCGGTTCCATTCGACTGGATAGTTTATCTACAGGACTGCCCAAAAGATTCGAAATACATTACGCTCTATGGGCCGAAATTCATTAAATTTGAATATCTCAAAAACTATTAGGCGTAAAATGTTGAAACTTTATATTTAGGATTGTTGTAACATCTACATGTCCAGCTTCCCTTTCGGTTCCATTCGACTGGGTAGTTTATCTAGAGGCTGCCCAAGAGATTCTAAATACATTATGCTCTATGGGCCAAAATTCATTAAAGTGTATATTAGAGGTATTGGGCTATTTCAAACGACTCAGAAGTGATATATGCTGTTAAGAGTTACAAAATGAATTTTTCCATTAAAAGAAGTGTCTTTATCATTTATAGTTCTGCTATTGGAACACTCAAAGATTTCCAATACATTACAATCAATGGCAATTTTAGGGGCATTCATCCATTTCAAGCACAATACCGTCCTACCGTATAAGTTAAGTAATGGTCCGACCACGGTCACTTGCCTCCCTCAAGAACTACGCTAAAATGGCGACTTTTGTTCTATATGTGTATGTATTTAACTCTTAAATTTCAAAAACTATTGGGCGTAGAATGTTGAAATTTCATACATAAGATTGTTGTAACATCTAGTTGTGCATCTCGAGTTTTTGGTTCCAATCTACTAGAGAGGTTATTTACAGGACCACCGAAAAGAATTTCAATACATTAATGTCTATGGACATCTTCAATGTAATACAACTGTAGACAGTGATTGTTTGGTCCATGCCCAAAATTTCGCCGTCTGTCGTCGACCTTGGAGAGTTGTGTCGAAATATTGCCAAATTTGGTGATAGCCATTCATTATTTGGTCCATGCTGAAAATCTCTCCATTTGTCATGGACCATGGCGAGTTTCGCCGTAATATAGCCAAATTTGGTGTCAAAATTTATTTCGTATAACTCTAAAACTTTAACCCGTAGAATTTTGAACTTTTGTATTTAGAACTGTTGTAATATCTAACTGTTTTCAATATCTTTTTTGACTGCAATCAACTGGGAATGTATTTACAGGGTCAGCCAAATGACTAAATACTTTAAGGTGTATGGATAGGATGCATTCAATTCATTGAAAGTCTGTTGTCAATGACTACTTTGGCTATCCCCAAAATCTCACAAACTATCTCAAGCTTGTTGGCTTTTGGTGAAATATCGCCAAATAAAAGAATCTTTTGTAAACTCTTTACATGTAGCAAATGTTAAATCTGTTGATTCAGCCTCCACCATTAACTCTCCAAGCGGGTATGATGTAAAATCCCATCAACTTCGTTCCAGTTTTCACTGCAATGCACACTTGGTATTTATAACACTCAGGTATCATAAAATATGTTCTGATATTAAAGCTTGTAAAAAATTAGGAACTTGTTTTTTAATAATTAAAAATCTTCCTAGCAAAATTTCATTTTTTTTATACTTTTAAAGCTGCATGAAAATTTAAACCATTTAAACTACTTTGCATTATTTGCCCATTTCCAAGATGCTCAGAGGGCAGTGGCCGCTCGTTGGATACAGCAAGTACTGCCGGGGTGCACTTGAAATTATCAGCATATATAAAGTTAAAATATCATTAAAAGCCATAAAAACTCTGCAAAAGTTTATAATATCAGCACATAATTTAAAATAATTTATTGTATAAATTTTCTTAAATTCAGATTAGAATTATGGAATTCCTATGGTAAATTTTAAAAAAATCTCAAAAAAAAAAAAAAAATTATTGTAGTAACTGCCGGATTGCTCATTCAGAAAAAAAAGCCCTTTAATCGTCCCACAATTCAACTGCGAAAGTCGTTGGTACAGCCCTCATAGCTGATAAAGAATTTGCAGTACCGTTGCCATGGTAATGACTGTGTAAGCAGTCTCTGGCATAGGATAACATAGGGGGTAAGTAGCTAAGACTCAGCTGAAGAAAGGTTTTCTGACTACGGCCGCACTTGTTAATTCGACTAATTGATTGGCTCGGACGAGAAGTGAGGGAGAGAATAAGACACAGAGAATATATGTTCTAGCCCAGCGTTTCTCAACCTGAAGGGGGCGCGCCCCCCGCAGAACGTTTGCAGGGGGGGGGTGAGAAAAACTTAAGAGCAAGTAGTGATGCAAGTAGCACGTAGTTAAGAGCAAGTAGTGATTTTTAAAAAATCATCTTATTTCATCTCATTTTTACTCAAATATATATCCATTTTTGCTTAAAATGTTCATTATTAAAGATTAAAAAACTCAATGCATGCTGAAAAATGTGAGGGGGGGGGGAGCACCACTGTAAGTTAGCATTTGTTGGGGGGGGGCACAACATTAAAAGGCTGAGAACCGCTGTTCTAGCCCATTCTATCGGAAACAATAGTTTTGTTTTTTTTTTTTTTTTTTTTGTCTGGGAAGGTTGAAAGTTTTTAGCTTTATTTGTTACTTTATTTGTGTGTCTATGTGTTATTGGAATCTATGATTTAACCGTTTTGAAACATGGAGCCCCGTTATTATCCAGTTTGCATCTTGCTTGAAACTCCGTTTAACATATGGAAAGAAGATGATAAACGACAACCACTAAAAGAAAATAGACCGACACCAAAATTGTCCATTCATAAGAAAAAAGCAGGTTCGTCTCAGCATGGTCGTAGCTTCGATTCATCATGATATGCACTATTCTCGTGGCTATGTGGCAGTTTTTATTTCCAAAAAAATGTTTTGTTCACCGTGTTTAATCGTTGAGATAAAAAAGAGCATTTGGAATGGTACTGGATATGATGGATTAACCACCATCACATGAGCATGTAGAACACATGAAAGCTCAATCGAACATTTAAAAAATTCTTTAACATTTAAGGCGTTGATAAGAAGTGAGAGCTAAATTGCTGACGAATTAAAGGAAAATTCTCTACTTTATATTGCTGAATTTATCAAGAAGGTAAGCCTGAATAGACGCTTGATGCGATTACCCATCAAAGCAGTATTCTTTTTAAGTAAGCAAGAACTGGCATTTAGAGAACATGGTGAGCTCGAAAATTCTTTAAACATTGGGAATTTTAAAGAGCTTTTAAAATTAATTATATCTGAATTAAAACAATGTCTTTTTATGAGGACATCACTGACTGTTTAGCAAGTTCAAAAGAAAGAAGGATTGATTTGACTTATAAAAAATAAGTAAGTTTTCTTTTTTTTTTTTTCTTTTCTTCTCAAGTTATCATTACAAAAGAAAATTCTAAGGAAACTTCGAATCAGACACTGATTATTGCAATTTTGAGGATAGGAGCAGCTGGTTGAAATTTATGTTTACTATTTTATGGAAGTAAAATAGGATCTCTTACATTTTTCATGTAATTTCTTTTTTTTAATCCTGGGTAAGGGCTTAATCCACCAGCTTTCGGATTCAATAACAAAGATTTTCCATTTCTGTCCAGAGGAAGGGGGGGGAGGGTCATATATTTCCGGCTGCACTAACATTTTTGACCACGTGCCGCCACTGTCAGAGGGTTAAACAGGCTTCACAGTCGGTCCTAATTTTTTTTTAAATTCCTACCTTCATCAAAGTTTTATTTATATAGCCTAGTATTTTAATGGTTTGATAGGAGAAACTTTAACATCTAAAAGAACATTTAACAACTGTTGAAGCAGTAGAACATTTTACTCTATTATTTATAGAGGTAGGAATATTTAAAAAATTGGACCGACTGTGACGCCTGGTTAAAAAATGGACTAAACTAATCATGCCTGAGAAACCTATAACTTAGAAGTTGGACACTGGGGAAGTAAATGTTTTATCTTTAAACAAATCTAAAATGTTGAACTCTAATAGCATGATAAAAAAAAATCTAATATTGTAGTAGAAGCTTTTGGGGGATCTAATGTCAAACCTGTTGGATCTCAGGGATGTACCCATAAAAAAATTTCGAGGTGGGTCCAAAAATTTTGGAGGTGGTCCAAACAGTGAAAAAAGACAGAATTTTATACAACAAAACTTCATCATTATTATTTTGTTTACAAAAACTGAAATTTCGGAGGGAGTCCGGACCCCCTGGACCATCCTGCTGGGTACGTCCTTGTTGGATCTGTAGAGTTGCATTGTGCTTTGGGTGGTGAGGATCACATACTTGAATTTCTCATAGTACATAATATTCAGTCACGCCCATTATTGGGACTAGAAGCTTGTACCAAATTAAACCTCATTCAATATGTTAATATTTAGGTCCAAAACAAAGGTAAGTTAGATCATTATATGAGTGTAGTTCTTTCTAAAGATCAATTTATTTTCAACAATTTAGAAGTTTTTGATGGTCTGGAGAAATTTAATGGCACATGTAAAATTATAGTTGATGAACAGGTGAATCCTGTTGTTAGACCACCACGTAGAGTACCATTAAGTTTAAAACCTAAACTTGAACTAAAATTAGGACTTGAGGGTCAAGGTATTATTGCAAAAGTTAATCAACCTTTTGGATGGGCAAGTAATCTTTTGATAATTAGAAAGAGAAATGGATCATATGTCTGGAGAATATGTCTTGATTCTCAAGATCTAAACAAAGCTATTAAAAGGGAACAGGTTCTTATTACTACCGTTGAAAAGATCTTACCAGAACTATGTAATAAATCAGTTTACTTTGTGTTAGACTTGAAAAATGGGTTTTTTCAAATTGCCTTAGATGAGAATAATAGTACCAATCTTTGCACTTAAAGCCAGTGGCATAGCTATGGTATTTGTCACCCGGGCACACTAGGGATGTAACAAATATTTGGCCACTACAGTAGACTCTCTGAAATCTGCGCACCTTGGGACCAAGGGGTTTGCGGATTATAGAATTTTGCGGATTACAGATCATTGTTTTGTTTACATTTTTTCTTACTATAGTTATGAAGCAACAGAACATTTTTAATGGCTGAAATTAATTATACTGTCACACTTAGTTTATTAATTAAAGAATTTATTAAAATATATGAAAAATATTAATTTTATTTTACAAAACTTTTGCAGACTGAAATTTTTCTTGAAGGCTTAAACTTTCATACTTTAATTTTATATTACTATTCTTTTTAACTTTGCAAACATGGAATCAATTGTTGTTTGTTTTAGGGCTTTTGATTTGTGTTTAAATAGTTTTTCCTGGAGTCTGTTTATTGTCATTATTTCTTGTGGTGATGCCAATGAATAATTTTGGATGAATTCTAAATATTTATAGCCTAAAGATAAGCCTTCTTCAAGAGAAATTTTTTGAAAATTTCTCTTTCTTTCAATAAAAAATGAAAATCAAAATAATTCACGCTTCGTTAACTGAGTGTGCGAGATTGTCTCTCAGAATCTTTTCTGTCAGCTAATCATGCTTTCATTTTACTGCTCAGACTTTGCTAGATGGGTTAAAAGAACAATTTTAATTAGATATAATGAAAAAAATATCAAAAATAGCATAAAATTTCTTTTAATTCAACAACTCAACTCACCCGTAATTTCCTAGTGTTACTTAAGTGTTAACTGCAAATTTCACTGTTTACATCTAAAAATTATTGCGGATTATAGAGAGTTGTGGATTATAGATGTGCAGATTTCAGAGAGTCGACTGTATTCGGCTGTTTGACCAAATAGTTGTAGACAAATATTGCTACATATTCAGGTGAATAATTGCAGGATAAAGACAAAAAATATTTTTAACACGTGTTTTTAAATGCATTTACAAATAATATTGCTTAGTTATACTTCAATATGTTAATTTCATATTATAAAATATCCTGAGTCACTGAATTTTAAGCTGAATGAAATAATTTAATCCAGCGTTTCTAGACCGGTGGGGTGCACCTCCCTTTGGAGGGAGGCGCAGATGGTTTGCAGGGGGAGAGGGAGGGGCATGATAATACAGCCAAAGAGCAAGTGGTAATGCATGCTCAAAAAATTTGTAATTTTAATAATTTTGACTCCAAAATATATCTATTTTCAATTAAAAGTTTATTCAAACTTGACTGACAACGTTATTTTATTGAAAAGGCAACTCAATGCTCACTGTTGAAGAATAAAACCCTGTATGTTTGAAGAGGAATGTGAGGGAGGGGGGTAGGTGTCATTCCAAGTTATCCTTTGTTGGTGGGGGGAGGGCTGCGATATTATAAAGTTGGGAACCGCTGATCTTTAATGTACTTAATAATATTACAGAAATGCAGACTTTTCTACTTGGTGACACTACTTGACATGGTTTTCTACCTTCTTTATGGGTAGGAGGAATCTTTTCAGATATTCAGTTACAAACACAATTTTGAAAAACTGCTACATGTTAAAAGTTTTTATTTGGGAATACCTTATTCCCCCGTACACGATATATATTTCGGTTACACACATAACCATCTTCAGTCGTTTCTGGATCTCTCACTAATGGCGGCTTCTTTTTATATCTTCTTCGTTCTTCTTCTTGAAAGTTCGGTGAATGACGTCATCCCATGATTGGTCGATTGTATGAAGCGCATCGTTGACGCTGCCATCTGTCGTCATTATTTCTAAGCTCTCAAGAATGTAGGCATATATACTATTTTTAAAGTTGGCTGTTTTTTTAATATTTTTAAAATCAATGGTAATGGGCTCTTTCAAAGCAAGACGGGCCAGAGCGGTACTTTGTTTCTGGAGGTTAATGTCTTTAAAATGTTCGTTTTTTCGGTCTTTAATTTTCCTTTTTGTAACGCCGATGTAGCAATTTTCTTTATTAGTATCGTTTGACATAAAATTAATTTTATAGATCCCTGCGGTTTCGATGGGGTTGATTGGGTCTTTTTCTGATCTAATGCGCTGAAAGATTGTTTTATTAGGTTTAATTGGAATACGGAAGTTCTTTTTACTGGCGATATTAGAAAGTTTATTGGCTATCCCTCGGCTAAAGGGGGATAGCGTCAAAGCAAGACGGGCCAGAGCGGTACTTTGTTTCTGGAGGTTAATGTCTTTAAAATGTTCGTTTTTTCGGTCTTTAATTTTCCTTTTTGTAACGCCGATGTAGCAATTTTCTTTATTAGTATCGTTTGACATAAAATTAATTTTATAGATCCCTGCGGTTTCGATGGGGTTGATTGGGTCTTTTTCTGATCTAATGCGCTGAAAGATTGTTTTATTAGGTTTAATTGGAATACGGAAGTTCTTTTTACTGGCGATATTAGAAAGTTTATTGGCTATCCCTCGGCTAAAGGGGATAGCGTCAAAGCAAGACGGGCCAGAGCGGTACTTTGTTTCTGGAGGTTAATGTCTTTAAAATGTTCGTTTTTTCGCTCTTTAATTTTCCTTTTTGTAACGCCGATGTAGCAATTTTCTTTATTAGTATCGTTTGACATAAAATTAATTTTATAGATCCCTGCGGTTTCGATGGGGTTGATTGGGTCTTTTTCTGATCTAATGCGCTGAAAGATTGTTTTATTAGGTTTAATTGGAATACGGAAGTTCTTTTTACTGGCGATATTAGAAAGTTTATTGGCTATCCCTCGGCTAAAGGGGATAGCGTCAAAGCAAGACGGGCCAGAGCGGTACTTTGTTTCTGGAGGTTAATGTCTTTAAAATGTTCGTTTTTTCGGTCTTTAATTTTCCTTTTTGTAACGCCGATGTAGCAATTTTCTTTATTAGTATCGTTTGACATAAAATTAATTTTATAGATCCCTGCGGTTTCGATGGGGTTGATTGGGTCTTTTTCTGATCTAATGCGCTGAAAGATTGTTTTATTAGGTTTAATTGGAATACGGAAGTTCTTTTTACTGGCGATATTAGAAAGTTTATTGGCTATCCCTCGGCTAAAGGGGATAGCGTCAAAGCAAGACGGGCCAGAGCGGTACTTTGTTTCTGGAGGTTAATGTCTTTAAAATGTTCGTTTTTTCGCTCTTTAATTTTCCTTTTTGTAACGCCGATGTAGCAATTTTCTTTATTAGTATCGTTTGACATAAAATTAATTTTATAGATCCCTGCGGTTTCGATGGGGTTGATTGGGTCTTTTTCTGATCTAATGCGCTGAAAGATTGTTTTATTAGGTTTAATTGGAATACGGAAGTTCTTTTTACTGGCGATATTAGAAAGTTTATTGGCTATCCCTCGGCTAAAGGGGATAGCGTTCAAAGCAAGACGGGCCAGAGCAGTACTTTGTTTCTGGAGGTTAATGTCTTTAAAATGTTCGTTTTTTCGATCTTTAAATTTCCTTTTTGTATCGCCGATGTAGCAATTTTCTTTATTAGTATCGTTTGACATAAAATTAATTTTATAGATCCCTGCGGTGCGAAACCGCAGGGATCTATAAAATTAATTTTATGTCAAACGATACTAATAAAGAAAATTGCTACATCGGCGTTACAAAAAGGAAAATTAAAGAGCGAAAAAACGAACATTTTAAAGACATTAACCTCCAGAAACAAAGTACCGCTCTGGCCCGTCTTGCTTTGAACGCTATCCCCTTTAGCCGAGGGATAGCCAATAAACTTTCTAATATCGCCAGTAAAAAGAACTTCCGTATTCCAATTAAACCTAATAAAACAATCTTTCAGCGCATTAGATCAGAAAAAGACCCAATCAACCCCATCGAAACCGCAGGGATCTATAAAATTAATTTTATGTCAAACGATACTAATAAAGAAAATTGCTACATCGGCGTTACAAAAAGGAAAATTAAAGAGCGAAAAAACGAACATTTTAAAGACATTAACCTCCAGAAACAAAGTACCGCTCTGGCCCGTCTTGCTTTGACGCTATCCCCTTTAGCCGAGGGATAGCCAATAAACTTTCTAATATCGCCAGTAAAAAGAACTTCCGTATTCCAATTAATCCTAATAAAACAATCTTTCAGCGCATTAGATCAGAAAAAGACCCAATCAACCCCATCGAAACCGCAGGGATCTGTAAAATTAATTTTATGTCAAACGATACTAATAAAGAAAATTGCTACATCGGCGTTACAAAAAGGAAAATTAAAGGGCGAAAAAACGAACATTTTAAAGACATTAACCTCCAGAAACAAAGTACCGCTCTGGCCTGTCTTGCTTTGAACGCTATCCCCTTTAGCCGAGGGATAGCCAATAAACTTTCTAATATCGCCAGTAAAAAGAACTTCCGTATTCCAATTAAACCTAATAAAACAATCTTTCAGCGCATTAGATCAGAAAAAGACCCAATCAACCCCATCGAAACCGCAGGGATCTATAAAATTAATTTTATGTCAAACGATACTAATAAAGAAAATTGCTACATCGGCGTTACAAAAAGGAAAATTAAAGAGCGAAAAAACGAACATTTTAAAGACATTAACCTCCAGAAACAAAGTACCGCTCTGGCCCGTCTTGCTTTGACGCTATCCCCTTTAGCCGAGGGATAGCCAATAAACTTTCTAATATCGCCAGTAAAAAGAACTTCCGTATTCCAATTAATCCTAATAAAACAATCTTTCAGCGCATTAGATCAGAAAAAGACCCAATCAACCCCATCGAAACCGCAGGGATCTGTAAAATTAATTTTATGTCAAACGATACTAATAAAGAAAATTGCTACATCGGCGTTACAAAAAGGAAAATTAAAGGGCGAAAAAACGAACATTTTAAAGACATTAACCTCCAGAAACAAAGTACCGCTCTGGCCTGTCTTGCTTTGAAAGAGCCCATTACCATTGATTTTTAAAATATTAAAAAAATAGCCAACTTTAAAAATAGTATATATGCCTACATTCGTGAGAGCTTAGAAATAATGACGACAGATGGCAGCGTCAACGATGCGCTTCATACAATCAACCAATCATGGGATGACGTCATTCACCGAACTTTCAAGAAGAAGAACGAAGAAGATATAAAAAGAAGCCGCCATTAGTGAGAGATCCAGAAACGACTGAAGATGGTTATGTGTGTAACCGAAATATATATCGTGTACGGGGGAATAAGGTATTCCCAAATAAAAACTTTTAACTAATAGATCCGCCGTATTAAATAATGTTTTATATGTTTTTATTAACTGCTACATGTGTTTGGCAGAGGCTGTAAAACCCAAAGCATGATGTGATTATGTATAGTTACCAGATTAATTACATTTACCATAGCATATTTTTTAAATTATGGATATCTCAAAAAATATAATTTTGCTGCTATTAGCATTTAACTTTTTAAAAAATATTTTTTCATGAACAAGACTTTTTTAGTTTTATAGATAATACACTGTTGCGTATTTTTAAGTAACTACAAATAATATAAAATGAATTTTAATTAGTCTTTATTTAGTATTTAATTACAAATGTGAAAAGCAACATTTTATTTACAATTAAAATAAAATTTTAAAATATTTAATATTCAGCTGCCGAATATTCGGTATTCTGCCTATATAAAAGTCTTACGAGTTATCTTCACACTTTATGTCAACTTCGCATACTTGGCTGCTTCATTTTGTCTCACTGTCCGTAACGGCTTCATTTTGATCTTCTAATCATACTAAATTTAAGTAATCATACTAAATTTTTTTTATGTATATTGATATAGTTCTGGCTGTAAAAATGCTCTTTTGAATAAAATACACCTTCCCCATCCCAGTTTGGGGAAAAAAAAAAGTCCATTTTCAAACCAGCAAGACTTTGAATTCTTATCCTTTTGAAAAATAAATAGCTGTATATCTAAAGCCTATACAGTCGACTCTCTGAAATCCGCACTTCTATAATCCGCAATAATTTTTAGATGTAAACAGTGAAATTTGCAGTTAACAGTTGAGTAACACTAGGAAATTACGGGTGAGTTGAGTTGTAGAATTAAAAGAAATTTTATGCTATTTTTCATATTTTTTGCATATATCTAATTAAGATTGTTCTTTTAACCCATCTAACAAAGTCTGAGCAGTAAAATGAAAACATGATTAGCTGACAGAAAAGATTCTGAGAGACAATCTCGCACACTCAGTTAACGAAACGTGTATTATTTTGATTTTCATTTTTTATTGAAAGAAAGAGAAATTTTCAAAAAATTTCTCTTGAAGAAGGCTTATCTTTAGGCTATAAATATTTAGAATTCATCCAAAATTATTCATTGGCATCACCACAAGAAATAATGACAATAAACAGACTCCAGGAAAAAATATTTAAACACAAATCAAAAGCCCTAAAACAAACAACAATTGATTCCATGTTTGCAAAATTAAAAAAATAGTAATATAAAATTAAAGTATGAAAGTTTAAGCCTTCTGCAAGAAAAATTTCAGTCTGCAAAAGTTTTGTAAAATAAAATTATTTTTTTTCATATATTTTAATAAATTCTTTAATAATTAAACTAAGTGTGACAGTATAATTAATTTCAGCCATTAAAAATGTTCTGTTGCTTCATAACTATAGTAAGAAAAAATGTAAACAAAACAATGATCTGTAATCCGCAAAATTCTATAATCCGCAAACTCCTTGGTCCCAAGGTGTGCGGATTTCAGAGAGTCTACTGTAATTGATTCCAGTCAATGGAAACCTGAATATTAAGATCATGTTAGGCTTTCTTGATAAAGCATGAAAAGTTTACAAGGGAGGACAACATTGTTTTATTATGATTTGACTACGTTCTTATTTGTAACATCAGTTATATAATAAGGTGATAACCTTAGTTTAAGCATAAATAAAGTCATTTACTAACACTTTATCATTATCTTTCTGTACTGTGATCATGCCCAAGATCCTTCAAGGTCATTTCTTCATCACCTTCAGGGCCAACCGATGTTCATTCCACTCGAATTTTTTGCTCCCTCTTGTTTGACCATGGATGTCTTGTTCTCTCCTCAGCATTTGGTTCCTTCTAGTGTCCAACTTGCATATTGCTCCTATTTGCATGCAGATGGTTCAGTAAAGATTTCTATTGTTTCCCCTAAAATTCATATTTTGAGTTATTGTAGTTAGTTTGTTTTTTGGTATTTTTAAAGTCGATTATTTCTTATTCTGCTGCTATTCTTGCTATTACAGTATAAATTCTATTATATTTTATGTCTTGTTTATGTTCTCTTATTCTTTGGCTTATTTTTCTCTTGGTGACTCTATATAGCAACCATTTACTTTTTGTTTATTTTCATATTTCATTTGGTACATTCCTAGGGTTTCCTTTTGGTCAATTGTGTCTCTACTGCTTTTTATCTTTGATATATGTTTCTATTTGGTCTGTTTTGTATAATATAGGAATGATAACATAATTACATTGTAGAAAGGTGATGATAAAAGTGTTAATACATATATGTGCACTGAGTGAAGAATTAATACAAATAAAATAAGTCATTCAGTCAATGCTGCTAATATAATTTTATAGCAATATGTATGTTTATGAAAATTTATCTAGATAACTCAGAATTTCATTTTGAAAATTGAGTTTGAACCCTGATGTTCTCTTAATATCATTTTAATTATTTATCAAATTTAATAAATATTTTAATGTTAATTAAGAATTGAACAATGCTTTTGGTTAACATTTTTATTGATGTTTAATTACAGGGTATTTTTAGTAAGAGAAAGTCGACGCAATCCTGGAAGTTTTGTTCTGTCATATGTCTACAACCATAAAGTTCATCATTGCCAAATTTTTCCGGTAAGTTGTGTTGTTTTATTTATTTTCATTTTCTTCATTAATCCCCCATACAGTAGAGCCTTGATTCATCATTTTTCATGGAAAATGTATAGGGCCCAATATTTCCCCAGAACATAATTTGTTTTGTCTAGGATTTCCTCAAAACCAAAGCACATTTTCATTCTAGTGTAAACGACTACCTGTCACTAGCTTCTTTTAATAACAACTGCATCTCTACAAAAATAGTTTTCTTACCTTTTTTTCTTTAAATACACTCAAGACAAAAATTTCCCGAGCGCTTCAGAATTTCCCTGAACCTCATTCGGACATATTCTGCTTTTCTGCAGTATACCAGTACATTTGTTACGAAATTGTAAAAGAAATAAATCGAAGTTGTAGTAGTTTAAGTTATATGTATGTAACATAAATCTTTGGAAAGGGCGATGTTACGTTACATGGCGTGATCAGATAGTGCACATTGGTTGTGCCAAGTAGACATTCAATGGAACTGAATTATGAGGAAACAGAAAGGAAGATAAAATTACTCACCCCGTTTAGTTGATATGCAGACGGAAGAGTCACCACGTGGGGAAAAAATGACAACTCGAGCTTATGGACACAACACAATTTTATTTTTACGATCTATGACTCATTGGAAATAACACTCATGCTACTATCTTCTACATTAATACAAAAAGGGGGAATATTCATGTACAGCACACGAGGTCATCGGGACCTTCACAAAAATGGTGCACACACGTGCGAAAGACAAAAATTACTATAGTACATTTTTTTGGGTTGGTTTGGTTAATGGGATCTCCCCGAAAGTTTTTTTAAAAAAAAGTAACACCCTGCTTTTAATTAAAGAAAAAAAAAGACAGATATTTGCTGCTGACCCAGAACACAGCTACAAAACTGGTCCTCGCGGGCTCCCTAAAAAAAAGGGGGAATGGACGACTTAGCGTCTGCTCAGGTAGAGGAAAAATTAGTGAAGTGATTCGAAAAATGTGTCTGAATTTAGCAGAGTTTTATACTTCAAAACTTTGAGCAGTGAAAGCTAGTAAGAAAAAAATGAATTGAGGGCTTGCGAGGTAAAGGATGACAAAAAGGTTTACCTTGATAGTTCTTTTATTTAAGTAATGAAGCATGAAGGCTGGTATACAGATGAGGATGAACAAATGGAAACAAAAAAAACAGGCATTTGATGTGGTACAGCATCTATGTGGCATCGGACATTCTGGACAACAAATCGAACAGCATCACCTTGAGATAAGCTTGTAGCGGCATAATCAAAAAAAGGCTTTGTTGGAAGCTGCGACGGGATGGCTCGCCAGGTTAATCGTTTGACTCAGCTCAGAGCATCTCACATGGCTGGCTTCGAGCGCCCTTCCATACGCATCTGTCGCATCACCCTTTTCGCCTCCTCTCTCTCTCTCGCGGCGAACGGCGAACTTTTATACTATTGGCCAGGCAACGACGTCACCAAGGACTGCGGACCTGTGACGTGAAAAGAAAAAGGAGAAAATAGCTCCGCGGCAAGTCGCCGGGAGTACAGCGCCTCTAGCGGCCAAAAACAGAAACACATTATGCAAAACGTTTTGCAGCAATTAGGTGCTTGTTTGAAGCGTTGATATTAGAATAGTTTTAAGTAAGAACTTTAATTAATAAAAATAAGAGCTATCTGTGCCTTTAGATTTTAAGGCAAATAATTAAAGTTAAGTTATACAGCATTCAGATATAATAAAGAGAACACAGCCACATGTCATGGAACCTTTAAGGTAAGGTTTACAGTTACTTTTCCTAACAATGGCCCGCCTTCCATGACATGGCAAAAGGAACTGCTTCAAACAAGTAAAAAAAATTTCTTTCAAAAGAGAGTAAGTACTTTTCCCTCTGAAAAGAACAAAGGACATATTATGCAAATAGCGATGAACACAGATGAGAAAGCACAAGGGTTAGTACAAAATATGCATAGTTACACTATAAAGTACGAGTAGTATAAAGTACGACTGGCCAGTCAAAAAAAAACGTTAGTAAAAAAAACACTTTTCAAAAGATTCACATAATGCAATTAAACACATTTGCATTCACTTTACAAAGAAAAACAACAAGTTTGTACTTTCTTTAGGGGTGAGGTGCACCTCAAAAAAAAAAAAAAAACTCTTAAGAAAAGAGATAAAAATAGAAAAGTTTGTTTGAGTCATTTACATTCACAGAGCAAGGTGGGCATATAGGAGCTTCCATTCAACATACTGGGACTCACAAAATTAAAAGATAACATCTCCTGTGACGAATGACGAAAATATACCGTCTAAGAACAATCCACCTTCTCCACCACATTCTCTGGCAAATTACAATGTCACCTCACGAGACGTAGCTGAGGCTGCTCGAATGGGCGAAAAAGGGTCCTGACCCCCAGAACAGTATACTCCGTGGGGAACTTTACTCCTTACATCTGTAAAAGTAAAGAAACAAACAATGGAAAAAGAAGGATGGTGACGAGTCACCGTTAAAGGAACAAATCCTCTTGACCAAGGCTATTTTTTTTCTTCATTTTTTTTTTTTCAGAAAGATCAAGAAATTTTTTCCTTTCCCCCTTTTTTCGTAGAGAGTCTTCGACTTGACAAAAAGGTTATGTTCAAAAGAGAAAGTCAAAAGTGACTTTTCAGAAAAATTTGCCTAGGTTCCCTTTAGTGGGAGTAGGACTTTGAAATTTTCTTTTCAAAAAAAAAGTCTAAAGAGACTTTTCAAAAATTTTGCCTAGGTTCCCTTTAGTGGGAGTAGGGCTTTGATACTGAACAAAAAAGTCTTTCGTTGAATGTTGAAAGTCCAGTCTTTGGAAGAGGTTTTGTGAAAATATCTGCTGGGTTATTCTTTGTATTTATATATTTTAAGGTAAATAATTTATCTATAACTAGGCTTCTTAAAAAGTGATACTTTACATGTATGTGCTTCGTCCGGCTGTTCTCAATGGGCGAGTTGCTGAAATCTATGGCGGCAGTATTGTCGCAAAAAAGTGTAACTTTATCCAGGTCTTTGGGAAGTAGTTTTAGATTTATTAGCTCATTATAAATTCTTTGTATCCACAGCAATTCTTTGGAGGCTTCTGTCAGGGCGATAAATTCCGACTCCATCGAAGATAGAGCGACACACTTCTGTTTCGACGTACGCCATGATATGGGGGTTTGATCCAGCATTAAAATATATCCTCCCATTGACACTCGGTCATCTCTGTTTGAAGCAAAATCAGCGTCTGAGTAGCAATTTATGGAAATCTGATTTATATTAGATAATTTTAATTTGAGGTGTGAAGTAGATTTAACGTAGCCAAGTAATTTTAATAATTGATTGAAATGATTATATCCGGGATTAGATTGAAATTGTGATAAAACATTTACTGCGTATGAAATATCTGGACGGGTTCTGCTTGCAAGGAACGACAAACATCCTAAGATGTTGCGATAGGGAAATTTTTCCATTTCTTTAACTTCTGCGGCGTTAGTTGGACAGTCCATTTTTGACATTACGATACCCGGAGCGATTGGAAGGGATGAGATGGGTATATTAAAACTTTTAAAGCGGTTGTAAATCTTGTTTATGTATTCCTCTTGATGTATAAATAAGCCATTTTCATTTTCTTCAAATTGAACGCCTAATAGTTTTCTTGTTTTCCCCAACTTCTTAAGATTGATTTTTCCTTCTAATAAATCGAATACGTGGTTTATTTCCTTTTCTGTTTTAGCTAGGAGTACAATGTCATCAACGTATAGAAGTAACACTACTAGATTGTTGTAAACATAAACGCAGTTGGTCCACTCAAGCTTGAAAAAGTGTAATTCAGTTAAAATTCTGTGAAACTCATTAAACCATTCTCTGCCACTCTGCTTCAAACCATATAAGGCTTTATTTAATTTACATACAAAATCTTTCTTACCTTCTTCCTTGAAACCTTGAGGTTGGAACATATAAATTTCGTCTTCAATCGGAGCGTACAGGTACGCGGAGGTTACGTCAGCTTGAGAGTGGTTCCATTTATAGTGACCTACTAGTAATGAGAAAAAGAAACGAATTACAGTAAAATTAACAACAGGACTAAAGACTTGATCGTAAGTTTCCCCTCTTCTTTGCCCAAAACCCTGGGCGACGAGTCTTGATTTAAAACGTACGATTTTTCCACTAGCGTCTCTTTTTACTGTATACACCCATCGGTTTCCGATGATTTTCGCATTTTCAGGTTTCGGAACTAAGTCCCATACTTTTCTTTCATTCATTATATCTAGCTCGTCATTCATAGCTTGCATCCACTTCTCTGCCTCGGGAGATTTAATTGCCTGGAAAAAATTATTTGGTATTTGAATTTCTTCTAGTCAGGAATCTGAAAAATTAGCTTCATCTTGTACAATGCCCGAGTATGTATTTTTACCTTTAAAACAAAACATTTCTGGATCATATTTAATCCCGTGTTTGTTGCAGTAGCTTTTTACATCATTATGGGATCTTAACCTGACATTACTGCCCTCAATTCCGTAATAAATATCGGTTCGAGACTTGTCTCTTCTTGGAACTGCTCTTCTAACCCAGTTTACTGTTTTAAGCTGCGTTTTTACGTTTCTATAGGATTCCCTCTCCCCTTCAGATTCGTCACTTTCCCCTTCCTCAGATGTACTTGGCTTACCTAAATACATTTCTTTCTTTTTGTCAAAAATAAAATCCTTTTCCTGTGTTTCGTCTTCACATTCACTATCCCCCGAATCCTCGTTGGGTGAACTTATAGGGTCCAGTACGACTCCATTGCTTTCATGTTTTTGTATTTCCTCTTCGAATCTAACGTTAGAAGTCTCGATTACTTTCCTATCGCCAGGGATCCAAATCCTGTATCCACGACTTTGCATCGCGTAACCCACCATAGTGCCCTGTTTTGCCCTCATGTCAAGTTTATTTCTTAATTGACGAGGTACTCCCACGTAAACTTTCGAACCAAAAATTCTTAAGTGTTTAATGGAAGGTTTACGGCCACTAAAAAGTTCAAAAGGCGTTCTTACTTGATTAGCGTGGCAAGTTCGGTTCCAAACGTAGGTAAAACAAAGTAGTGCTTCTGACCAAAAGCTGTTACTTAATCCGCTTGAGCTTAGCATAGCTTTTACAGCATCTAGGGCAGTGTAGTTGTATCTCTCGCTAACTCCGTTCTGCTCGGGAGTATAGTCGTTTGTTCTTTCAGCGTGAATCCCTTCTTCATCTAAAAACTTTTTAAATTCGTTATGACAAAATTCCATCCCATTATCGGTTCTGATGTTAATAATTTTAGTGTTTAAAAATCTTTCTGCCCTTCTTTGAAATTTCTTAAAACACTCAAATACTTCGGTTTTCTTTCTCATAGGATATACGGTAGTCTTCCTGGAGTAGTCGTCTGTTATTGTTAAAAAGAAACGATGACCAACTATTGACTGGTTGGGAAGTGGACCACAGACATCCATATGTAAAAGTTGTAGGGGTTTAGTTGAGCGGATTGAAGGGATGCTTTTAAAACTTTTACGTCTCGTTTTAGCTATTTTACAATTATGGCATGATATTTCGGGGTTTGCTCTTAAAGTAGGAAGGCCAAAGACACAGTTTGATTTACTAGTTTCAATTATGGACTTATAATTAATATGACAGAACCTTTGGTGCCAGAGTTCTAAATCTTCCGATTTAGGGGGAGAGGAGACATTTGCTTCTGGTTTCTTCTCGTGAGTATTTTTAGAATTTCGCTTCAATTTATCATACTTGGGATACAAAAAGTACAGTCCTTGCTTCTTATAGGCGGTGAATAATTTTCGATTATTTTTCAGAAATGCATGAACTTTACCCTGACCACCTCTAAAGGTAAGACCTTCTGAATCGAGGATAGAACCGGATAGTAAATTGCGTCTTAGTTCAGGGGAGTATAAAACATTTCTCAAAACACGTTTCATCTTTCCGTTCTGGAAATTCAGAACTACGGTTCCCTTCCCCTCGACAGGACATTCAATACCATTTATGGCGACGGACATTGACTTACCCTTAATGGGTGTAAAATATTTAAATAGATCTTTTTCATTACAAAAGTGATTACTTGCGGCAGTGTCAAAAACCCATGAACGATCATTTTCAATTACTTGGTTAGAATAAGCTTCAATAATAAAATTTTTAGGGTGATAAGATCCTTTTTGCTTTTGGGGAGGAGGGTGTCTGCAGTTGATTTTTAAATGTCCGGTTTTTCCGCATCCATAGCAGCGCCTCGTCTCACGTTTAAAGTTTCCTTTACGAGGGGTACGCCAGGGATGGCTCGCCAGGTTAATCGTTTGACTCGGCTCAGAGCATCTCACATGGCTGGCATCGAGCGTCCTTCCATACGCAGCTGTCGCATCACCCTTTTCGCCTCCTCTCACTCTCGCGGCGAACTTTTATACTATTGGCCAGGCAACGACGTCACCAAGGACTGCGGACCTGTGACGTGAAAAGAAAAAGGAGAAAATAGCTCCGTGGCTAGTCGCCGGGAGTACAGCGCCTCTAGCGGCCAAAAACAGAAACACATTATGCAAAACGTTTTGCAGCAATTATGGTGCTTGTTTGAAGCGTTGATATTAGAATAGTTTTAAGTAAGAACTTTAATTAATAAAAATAAGAGCTATCTGTGCCTTTAGATTTTAAGGCAAATAATTAAAGTTAAGTTATACAGCATTCAGATATAATAAAGAGAACACAGCCACATGTCATGGAACCTTTAAGGTAAGGTTTACAGTTACTTTTCCTAACAAAATGGCGCTCAGCCAGTGACTTGTGAAAATCATAGCAACCCGACACCACTTTGCCACCAACATTGCACGGCCTATGATAGGTCCGTCAAAGCACGGGAACATGTAGCGATTGCCGATTGGACAGCCACATAGGTGCCAGGCAGTGTCTGCGCTGCCATATTGGCGATGGAATGTTGATGCTTCGAGCTTGGCGAACAAACCAGGGTACACGCGCCATTTGATTTTCACACAGCCGCCATCTTGGGAAAAAGATGGATATTGCAAATAATTTAGACTATAATTGCCAAAATTGTAAAAGCCGATCCGAAAACGAATTTCTTTTGTATGAAATAGCTTACTACTATTCTTTTACTCAGTGGTGGGAAAAACTACTTTTTTTTTGTAGCGCGCTACAACTACCGCTACTTTTCAAAAAATGTAGTTAACTACTTTTTGACAAATGTAGTTAGCTACACTACTTTTGAAATGTAGTCGCTACTTTTTCGCTACTTTTAGGAGACAAATTTTGCTAACAGATTCAATTTGCATTACATTCATATTTAAGGATATTTATATCCTAATTAGAGAAAACTATCGATATCTAAAGCCTTGGTTTTCTACTCGCGTCCAGCCTGATTAATGACCTCAGCGGGTGTCTCTCGCGTCCAAAGAACGCGTTTATTAAAAGGTGGTTTCCTTGTAGCGTTGAGCGCCGCAGATTTGGTGGACGCACGAAAGACCCCGGGCACCTTTTCGCCTTTAATTAGAAAAAACTATTGCTCTAATAAACAACTACCAGGCGAGTATTTGAGCAGGGGGAGGCGGGCCCCCTCCGAAAATGTAAAGCAATTATTAAAAAGGAGCTATTTTGAAACATTTCTTTTAACTTTAGAACAATAAAGTTTAAAATACCGAATCGTCCCCCTCCCCCCGAAATGGAAGCCTATATATACGCTACTGGCAACTACTGCTAATTATTGAAGTATTGCTGAAACTAATTAAGTTTTAATACCTCTATGATAAAAATAAATTGGGAAAGTGAGCTCTGAAAGCATGAGAAAAATCATGAGAACTAAAAAAGTTTTTAAAAATATAATAATAAAATGGATGTCTGAACGGGAAAAAAAGGCCCGTTTTGAGACCTCTTTCATGTTGTACAAACATTCTGGTTTCTTGAGCACAAATCAAAATTAATGAGTATAAAGGCCTTTTTTCATGACTTACCAAATTAGTGATTTATGACGAATGACCCGTGTGAACCATGTAATATTGTATAATTGTTTTAATTGAAAACATCACATATGATATGCATATTATAAAATAATGAAAACAATTACTAATTAAATTCATGATATATCTATTTAAAACATTGCATTAAAAAAATCCTCTATATATGTTAAAGAAATTTTAAAAGTTATTATCATCAACACAACTTTTTCTTTGTGTTAGGTATAAAAGAATTTTATAGAATTATATTGTTATTTTAAGGCTAAGAGAGAGATAAGTCTCTAAGGATTTTACAAACTATTAATTATTAATAGAAATTCTCATATTTTCGTATTAAATTCTGAAAATTATTACACAAAAAACCTAATAATTTAAATATAATAGACACTTTAAAATTTTAACGAAAGAAAGCAGAATTTCAACATATTCATGGAAGACTGCCATGCCTCTAGTATAAAATGAAAACCACATAAATTTATTCAAAAACATGTTTATTAAATTTTAACAAGAGCTGGATCTCAAAATTGTTATCCGCCAAACATGATCGTCGAGGAGAAAATACGTCCGATGCAATCAAAAACAATCTTTGTACAGATGCACTGGACGGCACGCCAGTGTTAGTTTTTTTGAAGGCTTCTTTCATAAACGTGTACGCCGAAAGCGAAGATACGGGTTTAATTGGCTCTGACAAGAACCTTGTAAGTTCTTCCTCGTAACTATTTCGAGTGCATGCGAAAGAGAAATTAAAAAAACCAGAAAAGTCATCATCCATGGGCTGATCCTCGATACTGATATCTGAAGTTGTCGGAAACATATTTTGGAGGTATTCCTCCATCCATTTTTTTGGCTTCGGTCTTCCTCTCCTCCTCAATCCAGAATAGTTTGAATCTGGGATGGAAACAAGCTGAGAGAACAGTTTCTCTGTCCCACAGCAAATGACTAAATCTCGTTTCCACCTGACAACTGAAGATTTTGTGCCCCCTCCTATTTTTTAAAAATGCAACTAGGTAGCTTTCATATACCATTTAGCGCCCCTTGGCCGATGCTGCGCCCGGGTACAGTTGACCTTCCTTGCTCCCCCGTAGCCAGGGACGGCCCGACACGGTAAGCAAGGCATCGGAGCGCCATATTCGAACTAAAAAACTAAGGAAAACTTTATCTGGAGCATAACACGGGGCTTCTTTACGTTTGCAGGGAGGCTCCACGTACCCTAGATCAGCTCTTGCACCTAGCTACGCCACACATTTAGCTATAAAAGCTTTCAGGTGTTAAAATGAGGCTTTCAACTTCAATAATATACGGACTGTCAAATATACGTGGTGCTCTGAAACTCATTGGCAAAAATTTAGAGTGGTAAAGGTAAATAAGACGGTTATGAATCACGTAACAATGTAGGGTTTGATAAGTCGTCCTCGAGTACCTGTTAATAATTTATTTTTTCACAGAAAGTTCACTAAAATTCACTATTAACATGATTGATTACTACTGTACATTGACTAAAAGATTTATTATTAAACAATTATTAACAGGTAAATGAAACCATTTCCGACATCCACAGTGCTATATTATTCTGAACAGCCTTGGTAGAGATGGTGCCCGGTGCGGTCGCACCGTTCGCTCTACCTTAGGACCGGATCTGAAAACTGTCACTACAAACGAAGAACACTGTAACCGAGGTCAGCAATATTTTTAGCCCCTGAAATAATATCTTGGATGCATATGCTTATACCTTTTGTCCCTTTTCAACAAACTCAAAAAAGATAAGGTTATCAATTCGTCAAAAAAAAAAAAAAAAAAAAAAATGTGTGCAATTTCTACATATTTACTTTCTTTTTTTCAGTTTCAGGTTCCACGAAAAATGTACTAATCAGTTTTTACACTTCTTTGAGACAAAAAACATTCCTAGTTGTAGAACATAATCACGTGATTAATTAATGTTTGAAAAGCTACAATACTGCAGAACTGTCATTACTCTTGTGGAAGTTAAACACACCACCAGGACACAAGGATAATAAAGAGTGCCCAAACTCAAAAAAGTGCACTGTAACGTCGAAAAATGACCAAACCTTAATATAAATAAACTTAGTAAAACTAAGCATAAATAAAATTGTTGTTCAATGCATCGATCATAAGGAGGAGGCAAAGAGAAAGTTAAAAATGTCGGTGACTCTTCCAGAAGCGGTCTCGATGCTTTCAAGAAAATTCCTGTGAGAAAACCGTAAGTTTTTCTCACGCTTCGTAGTTTTCCGTAGATGGTGAGTGAGAGGATGGGGGGGGGCTCGCTAATTGCGAGGACTGACTATATATCATGTCAGATTTGAAAGGATATCGCCTAAAAGGAAGTTCACGGAATACTGGACACTGAATAATTGGCAATCATCCTGGCAAGTGGACACTACACTGTATTTATGGGTGCAATAAAAAAAAAAAGATCAAAGAAAATTAATGATGTTACAAAAGCATACAATTTACAGATATGTAAAATTCATTTTCGAAAGCAAAAAATACTCATTTTTATGTTGATTTATGTTGCAAACACGCAATAGCAGTCAAAAATATGCAGACCCTGATCAGACATAGAAGGGGCCTCGGGGCAAAAAAAAAAGGTTCTTTTGGGCCCCTATACTATTACAGACATTTTAACTTATTTGTGATTGTTTTCTATTTTCCCAGCATAAAAATAAAACATTTCAAAATAATTCTAAAATTAAATTAAAAATTACCCATGTATTTATACTCATTTAGAACAAGACTATGCATTTAAAATTGATTTTAATATTTTTTTTAATCCATTTGTATTATTAGCGTATGTGTGCGCTGAGTTCCACCTGCCAGAAAATTTTTTTTCTTCATCATAATATTTAAAAAAATGCTAACTAATGGATATTTTGTGATAAGTACATATGGCCATAAATTTTCAATAACGCCTTTAATTTCTATTTAATTGATCTAGTCTTAGAAACCATTATCATTGTGTTAGAAAGAAGAACAGAAAATAAGTCTCGAAGCCTTTTTATTGTTACACAATTATGATATAGATAAAGGAAATTTAGCTTAATAAAAATTATTATTGCAGCATATATAAATTTAATATACAATAAATGGAGAGATTTGCGAGGCCTTTATTTTTCAGGGGCTCACGGGCCCACACGCCCGTGTGATAATGAGACTCTCGAGGCCCCATCAAAATAACCTCTGTTCAACTTTGGACCACTCTTTCCTTCCTTTTTTGTCCTCTTTATGGCAGATTGGTGATTCTACAAATAATACTGAGAACGATAAAAAGAAAAAGATGCACAATCTCAGGCTTCCGCTTCAGGCAAAGCAAACCCCCTCCCTCCCCCCTCGTATGCGTGTGTCCCCTGGGAGGGGGGGGGGCGGGGGAGAGATTGGGTGTCTTTCAAGCATCAGTTTCAGTTATGCTTGGAGTCAGAAGAGAGAGAAATTGCACCACGGGATCAATCGCCGGAAATGATGACACGGCAAAAGTAGCTTCCAAAATTCGCTACAAACTACTGTTTTTTTGTAGCGCGCTACACTACTTTTTTAAAAAAGTAGCGCGCTACACTACAAACTACAAAAAAAAGTAGCGGCTACTGTAGTTTCGCTACAAGTAGCGCGCTACTCCCCAGCCCTGCTTTTACTACACATTCAAGGGGGGTTAGAGACAAATTAAAGGTATTTAAAACTGCATGTGATATCTTATATCACAATGTATATGTATATATGTAATGAATGACCTTATGCCATCAATTGGTAAATGATCGACACCACACACCAGTCTTCTAGGTTGAACACTTTCATTTCCAAGTTTGGACAGAGGGCGGGAGTCAGGCTGGCGACCCTCTGGTCCTGTGGCTGCCTTTTTTCTTTACACCGCAGTCTTTAAAAGTTAGAGGCTAAAAGCCCCCGAAATTTCCATGCTCTTACTTAAATACTCCCCTAGTTACAATGCCAGTCTGCAGGGTGTAGCATGATCACGAAGGTATTACTCTCAAACGTAATTAGTTGACTACATTGTCAATCAAGCCATGAAAAATATTTGCTTGGTTAGGAATTCCAAAAGGGTGCAGCAGGGAAACTGCAGAACTGCAGATACTGTCAATTAAACAATTTTCCTCCTTATTGAACCCCAAAAATCGTCTCTGTATGTAATATTTGTATTGCCGAGAAACAAACTTTACAGTAAGAGTAATAGAGATTAAAGAAGGTTTTTCAGGTGATATTAAATTAAATTAGATGAAATTGGAAAAGATTATTTTATTATTACATATTATTCCCCCCCCCCTCTCCAAGCAGAGGGTAACTGGCTTGCCTACAAGTTGGTGGCACTCAACCCGAACAGAGCGAGATAGAAATATTGAATGTAGAACTGAGACCACCAGCCTTCTCCACATACCCAATTTCTCAAAATACAGTTATGACATGAGAAAATATTCAATACAAAATAATATTCAAAATAACAATAATAGTTTTAACATTAGTTTAATAATGCGCAAGGGATCCCTTATGTAAACAATCATTAGTTCAGTTGAGCCTCTACTTCATTGTCCCAAGTTTAGTGTTTATATCTGTTATACTGTCCACAGTCATTGAGAAAGTACTTGAGGCTCTGATGGTAGATTTTAATATTTGCAAACATATGTAAGCACATTCAAGTAACTGCATGTTCAGATTATCTTTCTGTGTTAATTAATAAAATATATCATAATCAAATAGGTAAATACTATACAAAACACATACTGAATATTATTCAAAAAAATAGTACTAATGTATTAAAAGGTAATACGGAGGATTTCCATAGTTAACTTAATAAAAATTAGTACCAAATTCCTCCAGAAATATATTTCAGCTGCATCGTCACGGCCATCTTCAGTCCTTCGCTTCCCACATGGGAATTCCCATGCGGGAAGCGAAGGACAGAGGTTGGCTGTGACGATGTACAGTGTGGTCTTCCGATCATTAATTCTAACGAGCTTATCCCTTCGGAAATCCACTCCTTAAACAAACAGAAACTGATCACTGCTTGGTGTCTCCCTCTGGTACATCACTGGTACGCTGCTAACAGTCCGGGTCTGTCCCTGTCTTGTAGTGGCCCCCGACCTCTTCAATCAGCCATGGTGAGATTTATCAGTGGCCACTTAAAAAGTTTGCGGTTTCTGGGTGGGGAGAAAATTTTTCCTCCTTGTTCCTGCTATCTCCCTGCCTGTCCTGCTCACATTCTTACCTGTCTACATTCCTCTTGGAGGCCCTGCGGACCAAGCAGGATAAGATCTTCACGGACATTGTGTGTCTGGGACTTTTGGACCTACAGCAGAGGGATAAGTAGCAACAACGACAACATTATACATATGCATTATCTAAGATTTTATTAAATTTTTTTTTCTAAATTATTGTTTTCTTTAGTGTCCAGCTTCAATTAAAAGCAATTTGTCTGTACAAATTAAATGCGAAATTATACCCCAACTTACGTGGTTAATTCTCGGTCCCACCTATCGCGCAAGTTCAGGGTATTACTGTATTGAATGCAAGTTTGTTTTTTCCTCTCTTTGTCCAGTTGCAAATCTACAGAGTTAGCTGATTGGCCTGAAATTTTGCACAGATGTGTAAAACTTTATAGAGAAAGAAGAAAAAGTGACTAAAATTCTGAATAGCCACATTTCCTAATTTTTGGCAATTTTTATATGCAGAATGCTTCTCTAATTTCCTATTGAGTAGATCAGTGAACAAATTGAAATTGAGTTTCCTTACTTATAATAATCAAAGTTAGATTTCACAAATGAGATTGACATTATTTTGATGTCATGAGTTTTAAAAATGTATTAGAAAACCCAATTTGTAAGACTAAAATAACAACGTAAAATTCATGCCATGAGCGAAATAAAAAACTTAAACAGATAAGAGTAGATCAGTGTACAATATGAATTTTTTTTTTTTTTTTTTTTTTTTGTAGTGAAAACTAAATATTGCAAATGAGATTGATGTCAGGAGTTTAAAAATAAATTTATTATAAACCCAGTTAGGTTAACAGGACGTGACACAAATCTTAGACAAAATAATTTTGCAAATTCTCAGATCCTGAGTAGCTAAGAATAGCCTTATAATGAAGATATTACTGGGGCTATTTTAAAGTCGTAAAATGATTAGTGTTGAGGCAGTAAAACCGCAGGTTCGATACACATAGTTGCAAAAGATAAAACCACATAGATTTTGGAAGCATTAAAACTCCTTTTATTGAAGAAACAGTTAGTGGCAGCTCAGGAGAGCACCTACCAATCTCACCACTGTTGTTAAATGGGGCATTAATCTTGAATGATAGTATTAAGTACTGTTGATTTTTTTATTTGTATAAGTTATGTTCTTCAAATGTGTTTAATTAGTTTTTCCTGGCCATTATCTGGATGAGTAAATGGGTTATTTTTCACCTGTGAAACTTTATTTTATTTGCTACATGATTTAACAGAATTTTAATTAACTAAAATTTAACCTATATATGTCATCTTTTTACACCTTTTACACTGTTTATTTTTAATTTAGCTTCCTACTATGTGAAAAAACTCTGATGAAATATTATGTCTTAGTCTGAGCCTAAAGCATTCAAGGATGTTTTAGAATCTGTTTAACTTTTCGATCAGCTTTACCTCGCATGCTCTTCTGTTACATTTGAACTGCGTCTTTGCAATGATGGGAGTGACTGGGTTAAACTTTCTTTCATTTCGTCAATCTTGCAATTGAAATCTGCTCCCTGTTTTCAAGTATATGCCATTAGTGATGCCCTACCTGCCAAATCCTAGACAAGCCCACTGAAGCTGCATATGCATTTCACCCTTACCAGAGGTAGCAATGCCAATTAGAAAAATCTTTTTCAGATAAGCAATTTCAGATATTTAGCCCCATAAATTTAAATATCGGCAAATCTCTTAGAGTATCTGTGATATCAGGGTAAATCTCTTAGAGTATTTATGAGTTACTGTGATGTCATTATGGTGAAATAATTAGAAATTAGAAAATACCATATTTACTCGTTGTATAGCACACATGAAAAGAAAAGCAAGAAAATTTTTTTTTATCTCGTATATAATGCGCGCCATAAATTTAACATGTAAATGAATTTGAAAGTGAGTGAAATTTTCAATTTAATCGATGGAACTGAAGACGATATCTTTTAAGAGGTCATGACTGCCAGTGATGACAAGGACCATGATAACACTAGTACGGCAATGAGATTTGGTAATTAGTGTTTAAAAATGTTACTAGCAATTTTGTATGAAAAAAAAAATTAAGAAGTGAAGTGAAGATGCTGTAGTACTTTTATTGAGAAAAAATTTTCCAGTTTTATTATGTGCTCTGAATAATTTTTTTGATTCATACATACATCATGGATTACATACACCTTTAAAAATTATGTGTATAACAGGCACTCAGAGATTTTGCCTTAAATTTTTGAAGAAAAAAAATGTGTGTTATACATGAGTAAATTTGGTAATAACTTTGTTTTTTTAATTATATTTTTTGACACATAAGATCAGACTTATGATTGTGAAAGATGAATGATTTTAGCGCCTTGTTCAGGTAAATCAAATGCATAAAATATGTTACAACCAAATCATAGTGATGAACAAACAACCATTAAAATAGGTGTTGCTAAAAACAAGTTTAAGCTCCATATTTTAAACTTGTAATCTGGAACCAGAAGATTTAACCCAAAAAAGTGCCTCAACCTAAAATGTATTCTAATTTAAAAATTACTGCTTACATTATTTTTTTAATATTATCAAGATTACAAGTTTTCATAAATTGACATTGGAATAAAGTGAATGCTCTGTCAATTTATGTTCAAAGGAAAGCAGTTTTAAAGAACCTCCTTCCTTTCCTACCCCTACTATTTTTCTTTAAAGATGAAGTAGCTAATTTCTGTAGTTATTATGTTTATTAGAATAGTATATCAGACTAATAATTTTACTTGACTGCAGATAATCTAGGAGTTACTGTGATTAAAAATGATGCCCACTTTTTTTGGTTATATTTGTGTTTAAAGGTGGAGGAGAAAGACCAACTGTGCTACTCGCTGGACAATGGCCGGACCAAGTTTTACGACCTGCTGCAGCTTGTCGAATTTTACCAGCTCAACTTGGGCTACTCCCTACCCACCAAACTCACCCACTTCCTGGTGCACAGGCCCCGCCCTTCTACTACAAATGACGGTCAAGTGCTACTCGTTGAGTAGTTACCTCAACTAAAAAAAGAAAAAGATCCATCTTCTATTTATATATATATATTTATGACAACATTCCCAGCATTTGACCTGTGATGCTCCTCCTCTTCCGAATGAGCGTGCCTACATTGTAATAGACAAAACTTGTGCCAATTTCGAGTCCTTTTTTATGGTTGTAATAACTGAGGCATAGCAAACAAGCCTTGGCTATTTGTGTTATTTATACTTTCTGAATTATAAAAAGGTTGCACTTCCAAATGTTGAATTTTCAAAAGATTTTCTTTTTTAAATTAAGAATACTGCAGATTCTCTTCTCACACAATGGATATGTTCTGTGCAACACTGTATAAAAGAAAACCGTGTTTAAAAAAAAAAAAAAGTTTCATAAGTAATAAACACAGAAAAAAAAATCTAGATTTTGTAATGTAACTAATTTATGTTTTATTTATAAGTATTACAACTTCTAATTAAACTCATAGAAAATGTATGCATATTATTAATTTTATTACTATTTTATGATAAATAGAAATGTTTTTGGAGGCTATGTTTGCTGTGCCTTTAATTTTTATTTGAATATTACTACTTGCATATCTTTGTTTTTCCATCCCCCATCCCACCTGACAACTTCTCTCTCTGGGATCAACTTCGTTTCAATTTTCAATGTATATGTATATACACAACCTGTCTCTTTATAAGAAATCCGTTGGTTAATTAATTTATTGAGTTTGTATGTGTTAATATATTACCTCCCTGCAAGAGAGATTTTGATTATTTGCTTTGAATTCTAAAACAGCCAGCATTGAAGATGTATTATCTACCTCTAAATCATATGACTTATTGTGTGTTCATTTTAATAGTAGGCTTGTTTGTCTATTAAAATTATTTAATTGTTTTGAGAAATACTTGTTCTATTGACAGAATGTTGTATTCAAGTATGAACAAGACATGCAAGTTGTGACAGTTTAATAACCAGATTGTTGTCATCATGTTTTAATAACCAGTGCATTGAAGCACTGTCCTGGTGAAAGGGATCTGAGATTTGATTTAATGAATAGATTGATAGTTCCTGTCAACCCTGTGACAGTTCAAATACTTGATTGACAATTTTTGCAGATCAATTCATCCACTTATGTAATGCTTTATGTGCTTAGTTCTCCAAGTAGCAAATCCACATCCCTTATTTAAACCACTCAAAAACTTGTGCGTGTTATAAACATAGATTTACTTATGTTCCAATCTGTTTTATTCTGTAGTGTTTTTCCCTATTGTAAAGTTTTTAAAAAGAATTGATGTTGCATCGTTACACCTAGTATTTTTATAACAAAGTGCTGGTTTATCACTGTCCTGTAGCTGGTTCAATGGGGTTAATTAATTGTCATACCTTGTATTTTAAAAATATATGGTAAAAGCACTGCTCCAAACCTTAACAATTATTATACAGTATGCCCACTAAAGCCCCTTGCCACGATCTTAACACCGGAGTAGCTGCTGCTATATTCATAAGTTTTGGTTCCCCCCCCTCATACACTTAAGAAGAGTCAATGGAACACAACTTCTCTCTTGCCAGTACAGTTCAGATCTGTTATAAAAATTGTCTACAGAAAAGTGCTTGTCATGAAGAGCAGAACATGTTAAAAGATGAGTAGAATCCATAAAGTCTCTCTCTGGACACAGAGGGCAGTCAGGTGAAGGTGAAACACCAATTCTACAAATGTGTCCCCGTAAAAAATCACATGAAGTCAGAGTCTAAAATTCACAGTAGCTGTTCGTCTAGTAAGGTTGCCTGGCAGAGAATGGGTCAAAAGTTTACTCCAGGATTTTCCAGTTGTCTGAGTCTTATGATTTTTAATTGCATAAGAAATTTTTTTCTTTATCTCACTGCAGATATTGGAAAAAAGGACAGTGGGAAGATGGCTGGGGAAAAGAACTACCACCTTTTGCTAGCCTGTCAGCACATTCGTTACCTGGGACGTCGCAATGTCTTGGGACCCACAGAAGATTGATGGTCCAACCGTTGTTTAAAAGTTTATCAAGTTAAATTGAAGTTGCAATTACTCTTTCAGTATCATCTTTTTGGAAGGATCCCGGTGTTTGGATTACAGCCTGGAAATAGTAATGAGCTTTAAAGCAGCTTGGCCAATGGCTTCAATTTCAGCGTCAAAATTAGTTGCTGGTGAACCAACAGCAACATAACCTTCAAAGAAGTCTTTACAACAAAAACCCACACAACAGTCACCACCATCAGATTATGAACCATCATTGTAAATATGAAGCCAGACATCATTAGGATAAAGAGTGTGGATAGTCTCAAGAGAGGACTTTAATGCAGCTGTGATAGTGTCAGCTTTACCTTCACTCATGCCTATGGAAAGGTTACAATCTGGGAAGCGAATCGTCATGGGCATGGTGGATCCACTAATGAATTTTATTCTCTGGCATATTGCTTAATACTATATTTTCAGCAGATCATATTTGCAGTACTAATAAAAGTATTGTGAGTCTTTAACCTTATCCACACTAGGGATATAAGAAGTCCAATGATGTAAAGGGAGTCTGGTACATTTCTCATATAATTTTAATAGTTGTTCTCTTCTAAACGAGAGAGGTTCTAAGTTACTCTGGATTTCCTTCCATAAATAAGAGTAGAATGGGCAGCACCAGTTATGACCTAAGGGGGCTTATTTTGAACTCTTTCAAGGATCATACAACAGCCAGCAGAGGCAGTAGCTATGAGCTCACTGTCATAGGCCAAAAATAATCTTATATAAGTCTTATAAGCAGTGGAGAGGACATCTTGGGATCCCTGCCAGACATTTAGGCAGTCTGCCCCTCTGCATGCTAACTCAGTCAAATGAATCTTCCAGCTTAACTTTAAGTCAAGGGAAACACCTAAGTATTTAGCATCATAAACTCTCTTCAAGGTATATTCATAAAAGTGATATCCATAAAAGTATGGTGAAGTAGACATACACTACTGAATGAAATTACCTGTGACACCACCTGATGGAAAACTGGGTAGTTAGCATTCCTATCTTGAAAACGGTATGAAATATGAGAAAATTGTCATTTTCAAAGTTATTCAGTATCATCAATTTATTAAGAAAAACATCTTGTGAACATAGTGTTAAAAATTGAAGGCATAAAAATGTATTGCTAATGCTTTTACCAGCTTGTCAGGAGCCATGTTGTATTCTGGGAATCGTAGACCAGCATACAGATGTGTATTGTTGCTGATGGAAAGTACTTTTAGCACGATGGATAAATGAGCTTAATGTCAGATGTGCAATTTTTAAAAAATCAACCAAACAAATTTGTGTTTTATCCTTCCATCTGTAGTGTTATTGTGCAAATTAATAAGCATTGCATGCAAATTAAGATGTCGTTTCTTATTAAACCAATGATGCTGAACAACTTTGTAATTGAGTTTTTTCCTATACCTTGTACCATTTTCGAGGTAGGAATATTAACTTTGCAGTTTTTCACCAGGTGGTGCTGTAGGCTGTTTCATTCAGTACCGCATGGCTACTTTATGATACCTTGACGGGCTCTGATTATCACATGGGCACTTGGGACACGTGCCCATTCAGAAATAGACACAAAAAATTGAGTTTATACCTATATGTATAGGAGCACAAAAGTGTTGTAGACAGGCCCTATACCTAGACACCAGTTTTATGAATGTAGCAGCAGTTGGTCCAAAGTTAAGAGGCTGACAAGGAACTTAAGTTGGCATATTGCATACTCAACAAAAAATGTCTTTATTTTTCTTATTATATTTGTATTTTTAGACAAATAAGAAAGGTTGAAATATGTAAATGAGACTTAATAAAAAATAACAATTGAAAATGCTAAGAATGCTAAATATAACTGGTGTTTGAAAATTAGAATAATTAAAAACTTTGTAAAATAATACATAAGTAAATATATATATATATTCTGTTATTTCTTTTTTTTTTGTGTGTGTGTGTGTGTTACTTTTTGCAATGTTCTTGATTATTTAAACAGTAAAAAATGTTTGCTTTCTGAATGCTTTGTCTATATTTTACTAGACAATGGGATTTCAAGTTCTTTTATAGAAAATCAGTGCATTTATGAAACAAAATTTTAGTGCATTATATATGGATTAAAATGTGAATGAATTACACATGTTCTGTTGCCAAATTGTTTAGGTTCTTTTAATTTTTGGCTTATTATTGTTTGTTTGTGGATTAAGGCCGATTGACTGCACTAGGGTCCTAGACCCATAGAAATAATACACTTAGAAGTGCGAAGCTTGCCTGAACAGTGTGCCAAAAGGTGAGGGATTTTTAGAGTGGGTGTTTACTTAAAACTGGAAACCAACCTGTCAAACTTTGCCTGTTCTTTATCCCCCGTGCAAAAGGTCGTTTATCAACGACAAACTTAATTGCATGACTCGAAAAGCTTGCATTTCTTGACTGTTTTTACAGGATAAATAGGAGTTACAAAGTAGAAATACTTGAAACAAATTTTGATATTAGTGAATTTAATCATTTGATTTATTAAAAAATTGACAATTAAAATTAAATGCATTCTAACTTTTAAAGATGCATGTGGAAAATGTTAAAATAAAGGATATTTTATTTATAATTTAATTACTGAATTTTAAAAAATGGAGAAAGTTTAAAAAAAATTAAAATCATTTAAAATATTCTAAAACATATTTATTATGAAATTGCGAGGTTTTGTCTAATGTAAAAGAAAAATTAATTAAAAATATTTTGCCAGCTACCTTTTAATTTACACTAATGCCTTAATAATTATAATTGAAAACTTGAACTACTCACTCTGTTGTGTAAAACAAGTAGTGTAATATATTTTTGGCAGTACAATAATGCTCTTTTGGCTTCCCTTTCTACATTCCTTTTACAAAAAATAGAGGAACTACCATGTTTACTCGCATAATAGTCGCACCCACGTTTTGAATCAGAAAAAATTTAACTACTATTTGCATTCATAATTAATTGAGTTTTTTTTCTCACACCACATATGTTCTTAAGTTGGTTTTACTTTTCAAATTGTGTTGAAATAGCTCATTAAACAGTTATTTACCATAAATCATGCATAGCAATGTGGGTGGTAAGTTGCCAAGTAGTATCTAAGTAGCTCTACGTCAATGCAAAACTAGTGTTTTCTTGGGTAATTTGAGGGCTAAAATTAATTTCAATCAGTAAACTTTTATTACAGTCGTAATATATTAGCCGTTTATTATTCTGTAAATATATTTCTAAACAAAAGACTGTAAAAGCAGGCCTCGAGGAAAATAGGATCGTTTCATATTTTTCATAAAACAGAACGGGCATCATCTTTCTTCTATCTATACTATTAAAATCTGTGCGCGTCTGTCTGTGTGTAGCATCATCTCCTCCGAAACCGCTGGGAGTTGAGTTTCAATCGAGGTGTCCACTTATTCGAAAAATTCCGAGGAAGGTCTTCCGCTAATTTAAATTTCGAAATTCGAATTAGTTTAGGAGATATTGATAAAAAAAAACATCAAAAACACAAATTTTTGCTCTCCGCAACTACGCGATTGTAACCCCTGTAGTGAAAATGTGAGAAATAAGCATCAAGGTTGCCATGTTTGGCGAATTTATTAAATGATTTACACTCTTGCATTAAAAATAAAGGAATAATACTTTTTTTCTGTTTCGAATATTTGCTAGGTTATTTTTTAATTAAAATATCGCCTGCGCGGGAAATCAGAGCAGGAATTCAATATTTTTTGTACGCAAAAGAAAAAGGATTTGTAAATTTCAGAGACTAAAGTGCATAACCTTATAATTTGGCGAAAAAAAATGGCTTATATGGCGATTAGGGAAAGTGGATTCTAGTGGTTTGCACACAATTTTAGGATTGGCGCAATTTACTGGGAGCGTAAAGAAATAGTATTTTTAAAAACAAGTGCAGGTTTTACTAGAATTTAGCCTGAAATTTTAATTTTCTGTTCAGAAATAATGCAGTTATTAAGGCGATTTTAAATGATTTTCATCAAGTTAAATAAATTGATTTAAGTTAGGGAAACCCGCCAAATTTCAGAAAATTAAACTTTATCATTTGTATTGCTAATTCTATGCCCCGATTGATATGAGTTGGTGTTACGAGCATATGAATAGATAATATTTTTTAATCCCGCCAAACAAGGTGTAATAAAATAGGAAGTCTTTATAAATACGAATGCTGTTTGAGATGAATGAGAATATTTTTAAAACCTGGTTAGTAGCTGGTAATGTCTTTAAGTTATTGCATTTATTGTGAAGTTTAATGTGTGATTCATTTTGGCTATTTGCCATCGACTGCCGACGTTAATTATGCCAAAATTTCAGTTCTAGCAAAGTAAACATAAATAAATCATTTCATATTCTATTTTTAACACTGCTACAGTTTCCGTAGCAACGGAATCCATTGTTGCCACTTAAGTTGTTCAATTTAATAATTAAGTGAAACCACTCATTTCTACATCTCTTAAGACCCAAAAAAGTGAAAACGCATTAAATATGAAACAAATAGAATTTTAACATATTTCCTTCGCGTGTGACGTCATTTTCACGTCATTGTCTTCTGTTTTGCTGTCAGATTATCCGGAGAAGCACATTACACGCTAATGTATGTGCTGCTTCGGCGGACATAAGGAAGCAATTTGTCGGGTGCGTATTTGCCTAACCCCTCTGTGTGTCTAAATTGAAGTATTGAAATTCTGTAGGCGTTTTTTTTTAAACTAGAAAAAGGCAGATTAACGTCGTTAACGTGAAAGAAGCAATATGGAAAACTATTTAATTGGTAGCCGTAATGCGAAATGATAATCAATTATTCACATGCGCAAAGCAACAAAATTTCAAAAGTATGAAAAGTCAGGAATATGAAATGAAAATCCAAAATAAATCACCAGAGACTATAGGATAAGCATCGTGTACGAGAATGATATTGCAATCATGTACATAACAAAGGCGCTTGCAAGGAATACAAAATATAATATGAAATTAATTGCTCTTTCTTCCCATGGCGTTTGTGGAATCTTTCCGATTAACGGGATCCAATGTGCTTAGAATATTTCATATAAATTACTTTTTTGTTAAAGTTCTATTTATTTTTTCATATATCTTCCAGTTACTCCAGTTACAAGACCTAGTGCTCTAGAAACGATTTCAGATTTTGTTTAATATTGAATTTGACACTATGCAATTAATCTATGTTAAAAATAAAATATGAAATTAGTTATTTATTTAGTGTGAATTGGCAGTGAGATCAACGTTAGTTTTATGTAACAAGTGTGCTACTGTATTAGGAGTTCAGTAAGGGTAATAAGCTTTTCCGCTTAAGTTATGTCACAAATGTTTTCATTTACGAACGCGATCTTCACGGAAACAGGATGCATTTTTGGTTTCTGAACGTACAATGTGCATCGATTGTTTCGCGTAGGTTTTTTAAATTTGAGTAAAATTTAATAAAGTCATCTGCAACATAACTGTGCTAATGCATTGTCCACGCTTTACGAAATGCAAGATAAGATAAAATAGTATTCAACATCATGTAAAGTTATTCATATGGTATGTATGAATGCTATAAATTAAACCTAAAAAAGAGAATTATATGATGTAGAAATAAGGCATTTTTCGAAAGAGAAACGTTTCGTCTGCATACCGTAAAGTTCTTACTTTTCTGATCGCCAGTGACAATGACACAGTTTTTGTGTCATCATGTTGCAATCGTCTCAAATTTCCACTCATGTAGACAGCTTTTCATCAGAACTCCAGCAATTTTTCACTATTAGAGATTCCTATCACTGGGTTTAATTTGAATTATATGTGTGTAAGGAAAATATTCGTCTCCTACCGTCAGAGACGGCCCGAGGGGAGTGCGGGGCCCCAGGCGAAGCGCAAGAGCGCGGCCTCTTCTCTATCATGTCTTATGAGATAGCAATAAAATGGCCCAGGAGCGGGGCCTCTATAAGCGCGGGGCCATAGGCGATCGCCTACATTCGCACCCCCCTTGGGCAAGCACTGCTACCGTGCGGAGAATGGGTAAGCAGCTAGTAAATTATTATTTTGTGTTTTTCTGCTTGGCCTTTTTCCCAACTCAAACCGTGAGGCTGAAGTGAGAACTTACGACTACTGGCGCCGCTGCATTATACTGCTGTCTATTAAAACATTATAAATAAATAAGTCTATTCCAAACTCATTACTTTTTTAAATATAAAAATGAACTTAGATGAGCATTTATAGTATTTTTAACATGAAAATCATATTTTTTAAAACATCAATTATGTTCATTCAGAGTTGAAAATTTACTTATGATTTTTTAAATTATTGCTCATTTTTTTTTAATGAGATTTAAAAAAAAAAAAGAAAAAAAAAACAAAAATTGAGTCTTAAACAGGAATAAACAAAGTTTAGCTTTTATTTGTTTTACAAATACAATGAAAATCCAATCTTTTCTTTTAATTTTTTTTTAAAATGTGAATTTATCCTAAGAAAGGAAATACATGGTCTTTAAGACCATAGGCCATGTATCTCCCCTTCTCGCTCCGTATCATTTATCTCTTTCAGTGCTTCTCCCTGTTAGAAGGGAAACGAGAGTGTCAATTATTTTCGTCCAATAGCTGGAATCTGTGTCCCTAATGTTCGGCACACTCTGTAGTATGGGTTTCACGTACCTGCAGTGTATTACACCTAGGCCTATAGGGGGAATGTCTTCCATGAAGGACTTTCTAAGGGATTCTAGCCCGTATTTGGCTTATTATTGTTGTGTATATTTGTGAATATTCAAAATGTCCATAGGGAGACATACACTAATGGCCAAAAGCATTGCAAGTTTCAGACATCTAACCATTTTCAAGATTAAGTCCCCTCTCCCCAGTCTAAAAAGAAATATCAATATAATTGATATTTTTTAATGTCAACATGTTAAATTAATGACTTCAAAGACAAGATAGCATTAGGTTAAAGACCAAAAATAATTAGTTGATTTATTGAAAAAATAGCATAAAAAATATATAGGTAATTACAGAAATCATAATACATTTTAGCTCACCGGAATAAAACTAAATAAAGAATTAATAGAATTAATTTCAAGTTCTTCTGCGAAAAGAGGATAATAAATAAATACAATTGAACTAAAAATCATTTATTATGTTGCTGAGCAGCCTTGACTTTGATAACAACAGCCACTCTTTTAAATATGGAATCCACAGTGTTTTACAACACTTCTTTCGGTGTTATGGTGCCAACTTAAGTTATTGGTTCCTGAAGCTCTCATTTTATCTTTGTGATTTTCAGATATATTCTTTTCAATTATACTACATAAACTGTCAAAAATATTTAAATCTTTCAAATTTGCTGTCCACTTTTTCTGGGCTTATTCTTGAAACGGTGGTTAGATTTCTCAAACTTGCAATACTTTTGGCCAGTAGTGTACATGCACATATGCATTCTTTTTACTTTGTCAAAAAATCTATTCATTTTTTTTTTCTCCATAAATGTTTTAGAATGAAAGTAATTTGAATTATTTTTCTGAATGTGGTTGTTTTTGTGTTTTAAATTGAAGTCAGCATTCTCATTAAACTACAGGGTCATCCATGACAAATGACTAGATGTTTGTAGACAGATTTCTATGATTTTATTTTCAAGAGTCTCAGCTGTTATCACATATTTTAAACTGAAATAAAATAATTGCAGAAATCTGAATCTTTCAAAATTTCTTTGAATTAGAGTACTTTTTTAATCGTTTATGCCATTAAAACCAAGCACTGCCATTTATAACCAAACATTTTATATTCAAAGAATTATTTTTTAAACCAATTTAAAATGACTATTATTTTACAAATCTCTTAGTGATTGTGCAACTTTTTTCTAATTATACTGGCTTCCAACAGAAAAGTTGTTAAAGTCTGTAAATTTACTAATTATTTTCAATCCATATAGAATACCTAAATTTTCGGAAAACTTACATTTTTGTTGTACAGAAATGAAAGTGATTTAGTTTTACATAATGCAAAGATGTTTTTCCTGATCTCTTGTTTATGTTTTCATTACTACACAAAGGTTTTTTTGGAGCATTTTATATTGATTTCGTTATATAAATGTACTATATCATAAATATTTACCTCGTTAAAATACTCTTACAGTTGGGAATTCATCTCTAGAATCACCAGCTCTTCGTCCTGTAACTATTATGCAGGGTATGTCAAAGTTAAAGTAAAATTAAATTTTATCGTGATTTATTTTAGATTAATTTGTAAAAAGATATTTTATGAGATGTCGTGTAATTTAGTTTCCTTTTTTTCTTATTCTAGATGACACGCTTATGTTGGGCCAGATTAAAAATGATGTTCAACAACAATTTTATAAAAATAACCATGAAGTGTTGGTTATTTTCTAAAAATTATTTCTTAAAATGTAATATTTGTTTATTTAATTTTTACATTTTATCATTTTATATACTAATGAAAACTGATTTGCTATCAAATCCAATATGTTCAGCTTATTGTAACCCATATCCTACATTTAGCCATCAGAATGTTAATATTTGCTTGCTGCAGTTGAGGCGGGTTTTTTTTTGGGGGGGGGGCTGAAGAAGCACTTGATACTTTTGTAAGAACCTGAGGCTTGTGGCACTTCTTTCAAAAATTATGGTAATGTCAAATCAATTTTTATAACTCTTTCATAACAATGTAGTTTTAGCAATACATTGTAGAGTAATGAATTCAGATGTCTTCCCCTGACACAAATTGCTGTAATTTCTGCAAACTCTTTTTGTCAACACACTAACAGGGTATTTGAATGTTTTTTTTTTTTTTTTTTTTCTATTGTTAATATTTTATTTTATCATTAATTTATTATGAACCAGAAGTTATTGTTAATATTGTTTTGTAAGTTTGATTTTAAAGCAGTGGAATTCACTTATAAAGATTTCATTTTGCATTACTATAAAATGATAGTGTTATTGATTATAAATAAATTTATTCAGTGAGCCTAGATTGGTTGTCCAAATTGATTTGCCACTGCATCTAAGGTATAACTTCAAAATTGCATCTCTAGCATGTTAAGATAATTTGTGCTTGTAGAAGTGTAAAAAAGATACGTTTTGTTTTTTTGTTTTTTTTTTTGAGGGGGGGGGGCGTGTGTCAATTTCAGTTACTATTTGAAAAGGTTAAAACTGCACTCTCTCTCTCTCTCTCTTTTTTTTTTTTTAATACTTGATATAGACTCATAATTTTCTGTGTTTTCAAAATGTTCTCCAGTGTAAGTAGTGTTAAAAAGTTTTGTTATCTTGTGGACCTTTGTAAAACTTCATAAGTGGGTTTCACTGTAGTAGTTTCATTTGGTGTTTTATAATGTTGACTTTTCATATGAATAACTAAAGTTGAATGCAATCATGGGGCTAGTAGTAACCCTTGACAAATTAGTAAAATATTTTAATTAACCGACCAAATTGTTGACATGTTTCGCCAGGATGTTTTTAACAATGTTTGAGCAAGAGTAGTCTCTAAAGCCTCATTGATATACTTTAAAATTGTGTTCATTTTGAAGTTTGTGTAGTTGCTTTCTCAGCTAATTGCTGCTTGATTTTGTGTAGTAGAATGTATCGTCAAGTGTTGAAAAGGTTTTACTCTTTAAGACACAAATATGTGGTTTTGTTTTTCAAATGAAACTGTGTATTATATATTACATTTTAATGCTGCAAGAAAAAGTATGGTGTGAAACTGTTATTTAAAAGCAAATGCTAGATTTCTGTTATTGTTATTTTTTAATAGTTACTAGAAAAAATATGATAAAGAAATACAAACATCATCCTCATGCTGAGACTGCGATAAGCACAACTTTGTCAAAATGCAAATTATACTTACTGCACCTTAATTTGCAGTAAGACATCTTTAACCCTTTCTGGATGAGCAACGCATATACGAGCCCACATAAAATTCACCACAGAGAGCAATGAATGTGTATACAGGGCATCATCATGCAGAAACTAATTAATATGGAACATATGAATTTAAAGACTTACATGTAAATAAGCTTAACATTAAAAATCTGCCATCATCCAGGATAATTTGCACAGTGGCAATTTTCATACCCAAAGTAATTTCTTCAAAATTTAGCAGCGTTTAATTTAGACTTCTGTTGTCCAAAGAACACCTTTAATTCAGACATATCTATTTTTATTCTCTCCCTTTTGTTTTGCTTTGATCACACCATCACACACATTCAAAATTGATTTATAAAAATCATCATTTTTATTTTACTGTGCTTCATCTTTAAATTAATTTTCCGTGTGCCAAGTTTTATTTATATTTTGTCATTTTTCTAAATTAAGTTTATGAATTTAAAATGGTACTCGTTTTATAAAGTAAGAAAAATGAATGGCTCCTCTACAAAATCAGTTGTCCCCATCACACCCTTTCTCTGAAAATTTCACTTTTAGTGTATGAAAATTTTTTATCACTTGTAGTGGGATGTAAGATGTATTACTGTTAATGGACTTCCTGCCCTATAAAATAAATCAATTTTTAGCATAATAAGTTAGTTTCCGTATGTAATTTATATCATTCAGTCATTTTCTCTCACATATTTTGTATTTACGAGTCTGTCATTCATTTTTAGCAGTATGTGTTGTATCATATGATGAAGTGAATGTACAGAGCTCATTTGTATAGAAGTTTAAATTATTTACAGGTCTTTTTATGTTGATTCTCATAGATCATTTTATATATGCATGTGTATTTATTATTTTATCTTGTATTTAAGGAGAGAAAAAAATGAAAGTATGTAATGTTGTGTCATGTAAAAGTTGTCAAGTCTATCTACAACTATTGGACTATGGTACATCCAGCACAGTTCAATAATACCTATGCAATAAATTCATTTATCAGCACTTTCAATGTACTTCGTCTTGTTTTTTTTTCCTCAGAGTCACATCTTTATTTTTATTTTTTTCGCAATTTATAATCTTAGTAAAGAAGGTTTGACCAGTAGAGGTGTGTGCCCCTTAGGCAGAAATTAGAAATAAAATTTTTTTTAAGAATCAAATACTATGCACTCAAGTTCTTTCAAAAGTCAAATTGAATGACATCAGTAGCTATGCAATTTAATACTCGAGATCATAAATTTATCCCGTGAATTTTATGCATTGCTTTCATGTTTTTGTTTAAAAAAGTAAATATTCGTATAAAGATGTAAAGAGATAAATGCATTAACATAATTGGATGGGGAAGCAAAACTTAAGAAATTTTAGTTCTCTATAGAAAGATTATAAATTTTTTATTGCAAGAATGGAAGATGAAGTCCTCTAGCATGGGCTGAAGTTCCTCCTTCCTCTGAAAAATCCCAAAAGCCTATCCAGTAATATCATTGTAGAAAGCAACTGTACTACAACAGAAGCTTATAGCCAATCATGAGCATTGCTAGCAGTTAATTATTGGGAGTGATGAAGACCCATTTCTCTCTCTCTCTATCTTTATTAACAACTATCTGAAGTACCCGTCGTTGATAGGTTAGTACTGAATGCAAATTTCCAAAAAGCAAGAACTTTCGCCAGCATTGTAGGAGTTCACAGAATGGATGCAATATGTTGCCAAAGTAAAGAAAGCAAAGTTATAATTTTTATGTATTGTTAAAATATTACAGGTTAGAGAGTAACTAAGTAATATCATTTCATTCTCTTTAGTTGTAATTATGTGATGCGCGAACGAATATTTATGCATATTGAAATAATTTTCTCAAAATCTAATCAGTATTTTTGAAAAATTGGAAGCCTAGAATTTATGTTGAGGGACAACCTATCATGTCACCAAATTTCGTTTCATTCCCTTAAGTCTTTATTTCGTGATGCTGGAACAAAATTTCAGCATTTTAAAATGATTTTCACAAAATCTCAAAATGTAATCAAAATATTTTAAAAATTCAACGCCTATAAATTAAGATTAGCAACTACCTATAATATCACCAAATTTCGTATCAGTCCTTATTACGTGATGTTTGAAGAAATATAAACGTATTTTGAGAGAATTTTCACAAAATCTCAAAATCTAATAAAAATCTTTAAAAAATTGGACACATAGTTTACGGTGAGCAACCATCTATCATGTGACCAAATTTCATATAATTCGCTTTAGTCGTTGTTACATAATGCGTGAACAAAGATTCACTCAGTTTTAAACAATTTTTGCAAAATCTCGAAATCTGATTGATTTTTTTTAATTAGCTGCTTATAGTTTAAGGTGAGTGACCACCTATCATTTCACCAAATATCATTTTTTCACCTTTGCAGTTATTACGTGATGTGCGAACACAAATTTATGCAAAATCTGAAAATCTAAGCATACAGTTTAAATTGAGTGACCAATTATTATGTTACTAAATTTCATTCCATTTACATGTCATTAATACGTGATACACGAACAAATATTCACACACTCTGAAACGATTTTCACAAAATCTAAAAGTCAAATCAAAATAAAAAAAAATTAGGTGCCTATAGTTTAAGTTGAGTGAACGATTATTATGTCACCAAATTTTATTCCATTCACTTTAATCGTAATTACATGACGCGCGAACAAAAATTTACGCAGTTTGAAATGATTTTCGCAAAATCTCAAATTTTTTCAAGAATTCAAAGCCTATCATATAAACTGAGTAACCAATTATTATGTCGTTAAATTTCATTTTATTCACTGTAGCCCTTATTACGTGGTGCGCGAACAAAAATTTACGTAGTTTTAAACGATTTTCAGAAAATCTCAAAGTTTAATAAAGATTTGAAAATCTTAATCATTCGACACCTATAGTTTAAATTAAGTGACCACCTATCATTTCACCAAATTTCATTTTATTTGTTTTAGTTCTTATTAAGTGATGAGCGATCAAAGATTTCACGCAATCTGAAACGATTTTAAGTTGAATTAAGTTATATTTTAAGTTGACCCCTATTATGATACCAAATTTCGTTTCATTCGTTTTTACGTGACGTGCGAACACAAATTTATGCAGTTTGAAACGATTTTCACAAAATCTAAAAGGTTTTTTTTTAAATTCGACGCCAATGTTTCAAGTTGAATTACCACCTATTAGCATACCAAATTTAATTTCAATCGCTTCAGTCATTTTTACTTGATGGTCAAACACAAATTTACGCAGTTTGAAATGATTTTCTCAAAATCTAATTAAGATTTTTTTTTTAATTTGACGCCTGTGTTTTAAGTTCAGTGACCACCAATCATGATACCAACTTTCATTTCAATCGCTTCAGTCGTTTTTACGTGATGCTCGAACACGAATTTTCGCAGTTTAAAAAGATTTTCGCAAAATCTCAAAATCTAATCCACATTTTTTTTTAAAATCGGCACCTATGTTTTAAGTTGAGTGATCACCAATCATGATACCAAATTGCATTTCAATTGCTTCAGTCGTGTATACGTGATGCTCGAACACAAATTTATGCAGTTTGAAAGGATTTTCGCAAAATCTCAGAATCCAATCAAGATTTTTTTTTAAATTCGACGCCTATGTTTTAAGTTGAGTGACCACCTATCGTTACACCAAATTTCATATCATTTGCTTCAGTCATTTTTACGTTATGCTTGAACAAAAAAAGCGTCACTGACAGAATGACGACAGAGAGACAAACTTTTTTTTGAGGGTCGCACTGGATTCCTAGGGGCTTGAAACAGATAGAAATCACAAAATTTTTGAATTCCAAGAAATGTACAGACAAAAGTCCAATTTTATTTATATAGATTAAGAGGCATTGCAGGGGCAAATCGGGCAGGGCGTTCCCATCACCATCTCAGAATTTCATGATTTTCTTTTATTGTGTTGCCTTACCCAAGGAAAGAACAAATCTGAAATATTTTTGATTTACCTCTATTAGTTTTGGAGTTATGGGGAGTCAAAGTACCCCAGAGGAGCAACGTCGAATTAATTTAGGGCCCATTATGCCACTTTATTGTCTCAACTGTGACTGGCTCAGAGGTGCTTCAGAGAATTTTTTCATTTTATCCTATAATATACCTTGTATATTAACATCTCATATTGGAAATTCATTCAAAAATTGTCAGAGCACCAAATTAGGGCCCCCCAAAATACCCCCAATTTCAAAAAAAAAAAAAAACAGTTTTAAGAATGCTTTAAATCTTGGCTCTGGCGTGATACAGAAAAATTTTTTGCACAGTGCAGTGATATATCTTCAAATAAAGTTAATCCAATCTTAAAATTTTTTGAAGGCCCCCCCCAGGGCCTCAAACATGGTCCTTAGCGCTAATTTACGCAATTTCGAAGCACTGGTACCAGTGCTGGATTAAGTCAGCGCGGGGCCCGTAGCAAATGTTACCAAGGGGCCCCCCTGTGCAGTGACGCGCCTATATTTTTTTTGAGGGGGAGGAGTTCACACTCACATTAAAGTAGTAGAGCTAAATTAAATGAGAAAATAAATAGTGCTAATTATATTATAATTTATGTTTAGTGCTAATTAATTACTTAATGGGATTACTAATGCTAATTAGATGTAAACAAAACTAAAAGTTCCCACATGTTAAATTCGCGAGACGTTTATCCCAGCCTTTCCTCCACCTTGGGTGAGCTAATCTCTAGGTTTTGTGCGATAATAAAATAAAACACAACTTTTACGAATTTTCTTGATTCAAAATGAGCAAATTTGAGTTAGCACTAAACAAATAAATTTCTCCAAGTAAATTGGTGCGCGGAAAAAATGCCCGTCAAAATGAAGTTTTTTTTTTTCGGGGGAGGGGGAGGGGGGGCTAGATAGATAGTGAGACTGACGATGTTTAAAGTTATTTATACGTACAACTCGGGTTTTTCTAATGAATGTTAATGTTCATGGAATTTCTAACACTTCCCACCTTTCCCATATGCAAACGTATAACTAGACAAGTTTACACACATAAAATAATAATTGTTTCTGTAAAATTTTTAGAACCTTCGAAATCAATATGTATTTTAAACTGTGCCTTTAAACACTATTATTTCCCCTGTAAAAATACATGCCTATAAAATTATTCCGTACAGGGGGACTGTTACTTCCACATACCGCTTGGAACACTTCCTAAGGTCATTTGGTTCGTGTTCTACAAGCATATGTGCATTACTTTTCAACTTATCCTTGTTAAAATGATATAAAATATTTTGTTAAAAAAAAATCTTAATAAGAGGATTGTATCTTTTCTAAATAGAATAATCTATATAATAAATAATAACAAATTCAGATAAAACATTCATTATTACGTATTACGTTCAAATGTTTTTGCAAGATATAATAATCTTAAGATCAAATTTGTAAGTTTCTTTGTGGATCAAGAGTATCCGAAAATTCTCTTTGTTTTCAGTTTGCCTGGGGTTATGGCTTCTCGGATACCCTGACCGTCTTGTCTTTGTGCGAAAATCCTCTCGGTTCTAATTATTTTATTTGAACGAACGTACTGGCATTCGAGCCCTTGACCAGTGGTTTCGACCGGCCAAAATCAATTCTTTTATATTTAACGTGCTTAATTTCCGTGATTAATAAGATAATTTATCGTAATTGTGGATTCCCCAATTATTAAAAAAAATGACTTACATTCTATATACTATTATTGTTTCAAAAATAATTCGTCTCTGTTTAAATATTGTAAAATGTAAAATAAATAATTAAATAAAAACAAAGCAAGCCAACTACCAAAAGCCTTCTAAGATGGCTTACACCCTAGTACACCTTCGAATTTTGCCAAAGCCACCCACCTTTACTCTAAAACAAAAGAACTTTGGGGCTGCCCAACATCCGTTTAAAATACCATCCTCATATTTACTGCAAAACAAAATAAGTTTATGTCCAATATTTAAATAAAAATTATTGTTTCGTGTAGGAATATCTTTAATATGCGGCGCGTTTTTCTACAATCCTAATCCTATGGATCACAGTTCTCGGGGAAATGCAGAAGGTCAACTCGCTTTCCAGAGAACATCTTCAGAAATAGCCACAAATACTTCCGTTCTATTGAGTCATTTTGAAAAGTTTGATTACAACTTCATTAAAAAATTTATTCGACTTGTTACTGAAAAGTCCTTGAAATGATCGGGACAGATAGACTACAGCCTAATGAATAATCCGGCCCACTAACGGATTAATACAATTTTGTGGTGGAGGCTTGGAAGGAAGATTCACATACATATCCATTTTATGTAAGTAAGTTGGGATTGTTTACATTTATTTCATTTTTCTCGGGAGGGGCGGTCACCTCCTCCGACCCCCTCCCTTTAATCCGCCCTTGATCAGACCCTGAGTCTGATCTTTTGTTTCGGCACTTAATTTTCTTTCTATATTTTGTTTATTTCTGGATTCATTCTTCAAATAAAGACAAACATTTAACATTATTGGTAAGGAATACATTTTCTAAAGGCCATTGGTGGGTGGTGCAAGGATCTGGATACCCCCTCCTCCGTTTGTCCGAGTTTCGCTTTTAGTCAGCAAAAAGATAATGATGCAGCCTTTCTTTCTGTCTTTCTTTTATTTAAAATTCTGCCTTTCCCACCTTTTGGACGCTCCCTGAATTTTTTTTTCTAAGTACTGTGTTTTTGTTCCACAGTATTGTTAAATATACTCTTGTGTGTCTTATTACTGACTTTAGAATTCTCACTCAGTTTCGCCTAGGCAATGAGTTGACTAAATAATGCAGGCGTGCAACAGCCACATTAAATATATATATATATATATATATATATGTATATATATACTAGCTGCTACTCGCGACTTCGTCCGCGTCGGCTTTAGAATTAGGTCCCGAGAGAAATGTAGCATGTGTGAATAACAAATATTGTTGCGACAAAAGAAACTGCATTTAAATATTATTTGCTTTTTACTTGTTTCAAATGAAGTATAATGCTTGGTAGAATACTTCATTTAAAATAAGAGAATATGCAGAGTTACTAAATCAGGGACGTGCCAACGTCTTGGAAAGTGGGGGGGGGGGGGGGGCTAACGATTTTTTCCGACATGGGGAGGGGGGGGCAGTCATTTCACCAGCCCCTCACCCCCCCCCCTCCACCAACAAATGTTTTTAAAATAAAAGGTGTCATCCTTGGTACCAGGAAAATTTTTGTTTGTACTTCTATAGCTCAACTACAATAATCATTTTCTTCAGAGACGGGGCAGCTATTTTGAACCCCCCCCCCCGCCAATTTTTATAAATAATCGGCTTCAATCTTTTTTTACCTCGTCTGTACACCCTCTCAAAAAAGTATTCGAGTGTAAGCCAAATTTCCTGTATCAGTTTCATGTAAACTAATTAATTCGATTTTTTTTTTTTTTTTTTTTTTTTTTTTTTTTTTGTATCTCAATAGTTTGCTTAAAATAAGTTTTCTTCGTGCGGAAGGGGATGGTGGTGGCAGCTATTTCACCACCCCCCCTTCCGTTTGAGTTAGTAAAATTTTCGTTTATGCCTCATTAGTTTGTTTAAATAACCATTTTCTTGAGGGGAAGGGCTGGAAAAATTGCTTCCCCCCATCCTGAAGAAAAGTATTGAGGGGGCTAAAATACAGAGGGGGCGAATTATATAGTTCGCCCCTTCTACGCATTTACCGAGGGAGCGATAAACCCCCCTGCCCCCCCCTGTTGGCACGTGCCTGTACTAAATTTAGATTTTTTTTCAGGCATTTGGCGAATAGAGACAGTTATGACAGTTTTTGCGAACTGCTTTGTAAAAGAAATATTTATGCTATATGCATGAATTTTAGTCTATGTTAATCAGGAATAGAACAGCTTTCTATTAGTGAAAAAGTTTTAGAGTCGGTTCTGTAGTTACAGAGATACCCAGAGAGCGTAATGTATTAGAATTATTTTGAGTGTTCCTGTGAAGGAACTATTTACGCTACATGCATGAACTTTAGCCTATAATACTCAAGAATAGTGTAGCTTACTATCAGTAAAAAAAATTTAGGAATCGGTTCAGTATTTACAGAGATGCACATAGAGCGTAATGTAATTCTTATTAGCATCCCTGTAAAAGAACTATCTGTGATATATGCATTAAAGGTAGCCTATAATACTTAGAATGCCACCAGTGTCTAAGAAGTTCTGCTCTCAAAACTGCAAGGCGGGAGATGCCAGGTTCGAACCCCGGTCGCGCCTGTCGACCTTGCCGCTCGCAGTTTTCCGTGGTTTTCTAAAAAAAACCTCGCGTAAATACGGGATAGGATCTCTTAGAATTTCCCCCACAGAGGAATTCGCCATATAGGCCTAGGACCCTAGTGCAGTCAATCGGTCTTAATACAAAAACAAACAAACAATAATACTCAGGAATAATGTAACTTTCAATCAGTGAAAAAAGTTTTAGAATCGGTTTAGTAGGTACAAAATTTCCATAGAGCGCAATGCATTAGAATTATTTTGAGTGTCTTTGTAAAAGAATTATTTATGCCTTATGCTTGAAAGGCTGCCTGTATGTTAATCCAGGGCATAAGCTATTTTCATTAAAAATTTTTCTAAATCCGTTCAACCATTTTTGTGTGGTACTTACGTATTATCCCGGCGGTCATTCCCGCCAAACTGTTTTTTCGTCAAATGAGTTGCCAAACTGTTGCCAATCGTATTCAAAACCATTAATAATTTCATGTGCCCGGCATTTATTTCGGCAAAAAATCGCTTGTCTTGGCGGACCGCCGGAATAATACGTAAGCACCCTTTTCTTTACTTATGCTTTTTAATTTGGCGTAAAATCAACATAATTTCCATGTTTTTCAAATGCATGTGATTTTGCAAATATAATTTCTTCTTTATTTTAAAAGCATAAATCATTTTGTGCGGACGATAAAACGGCTTTTAATTAATAGTTAGAAAAGTCGTTAAAATTTCAAAATTCTGAGCCTCAGGTGCACTTTACGAAAGTTATGGGCTCAGTCATGCTCAAATTTTCAAAGCTCTGCTTTCTGTACATTTGTCTGAAGAACATTCATTTTTATTATTACAGATAGATAGATTTGGCATAAAACTGGCTTAATTTCCGTGGTATTTAATGTTTTTCAGATGCACGCGCACGCGCTTCTTTGTTGAAGTAATAGCATTCTTGTTAGCTCAAAACATGAATCATTTGATACGGGCGAAACTCACCAAGCATGGCAACGTAAAAACGATTTTTAATTAATAATTAAAAATCTAAAATTCTAAGTAACCTATAACCATCTCTAGGGTCCCATCTATATGTAAACCAAAATGCATCCTAATCGATTCAGCGGTTTAGGCGTGTAAGCGTCATAAACAAACAAACAAACTCACTTTCGCATTTATAATATTAGTTAGGATATTCTTTCAATGAGTTGCCTACAACTGATTTACAGTTCCATTATATAGAGCTTCAGAAATTGTCTTATCAAAAAAAAAAAAAAAAAAAAAAAAAGAAAGAAAGAAAGAAAGAAAGAAAAGAAAAAAAGAAAAAGAAAGAAAGAATTACAAGATTTATCTGTTGCCTTAAAAAATGTAGAAAGATAAATCATGCCAAGCTCATAGATTATAAAACACTTTTCAATACAAAAATATTTTTGCGACAAATCAGCGATGTATTTTCCTTAAAACTGGCGAGACTTTGTAGATAAGAAAATGTTGTATTATCACGATAAATGCAATTTATTTTATGAGACCCTGTAAAAGACCTTTAATTTTTTTAACGTTTAACTGAAGAATATAAAAATTTTGTACTCATTGTCTTGTGCTAGAAATGTATTAGTGTCTCTCAAATGCCACAGACTATAATGTATTGGAATTCTTTTGAGTGCTTCTGCAGAAGAACTATTAATAAATAATTCGGACGTTATTCTCAATGGAGAAATATGAGGCTCTCATTATTATGAGAGCCTTAGTAATATACATGCCAACTTTGTTTTCTTTCAAAAATCGAATATCTCTAAAATACGTTTTCAAGAATGACTGTCCATAGAGTGCAATACATAGGATTTTTTTTCTCCTGCAAAAGAACTATAAATGCTACTTACACAATTTCAATAAGGTACATGGTACTGTATATAGATAAAACATAAATTTCACACAAATCGATGTATATCTACAGCAGTTAGAACACTGGATGGGTGGACATCAGAATAGACAAATAGCCGAAGTCATCTTAAACTTGCTGGTAAGTTAGCTGGTAATGTATAAATATTTCTTTAATACAACATAACTGTATCCGACGATCACGGAGAGTGAGAAACTTATTCTTTTGAGAGTTAGCAGCCCAAAATTAATTTTCCATGAGCTAAAGAATCAAAGTTTGCAATTTTGTTCCTTGTAAATCCGTTAACCCGTTTTGGGTTCTAATGCATTAACGGATTTTCGTCGGTCGGAGACCCCCCTCCTACTCCTAGGCAGATAGCTCTTATCCATTCCTTAACAAAACACAATACAATAAATCGGTTAATTAGAGTGAGAGTACCGAATTTTCAAAATTCCCAAAGAAATCGTCATAGCTTAATATAATCACATTAGACATTTTTCCAGGTATACATATTATCCCGGCGATTCGTCAAGACGAGCAACTTTTTCGCCAAGATAAATGCCGGACACATGAAATTATTGATGGTTCGAAATACGATTGCCGACAGTTTGCAGCAAATGTGGGGAAAAAATAGTTTGGCGTTAATGACCGCCGGGATAGTACGTAAACACCTTTTTAGATTTATCGCCAAATAATAAAAATATCGCCAAGTTCGGCTCATTTTTCAAGAGCATTTTTTTCCATGGCAATTTAGCGCAAAAGTCACCAACATTGGCGGCTTTTGGCGCAACTTTTGAGGGAGGCACACGATCGTCGTTGGATTATTAGCTAATCATATTGTAGGATAGTATTATATGCTTAAAATAGATGCCTGTCTCTAAACTGCCACTGACCGTATTGTATTGAAATTATTTTGAGTGCTCCCGCAGAAAAACTTTTAACTATGCAGAAGTCAAAGCCTTTTGTGGAGGCAATTTCAACGGGCGCTAGGAAAAACATTTTACGAAAATATGTCTTTCATTCAATATATTTAATTTTCATCCACCTAAATAAATAAGTTCATATTCAATTTTTATTACAGACCCAAATCGAATTTCATGCTCATCTGGAATCGTGCGGAATCTTCGTAGTCGAAAGCTTTCGTTTTGTGTGCACAAACATTCGAATATCCAGCAGACGATTTATTTGTGGGGAAAAAGATAATAACAAACTGTGTAATCTGGAAAAATTATTTTAAACGTATTGGAATCCCCCAATCGTATGACGTATTTTCATTTGAATTAGGTAATTTTGTCACGCAAATGATTCACCTTTTTTGACTCTCGGAAACGAAATGGTGCTGAAAATAGCGAAAAATCGCTTAAAAATGAGGGAACGGGTGGATTTTCCGATTTTTAAAATTGAAAGATTGTTTTCTATATTTTTTTTACAGTGAAAAATTTCAAGCGGATCTTACAAACGGTGTAGAAGTTATTAGGCTTTTTGTCCTTGACTTTGTAATCTTTTTGCAGTAATGGCGAAAAAAAGTTTTATCTTGAAGTCAGGGTTCAGCGCAACTATATAGTAGGATGATACGCTTTAAAGAATAACTTCCCATAGAGCACAATGTAATGGGAATATTTTAAGTGCTTCTGTAGATAAGGATAATATATATAAATTTCGTAGAAATCAATGCATATTTACGGGAGTCAGATCAAGGACAGACGAACCGAAAACTTAAAAAAGCTTGAGGGGGAGAGAACGAAAACTTTCAGGTAAAGGCGCGGGGCCCCCAAAAGCGCGGGGCCCGTAGCATTTGCTACTTCTGCTATATTGTTAATCCGGCACTGACTGGTACAACTGAAGCCGACTTTCTACAGGAGAACTATTGACATGGAGATGTAGTATCAACATAGTACTTTGATATTATGAAAAAACATTTCTTGAAGGTACAACTCCTTTCCAAGAAAAATCCCAAAAGGTACCTCCCTATTTGGGACATTCCACTGGCACGCATGGGGGCATTTCGGCATTCCTTTTAGAAGTTTAATCGACAGTGGCAATATTGAAAATTAACTTATTCTGGATATATCTCAAATATATCGTCCATATATCACAAATAGTTAATTTACAGGGGCGCTCATAAGAATTACATTATGCTGAATGGGGATCTCTGCAACTAGCGAACCGATTCGAAAAATTTTCTCACTGATTGAAATTTACACTACTCCTGAGTATTATAAGCTACCTTTCAGCATGTAGCATAACTAGTTCTTTTACAGGGACACTCAAAAGAATTCCAGCACATGACGATGCTGTATGGACATCTCTATAACTCCTGAACCGATTCTAAAGATCTTTTCACTGAAAGCTACACTATACCTGAGTAACATAGCCAAAAATTCATGCATGTAGCATAATTTACAGGATCACTCAAAATAATTCGTAAAAATTGTAGTAACTGTCTCCATTCGCCACTCAAATTTTATTCAACTCCATTCAAATTTTTGAACAGTGATTCTAAAGATCTATTCATTGAAAGCTACACTATTCCTGAGTAACATAGGCTAAAATTCATGCATGTAGCATAATTTACAGGATCACCCAAAATAATTCGTAAAAATTGTAGTAACTGTCTCCATTCGCCACTCAAATTTATTCAAATTCTATTAAACTCCATTCAAACTTTTGAACAGTGCAATTATATATCTTCATATAAAGTGAATCCAATGTTAAAATTTTTTGAAGGCCCCCCCCGGTATATTTTTTGAAAGCATCACCATTTTCAAGAAAAATTTAACACAGTAATCAAAAAATATATCTTTTCATAATATGAAACTACTATGTTGAAACTACAACTCCATGCCAATAGTTCTCATGTGCGAAGTCAGAGCCAGCTGTACTTATGCTTCGAAATTGCATAAATTAGCGCTAAAGACCATGTTTGGGCCCCCGTACCGTGTGGCCCGGGAATTTTTATTTTTTCTGTGTCATGTCAGAGCCAAGATTTAAAGCATTCAAGACACTATTTTTTATGAAATTGGGGATATTTGGGGCCTCTGCCTATTTCCAAATGAATCTCCAGTTTTAGATTCTAATATTCAAGGTATATTATCAGATTAAAAAAAATTCTGTGAAGCATCTCAGAGCAAATCACAGTCGAGAGAGTAAAATGACAAAAATGGCCCTAAATTCGTCACTCCTCTGGGGTACTTTGACCCCCCCATAACTCCAAAACTAAAAGAGCTAAATCAAAAATATTTCAGATGTGTTCTTTCCTTGGGTAAGGCAACACAAGGAAAAAAATATCATGAGATTTTGAGATGGTGATTGAAACTTTATTCTTTTTTTTACCTGATTTGCTCTTACGGTGCCTCTTAAAATGACTGGAAGGTAGAGGCCGCAAAGCTGGGGGCTTTCAAAAATATTTAACATTGGATTCACTTTATATGAAGATATATAACTGCACTGTTCAAAAATTTGAATAAATTTGAGTGGCGAATGGAGGCAGTTACTACAATGTTTACAAATTATTTTGCGTGTTCCAGTAAATTATGCTGCATGCATGAATTTTAGTCTATGTTATTCAAGAATAGAGCATTTCGACGGGCCGTGCCTCTCTGCGATCGGTCGCCGTCTTGCGTGACAGCTTGGGGTTCTCGTAATGTATTTCAATAGGAAAAACTCGATTTTCAACATTCAATAAAAGTATTAAATTTAATTTTTTGGATGATTCTAATCAATGGAATTTGTTAATCAGACCTTCGACTTTTGAGTCCCAGGTGGCGTTTAATATTTTAAAAAGCTTAACATATAATATTTTAACGATATTTTAAGAGACTTTTTCCGCTGGTACTGCGTTCGGAAAGACAACATTATGTATGGGAGTGAACACAACGTTTATTTTAAGATTCGGCAGGTTATTTGGATTACTGTTTGTTTATAAATATCATTGTGCATGCGAAATTTTCTTACTTTGTGAGATTTATGGCGAGAATAAAATTTTATTTTTGAATTATAATTCATCGGATGTTCTGTATGTCTTCGAAAACATGAAATAACTTTAGTATTTATATAAAAAGTAGTGTTTATTTAAATTCCTGTTACAATATATTCAGATAGTTTTTTTTTTTTTTTTTTTTTTTTTATAGAAAATAAAATGTACTGCTTGTTATTGTTTATCATTGTATGCCTATAAAATAAGACCAGTTGTCCGATTAATAAAAAAAGTGTAACATATGCATTGCATAACACATTTGTATATGTAATTAATCTAATGCGTTACTAAAACAATACTTAACATCTAAACCAAAACTGAAAATTGAATTTAAATTTTACTTTGCTTCACTTATATTTTAGAACAAAGCCTATTCTACATATACAATAAGTTTTTCTTAGAATTAGAATCTAAATCAAAATCTAAAACTGAAATAATATCTTCAAATCGAAACCCTTTTTTCTATTTTATATAACATTTGCCAAAAAACCAACGTGCTTTATATATATGTGAAACTCCTCATATTTCTTACCATCCCAAGTATTACTATAAT
>JAWZYV010008510.1:0-20000 GCA_038373885.1 Cheiracanthium punctorium
CGGCCTGCAGCGGCAAATCGAACTGTCGGTTTCGAAGCGCACAAACATTAAACTTTAGTATACAATTTGAACAGCTTGCCATATTAAATGTTATTCGAAGAAAACCTTCCAAAACGCAACTCACTCACCGAAACAAAACATTATCACGTAATGATTTCTGAATTATCACACAATGCATTCTTAGATGGCATACATTAAAATTTAATATACAATATAAACACAGTTTTAAAATGGCAAATGTCTCTGGAAGAAAACCTTCCAAAACTCATGGCACGAACAAATACAAATTATTCTCGCATACGGGGCAGATAATGAAAATGTAGTATGAATGTTATTGAAAAGAAGGAAATATTATTCAAAGAAAACCTTCGAAAGCTCAAGAGGATGGCTAATATACAATTTAAACACAGTTTTAAAATGGCAAATGTCTCTGGAAGAAAACCTTCCAAAGATATTTCCTCGCCCACCCCCAATTCTCCCACCCTCTTGAACGGCCTGCAGCGGCAATCGAACTGTCGGTTTCGAAGCGCACAAACATTAAACTTTAGTATACAATTTGAACAGCTTGCCATATTAAATGTTATTCGAAGAAAACCTTCCAAAACGCAACTCACTCACCGAAACAAAACATTATCACGTAATGATTTCTGAATTATCACACAATGCATTCTTAGATGGCATACATTAAAATTTAATATACAATATAAACACAGTTTTAAAATGGCAAATGTCTCTGGAAGAAAACCTTCCAAAACTCATGGCACGAACAAATACAAATTATTCTCGCATACGGGGCAGATAATGAAATGTAGTATGAATGTTATTGAAAAGAAGGAAATATTATTCAAAGAAAACCTTCGAAAGCTCAAGATACCTTCCAAAGATATTTGCTTGCTCCCCCCACACTTTGATTACTAGAATAATTCGTTTTAAACACAAAAGATTAAAATTTACCCTTGCCTTGGGTATACTAAACCAAAGGGAAAACAATCATCAGAAACTCGACAACGTTCATACGTGTCGATCACTCATCCCCTCAGAAATGCGAAATTCATTCATCTCGACAATTTAAATTCACCGAACCATTGACAGTCAGCAGAGTGAGCTTCGCTGCCTTGCAAACTCCGAGAAATAAAATAACGCGAACATACGAGTATAGTTACCTTCCTTTCGTCTCGCACCATCCCCAAGCGCAGAAAAAACACCGGCGCACTAATGTCAGGCAATTCTAAAAGCAAGCGTTCACATGCCACTCGTCAAAACCACCGTCCTCCGGAGGGAAAAAAAAAACAAAGTCGGAAGTGGGGGATGTTTGCAGAGGCATGGCATAAGGGGGGGGGCTCCAATACCCAGGCATGTGCCCCCCCCTGGATCCCCTGCTGCTGCCTACTTTGATTATTAGAATAATTCGTTAAAAACACAAAAGATTAAAATTTACCCTTGCCATGGGTATACTACTAACCAAAGGGAAAACAATCATCAGAAACTCGACAACGTTAATACGTGTCGATCACTCATCCCCTCAGAAATGCGAAATTCATTCATCTCGACAATTTAAATTCACGGAACCGTTCACAGTCAGCAGAGTGAGCTTCGCTGCCTTGCAAACTCCGAGAAATAAAATAACGCGAACATACGAGTATAGTTACCTTCCTTTCGTCTCGCACAATCCCCAAGCGCAGAAAAAACACCGGCGCACTAATGTCAGGCAATTCTAAAAGCAAGCGTTCACATGCCACTCGTGAAAACCACCGTCCTCCGGAGGGGAAAAAAAAACAAGTCGGAAGTGGGGGATGTTCGCAGAGGCATGGCATAAGGGGGGGGGCTCCAATACCCAGGCATGTGCCCCCCCCTGGATCCCCTGCTGCTGCCTACTTTGATTATTAGAATAATTCGTTAAAACACAAAAGATTAAAATTTACCCTTGCCATGGGTATACTAAACCAAAGGGAAAACAATCATCAGAAACTCGACAACGTTCATACGTGTTGATCACTCATCCCCTCAGAAATGCGAAATTCATTCATCTCGACAATTTAAATTCACGGAACCATTGACAGTCAGCAGAGTGAGCTTCGCTGCCTTGCAAACTCCGAGAAAATAAAATAACGCGAACATACGAGTATAGTTACCTTCCTTTCGTCTCGCACAATCCCCAAGCGCAGAAAAAACACCGGCGCACTAATGTCAGGTAATTCTAAAAGCAAGCGTTCACATGCCACTCGTGAAAACCACCGTCCTCCGGAGGGAAAAAAAAACAAGTCGGAAGTGGGGGATGTTCGCAGAGGCATGGCATAAGGGGGGGGGGGGGGGGCTCCCATACCCAGGCATGTGCCCCCCCCCTGGATCCCGTGATTATTACTTTGATTATTAGAATAATTCTTTAAAACACAAAAGATTAAAATTTACCCTTGCCATGGGTATACTAAAACCAAAACCTATTAATACAGGGAAAAACAATCATCAGAAACTCGACAACGTTCATACATATCAATCACTCATCTCCTCGGAAATGTGAAATTCATTCATTTTGACAATTTAAAATTAATGGCACCATTCACAGTCAGTAGAGTGAGCATCGATGCCTTGCAAACTCCGAGAAATAAAATAAAATAACTCGAGCATCCCAGTAGTTACCTTCGTTTCGTCTCCCACCATCCCCAAGCGCAGAAAAAACAACACTCGCACATTCTTTTTTCATTTACTTTTTATTAAATTGGCTTAAGGAAAAAAATTAACTAAAATTCATTAAAAGCAGTGCTAACCAGTCTGCGATAAAAATTTTCTTAGTCTCCATTTCAAAGAGTACACTTCGAATATGAACGATTTTCTGTTGATTCACGCTTGTACAGTCGGTAGAGCATGCGGCTCGAGAACTGGCAGTCTTGCGTTCGAATCTGCCTTCTGCCGAGTGAGGCAGGGTGGGGGGGGTGTGGGGGGGGGGGGCGGTGGGGGGGGGGTGGGGGGGGGGTGGGGGGGGGGTACGGCCTAAGGACAAAAAAATACACCCACACATCACACATCAAAATTTAAATTCCAGTGGAAAAAAAAAAAAAAAAAAAAAAAAAAAAAAAAAAAAAAAAAATAACAAAACTCAACAATGTTCATGTGCGTTTCTTCCAAAAATGAATAACATTTAATATGATAAAAACTGTTTACATTGCACATTAAATTTTAATGTACATTAAATTTTAATGGGGGTACGGCTAAGGACAAAAAATACATCCACACATCACTCATCAAAATCTAAATTAAAAAAAAAAAAAAAAAAAAAAAAACAATGTTCATGCGTTCTGCTAAAAATGAATAACATTTAATATGGTAAAACTGTTTACATTGTACATTAAATTTTAATGTTTGTCTGCCATTCAAGAATTAATTAAGTGATGATACTTTGATCCCGTGTGTGGCCTTTTGTTTTGGATTAAATCTCTTCTGGAAACGCGTGGAAACTTTTTGCTTTTAAACGATTTTTGCATCAGCTCTGGAATTTTTTAGACTGCCGCATTGAGCCTCGAACCCACGACTCAATGCATGCCTCAAACCCAGGCCGCATTGAGCCACTAAACCCACGAATGTGGCCCGTCGTGTGTTCGATTCCCAGCTGTGGAATTTTTTCGCATAGATGGTAAAAAAATAAAAATCAGCCCTAAACACTCGATATTGCCTAATAACTTGAAAGGTTGAGGACGGCTAAAGGACAAAAAAATACATCCACACATCACTCATGAAAATTTAAATTCCAGTGGAAAAAAAAAAAAAAAAAAAACTCAACAATGTTCATCATGCGTTTCTTCTAAAAAATGAATAACATTTAATATGGTAAAAACTGTTTACATTGTACATTAAAATTTTAATGTTTGTCTGCCATTCAAGAATTAATTAAGTGATGATACTTTGATCCCGTGTGTGCCTTTTCTTTTGGATTAAATCTCTTCTGGAAACTTTTTGCTTTTTAAACGATTTTGCATCAGCTCTGGAATTTTTAGACTGCCGCATTGAGCCTCGAACCCACGACTCAATGCATGCATCGAACCCAGGCCGCAATGAGCCACTAACCCACGAATGTGGGCAGTCGTGTGTTCGATTCCCAGCTGTGGAATTTTTTCGCATAGATGGTAAAAAATTAAAATCAGCCTAAACACTCGATATTGCCTAATAACTTGAAAGGTTTGAGGACGGCTAAGGACAAAAAAATACATCCACACATCACTCATCAAAATTTAAATTCCAGTGGAAAAAAAAAAAAACAAAAAAAAAAAAAAAAACAACAACAATGTTCATGAGCGTTCTTCTTCTAAAAATTAATAACATTTTAATATGGTAAAAACTGTTTACATTGTACATTAAATTTTAATGGGGGTACGGCTAAGGACAAAAAATTACATCCACACATCACTCATCAAAATCTAAATTCCAGTGGAAAAAAAAAAAAAAAAAAAAAAAAAAAACTCAACAATGTTCATGCGTTTTCTTCTAAAAAATGAATAACATTTAATATGGTAAAAAACTGTTTACATTGTAACATTAAATTTTAATGTTTGTCTGCCATTCAAGAATTAATTAAGTGATGATACTTTGATCCCATGTGTGCCTTTTGTTTTGGATTAAATCTTTTCTGGAAACGCATGGAAACTTTTTGCTTTTTAAACGATTTTTGCATCAGCTCTGGAATTTTTAGACTGCCGCATTGAGCCTCGAACCCACGACCTCAATGCATGCCCTCGAACCCAGGCCCGCATTGAGGCCACTAACCCACGAATGTGGCAGTCGTGGTGTTTCGATTCCCAGTTGTGGAATTTTTTCGCATAGATGGTAAAAAAATAAAATCAGCCTAAAACACTCGATATTGGCCTAATAACTTGAAAGGTTGATAGAAACACTTTCTAAAATATGTAATAAATTCCGCAGGCGTAACGGAGTTGTCACGAATTAATTGTTTTCATCTGTTTCCATCTGTGGTTTGCAGAGGAAGATGATAAATGTCAACGGTTTCTAATGCGAGAAAATTTTCATCTGGGAATCGTCCCAGAGTAGCTCAGTCGTTAAAGCACCCGCCACGTTATGCGGCATACATGGGTTTCGATTCCTAGCTCTGGAATTTTTGGACTGCCGCATTGAGTCTCGAAACACACGACTCAATGCATGCCTCTCGAACCCACGCCGCCGCATTGAGCCTCTAACCCAGGAAATGCTTTCAGTCCGTGGGTTCGATTCCCCAGCTCGAATTTTTTCGCATAGTTTGGTAAAAAAATAAAATCAGCCTAAAACACTCCAAATTGCCTAATAAAATTTTGCCACGTTTTATGATTACATTAGCATAGTTAGAGTGTCGGCTATCAAAACCAGTTATATAAATTGATTTCATTAGGGTTTTTTTTGGGGGGGGTGTCATAACCCTCATGATGAATTTTTTTGGCATACAAAAATTGTATATTCTTTGTTACATTATCAAACACACGTGTACATATATATGGAGTTTGTAGTAGCCCGTAAACCCTCCCTATGAAAAAATTTCTGGCTACGCCCCATGATTACAATAGCTTAGTTTTACAATATCAGCTATCAAAAATAAGTTTACAAATTCAGTTATAAAAAAATTTTTAAAAAATACATGTAATGGAAACATAAATTTTAAATTTTTAAAATAGCTTTTTTTACCTTATATGATTACACTAGCTGCGTGCCCCGCCCCATTTCTTCGAACAGTAAGAAAACGGAAAATTTTCCTCACATGTGTAATTCGAATTAATTCCAGGGATGTGGAATCTAGAAAAGAAAAAAAATATTTTTAATCTTGACTTAAAGTTTTGCATCATATGTACTAACATGAGAATCATTGCAATATAATGACACAAAAAAATATTATGTCAGCGGCATTCGCTATCCAAAAAGTGAAAAAGTTTTCACCGTTTCAGTGAACTTCTCACTTTGAAAAAATGTCTCATTTTCCACTTAATGCTGTTTTTTTAGGGTCACGTTTTCAGTAATAAATACTTCAGACACTACATAAAAACAGACACTTTTAAAAAAAATTTTTAAATTACATCACCCCTCCTCTTGCAGCCCTTTTACAAAAAGAAAAAGAGATAAGAACTGCGCTATTAATGAATGTCATTTTTATCTCTCATCACCCTTTATTGAAAAAAATGCGACATAATTTTTACATGCATTTAAAATACTATTAGTTTCACAACAGCTTTAATCTATTGTTACAATATATTTTGTAAGCTATAGAATATGCCATCACATGTATTTTTCCCTAAATAGGTTACATTCATTAAAAATTCCCAACATAGGGTTTACCAGGCCAAAATACGCAAAAAGATGAGCGATAAAATGACAAAGTCAATTAATATCGTTTTTAAATATGGCAATAATGAAAACTAAAAAAATTTGTGGGGGTTCAGGGGGAATCTACCCCTGACGAGGCTCGAACTGCCAAGTTTTTTTTTTTTTATAGAGGCTTTTAAAATTGTTTTTTCTAGATTATGCAGTTTTAATTTCTCTTTTCACAAATAAATCAAGTATCTATAAGCGGAAATCAAGCGAAGCAAAGAAATTGTCTGTGTAGACATAAGAATATCTATGTACAGAAAAACGAAAATCTTTGGAATGGGAAAAGTTTTTTTTCACGATTTCAGAAGAGCGCTGGTTTGTAATTGCTTCACAACTGACTTCTAGTCGTATAATAACAGCAGTATTTTGGCACATTTTTGGCTTCAAGTAATAAGGCAATAAACAACAGATGTTTCTGTTGGGGTCTGACCCGCAGTAATCTCCTGCATCCGGAAACTAGCGCGTTTACGGCGCGGAAGGCGATAACTGTCCAACCGCGCAGGAAAATACTTTTGGCACCTGGCTCGCGCTGAAGGAAGAGGATTACGCTTGCACTCGCAGTTGGTGTGGCATGTAGGATGGCTTAGCTCCAGCGACCGACCCAAATGTGGCATGCTTAATTCTTTATCGTTTTCAGTGTGTAACATAAATTCGTAGAAGTTTTTAAAATAAATATGGTTTTAAGTGTTGATATGTGTAATGTTTAATTATTTTAATAATTTTTGTATTAGCAAACCTTCTAAAGACTCACTTTTCGTATTGCATTTAATTGAGCCGTAATGTAACGGCCATCCTTTTCTCAGCTGACAGTTCTCTCTCTCCTACGCTGATATTTTGTTCTCTTCTAGAAAATTCAGCGATCTCTTGGCGGAGACCGTGGCTTAGCTTGGTGACATCATCGCGGCACGGAGCAGCCTGAATGTAGCTTCACGAGATTCCTGAAAAGAAGAAAAGGAGGGTAAATAAAGGCTGTAAAAATAACTGAAAATAAAAATAATACTGTGTAATCTAGGAAAAACTATTTTCAGACGATTTGGGATTGCAATTGTCCCTTCAAAGCCTGATGACAGTGACTTATGTCACTCAAAACGACACACTTTATTACTCTCGGAAATAAAATGGATCGGAAAAGTACCGAAAAAAATCTCTCTAAAAATTAGGGAACGAGTAGATTTTTTATTCTTTTAAATGTAGTGCAGATTTCTTTTCTACATATTTTATGAAAAAGTAACAAGAAGATCGTAAAAGCAGTGTAGATGATATTTTTGATTTTTTAATCTTCTAAAGGGTTTTTGTCTGTTTGAAATTATTTCCCTTTTTTACGGTAAACCTCTACCCCGCGATCCCCACTAAGAGGAAGCAGTGGATCGGAAACCCAGACCAGCGCGTCGGAAGAAGAATCAGTGGGGTAAAAGCTAACCTGTTTTTCAGCACCGGCTAAAACCGACCTCAATTTTCCTTATTAGTGGGGTGAACAATCCAACACAATACGAATTCTGCTTCATAATGATAGGAAAATCCAGAATTTGAAGGGTTTAAAAACACTTAGGAGTCGTTTTTTTCCAGATAACGTCGTTTTTAACTTTTTTTTTCATTAAAAAATGATCGTCTGCTTGAAGCATCAATACAAGAGGGGGTTTAAATGCAAACCCGAAATCTGTCGAAAAAAGTTTAAACGACGTTTATCTGGAAAAAAACAATTTTTTAAACGAATTGGAAATCTCAGTTTTTCTCTTTCAAAAGCCTGTAAAACCATGATTGGAAGTATGATGTCCATTGTCACCTCTCGAAAACAGCTTCCACTCGAAAACAGCCGCGTTTGTCGAGCAAACAATAACAACCTTTTTTTTTTTTTTTTTTTTTTTTTTTTTTTAAATTTACTTTCGGAAATAAAAATGGTGGCTGAAAAAAAAAACGAAAAAAAAAACTTTAAAAATAGGGAAATGGGTAGATTTTGAGATTTTTTAAAGTAGCGCAGACTTCTTTTCTACATTTTTTATACGTAATTTTTGATATACTTGAAGCGGATAGCACACAAACTGTGGCAGATGTTCTTTTCGCTTTTTTTTTTTTTTTCTCTAAAGAGTAATTGGCAGTAAGTTTTTATCTTCTAGTGGTTGTGTCCCGGAATCGTTATGAGTGGAAATGATTGATTTCAGTGATAAGCGTAAGAATCAATTCAAAAAAAATTACAAAAATCTTCAATATTCTCATTAGTAGTTTACGTACAATCCCCGGCGGTCATTTTTGACGAAAACAATTTTTTGCTTCAAATGTGCTGGCAAACTGTTGCCCAAACATCAGTGGCGTATCCATAAATTTTTTCATGGGGGGGGGTTACGACTACTGCAACTCACATATATGCCATACATGTCTGTGATAAAGGGAGTGAAGAATATATAAATTTTTGTATGGCACAAAAATTTCTCAAGGAGGCCTAGTTTATTTTATTTACGCCATCCAAAAAACATTTACAATGGATATTAATTTGATTATTTTTTCATTTCGAAAGTTTAGAAACAGAAAAAAAGTTCGAAAATGGTTTAAGGAGGTTATTGACCCGAACAACACCATGAAATTTTGGTTAATACTCAAGTCTTTTTCGTCAAGGAGAAGATTTTTTTATGCTATACATTTTTCCTCTAGCTTCGCCGCTAGATGGTGCTGGCAGGACGTCGAAATTTCCTGTTCAACCGCTCGCTATGAAAAAAAACCGTTCGATCTAGCTTTGACGAAAAATTGGTACGTGGGGATATTTGAACACGGAGAAATTTTTTTTACACAATCCCATTTTTTGCCAGAAACTTGCCCGCAAGGTGGCGCTGAAGAGCATCGAATTCTATTCCGTCGGACCCGCTTGCTGTGGAAAATTAGTACACATGGATATTTTGAGGACGTACAATACTTTTTAACACTTTTCCGTTTTTTTTCTGTAACTTGATGCTAGATTTGCGCTGCAGAATGTCGACTTCTATTCTGTTTTAACTTTAAGGTGACCAGATTTTTTGTAGTCAGAAATCGGGGACATGTCCCCCGATTTCTGGCCAACAAAAACTGGGGACATTTAACAATTAATGCAATAATTTAACAGCAATTTTAATTGAAAAAACAATGCAATAATTAAAAAAATTGTCCCCCAGTTTCCATTTTTTACATTCTGGGGACAATTTTGAAAAAACGTCCTGAAAAATGGAGACTGTCCCCCAGAAAAATGGGGGACGTTTTGGTCACCTTAGTTTTTAACTGCGTGCTATGAAAAATACCGTTGAAGGCATTTTGACGAAAAATATGTGCGCATGGATATTTGAACACGGAGAATATTTTTTACACTATCCATTTTTCCTCTAGCTCGCCGCTAGGTGGGCGCTGCAAGAAAGTCGAATTCTGTTTCAAACCGCTCGCTCTGAGAATACCCGTTTTCTATCTATCTCGACAAAAAATTGGTACGAAAGGGATATTTTGAACACGGAGAAATATTTTTTTAAGCAATCCATTTTTGCCATAACTTGCCGCAAGGTGGCGCTGAAGAGCATCGAATTCTATTCCGTCGGACCCGCTTGCTGTGAAAAATTAGTACACATGGATATTTTGAGGACGTACAATACTTTTTACACTTTTCCGTTTTTTCTGTAACTTGACGCTAGATTGCGCTGCAGAATGTCGACTTCTATTTCCGTTTCAACTGCGTGCTAACGAAAAATACCGTTTCAAGCGATTTTTGACGAAAAATTTTGTGCGCATGGATATTTTGAACACGGAGAATATTTTTTAACACTATCCATTTTTCCTCTAGCTCGCCGCTAGGTGGCGCGCTGCAGAACGTCGAATTCTGTTTCAACCCGCTCGCTGTGGAGAATAACCGTTTCTATCTATCTTGACGAAAATTGGTACGTAAGGGATATTTTGAACACGGAGAATATTTTTTTACGCAATCCATTTTTGCCATAACTTGCCGCAAGGTGGCGCTGAAGAGCGTCCGGGTTTCTATTCCGTCGGACCGCTTGCTGTGAAAATACCGTTCAACAGATTTCCGATGAAAATTGGTACTGACGGATATTTGCGCACGGAGAACGCTTTTTGCGCTATCCGTTTTTTTCTGTAACTTGACGCTAGGTGGCGCCTGCAGAACGACGATTTTCTATTCCGTTCAACTGCGTGCTACGAAAATACCGTTCAAGCGCGATTTTTGACGAAAATTTGTGCGCTTGGATATTGGAACACGGAGAAATATTTTTCACACTATCCCATTTTCCTCTAGGCGGGCGCTGCAAGAGCGTCCGAATTCTGTTCAAACCGCTCGCTGTGAAAAAAAACGTTCGATCGATCTTGACGAAAATTCGTACCTAGGGATATTTTTAAACACGGAGAATATTTTTTACGCAGTCCATTTTTGCCCATAAATTGCCCGCAAGGTGGACGCTGAAGAGCGTCCGGGTTTCTATTTCCTTCGGACCGCTTGCTGTGGAAAATACCGTTCAAACAGATTCCGATGAAAAATTGGTACGAACGGATATTTGCGCACGGAGAAACGCTTTTTGCGCTATCCGTTTTTTCTGTAACTTGACGCTAGGTGGCGCCTGCAGAACGAAGATTTCTATTCCGTTCAACTGCGTGCTAACGAAAATACCGTTCAAGGGATTTTTGACGAAAATTTTGTGCGCTTGGATAATTGGAAACACGGAGAATATTTTTCACACTATCCATTTTCCTCTAGGCGGCGCTGCAGAGCGTCCGATTTCTATTCCGTTTCAACTGCGTGCTACGAAAAAATACCGTTTCAAGCGATTTTGACGAAAAATTTGTGCGCTTGGATATTGGAAACACGGAGAATATTTTTCACACTATCCATTTTCCCTCTAGGCGGCGCTGCAGAGCGTCCGAATTCTGTTCAACCGCTCGCTGTGACAAAAACCGTTTCGATCTATCTTGACGAAAAATTCGTACCTAGGGATATTTTAAACACGGAGAATATTTTTTTACGCAGTCCATTTTTGCCATAAATTTGCCGCAAGGTGGCGCTGAAGAGCGTCGGGTTTCTATTTCCGTTGGACCGCTTTGCTGTGAAAAATACCGTTTTTTTGATGAAAAATTAGTACGCATGGACATTTTGAGGACGTACGATAGTTTTTAGATTAGCCGTTTCCCGCTTAAAACTCGACGCTAGACGGCGCCTGCAGCGCATAAACTTCTATGCCGTTTGGACCGATCGGCATACAATTTTTTTTATAATTGCACATTTGGAGAGAGGAGAAAATATATTCTCTGTTACTTTTTGATCTTAATCACCACTAGGTGGCGCGCTGCAGCGCAATCAACTTCGATACCGCTGGGGCCCGACCGCTATAAAAAATTTTTATACTGACACACATTTGAGCATGGAGAATATACTCTGACTTCATTTAGATGTTTACTCACTGCTAGGTGGCGCTGCAGCGCAATCAACTTCGATACCGCTGGGCCCGACCGCTATAAAAATTTTTATACTGACACATTTTGAGCATGGAGAAATATACTCTGACTTCATTTAGATGTTTACTCCACTGCTAGGTGGCGCTGCAGCGCATCAACTTCGATACCGCTGCGCCGACCGCTATAAAAAATTTTTATACTGACACATTTGAGCATGGGAGAATATACTCTGACTTCATTTAGATGTTACTCACTCCCCTAGGTGGCGCTGCAGCGCATCAACTTCGATACCGCTGGGGCCGACCGCTATAAAAAATTTTCTACTGACATATTTGAGCATGGAGAATATACTCTGACTTTCATTTAGATGTTACTCCACTGCTAGGTGGGCGCTGCAGCGCAATCAACTTCGATACCGATGGGGCCGACCGCTATAAAAAATTTTTATACTGACACATTTGAGCATGGAGAATATACTCCTGACTTCATTTAGGTGTTTACTCACTACTAGGTGGCGCTGCAGCCGCATCAACTTCGATACCCGCTGGGCCCGACCGCTATAAAAAATTTTTATACTGACACATTTGAGCATGGAGAAATATACTCCTGACTTTCATTTAGATGTTACTCACTGCTAGGTGGGCGCTGCAGCGCATCAACTTCGATACCGCTGGGGCCGACCGCTATAAAAAAATTTTTATACTGACACATTTGAGCATGGAGAATATACTCTGACTTCATTTAGGTGTTACTCACTACTAGGTGGGCGCTGCAGCGCATCAACTTCAGGACTATGCAGCGGATCGTCATGAAAAATTCATAGCGGCGGATCTCTAAACCTTACTCTGCCCCCTTTTTAGAGTGTAGGGAAAGGGCTTTAAGAGCCTTTTGAAACACCAGAAACGCGCAAAAAGAATTTCCCAAGAGAATTTCTGTGTGTGTTCCGCGTGTTTCCGATGGCTTCTGTTTCGTGTTCAGGAGGGCAAGTTTTAAAAATCCTATGACGCTGGAAAAAAAGTTTCAAAAGTTTCCGAAAAAAAAAAAAAAAATTGCCGGATAAACCGCGAAACTTTTTCGAAACGATGTCCTTATAAGTGTGGGGGAAGGGCTTTTAAGAGCCTCCTCAACACCAGAAACGTGCGAAAAAAAATTTTTAAGTGAATTTTCTGCGTGTTTAGCGTGGCTCCGATTGCTTGCATTCGTGGTTTAGAAGGCAGGTTTTTAATCCTATGGACGCTTGAAAAAAGTTTTCAAAGTTTCCGAAAAAAAAAGAGAAAATTTTGTGTGTTCGCGTGTTTCCGATGGCATTTTCGGCAAAAAAATTTCCAAAGTCCCCGAAAAAAAAAAAACATTGCCGGATAAATCGCGAAAACTTTTCGGACGATGCCCGTTTTAAGTGTGGGGGAAGAGCTTCATGAACCTCTGAACACCAGAAACGTGCGAAAAAATTTTTGCGTAAATTTTCTGTGTGTTAGCGTGCCTCCGATGGATTGCGGTTTCGTGTTCAGAAGGCAGGTTTTTTAATCCTATGACCGCTGTAAAAAAGTTTCCAAAGTTACGAAAAAAAAAAAAACTTTGCCGGATAATCGCGAAACTTTTTCGGGACGATGCCTTTTTAAGTGTAGGGAAAGGGCGTCCGAGAGCCTCTAAAACACCAAAAACGTGTGAAAAAAAAATTTAAGCGAGTTTATTTTATCAAAGTTCAAAATATAGTAGTACGAAGAAAAAAATTTTGGAAGGACAAAAAGTGCGAGACCCACGATACCTCGAAATTAATGCGGAAAACTCCGGTCAAAACAGCATATGATTTTCCGAGGATTACGATTTTTGCGCATCGTGGACATATTTTGGCCACCGGAAGTATCGGCCGGAAGTCCGACGTCGTTTCCCGGCGGCCATTTTTTTGTTGATGCAGCACTTTTCGCGTTACATGTGGAGCAGGTGGTGTCCTGTGAGAAGACAAGAGGATTGGGGGTTTCGGCCCCTCTTTTTCCGATTGTTTTTCTCATACGGCTTGCAGTTTCAAACTAACGGTCACCGTATGGGAATTGCAAGTCGTCGACAAGTCCGATCGAGACTTTTCTGTCTCGAATTGAAAAGACTTTGAGTGTCCCGGCGCCCGACTGGCGCTCCCACTCCTGCCTGCCCCGCAATCTCAGTCTTCCCACGGCGAATCTTCCAGAGTCTCGGACTGAGTGCCCGCAGTCCTCTGAAGGAGGAGCGTGTTGAGATGAAGGGTTTTTCTGCCCCTGCGTCCCGACGCACAAAACCCGCTCGACGCCCACGTAACGCAAACCTTCCCGGCGCTGATGCCGGCGGGGACGTCGTGAGTTTTCGAACTGCTACCGAAACGCGATGACGAGAAATCTCTCGCACGTGGTTGATAAAACGTGGATCCCCGCCGTCGCTGCGGGGGTCCCGCGCCCTCTCCCTTCGGAGAGGCGCGCCCACGAGTTCCGGGATTCGAGTCGGCTGCGATTCGAACCTTCTCTTTTGACGGAGAAGATACCTGGTTGATCCTGCCAGTAGTCCATATGCTTGTCTCAAAGATTAAGCCATGCATGTCTAAGTACATGCCGTATTAAGGCGAAACCCGCGAATGGCTCATTAAATCAGTTTATGGTTCCTTGGATCGTACCTTACTACTTGGATAACTGTGGGCAATTCTAGAGCTAATACATGCAGCAGAGCTCCGACCTTCGGGGACGAGCGCTTTTTTATTAGACCAAAAACCAATCGGACTTCGGTCCGTAAAACTGTGGGTGACTCTGTATAAACTTTGGGCTGATCGCACGGGGCCCCGTCCCCGGCGACGTAATCTTTCAAGTGGTCCTGCCTTATCAACTTTCGATGGTAAGGTTTACGCGCGCCTACCATGGTCGTAAACGGGTAAACGGGGAATCAGGGTTTCGATTCCGGAGAGGGAGCCTGAGAAAACGGCTAACCACATCCAAGGAAGGCAGCAGGCGCGCAAATTTACCCCACTCCCAGAAACGGGGAGGTTAGTGACGAAAAAATAACAATACGGGACTCTTTTTGAGACCCCGTAATTGGAATGAGTACACTCTAAATCCTTTTAACGAGGATCCATTGGAGGGCAAGTCCTAGTGCCCAGCAGCCGCGGTAAATTTCTAGCTCCAATAGCGTATATTAAAAGTTTGTTGCGGTTTAAAAAAGCTCGTAGTTTGGATCTCAGTTTCCAGACGGGCGGGTCCCACTTACCGGTGGTTTACTGCTTGTTTCTGAAACAGCCAGCCGGTTTTCTCTTGATGATCTTCCACCGGTTTGTCTTGGGTGACCGGCAAGTTTTACTTTGAAAAAAATTAGAGTGCTCTCAAAGCAGGCGCGCGACGCCTGAATAATGGTGGCATGGAATAATGGAAATAGGAACCTCGGTTTCTATTTTGTTTGGTTTTTCGGAACACGAGGTAATGATTAAGAAGGGACAGACGGGGGCATTTCCGTATTGCGGACGCTAGAGGTGAAAATTCCTTGGACCGTCCGCAAGACGAACTAACTGCGAAAAGCATTTGCCAAGAAATGTTTTCCATTAATCAAGAACGAAAGTTAGAGGTTTCGAAGGCGATCAGATACCGCCCTAGTTTTCTAACCATAAACGATGCCAGCCCAGCGATCCGGCTGTGTTTCCTCAAAATGACACGCCGGGGCAGCTTTCCGGGAAAACCAAAGCTTTTTTGGGTTTCCGGGGGAAAGTAATGGTTTGCCAAAGCTGAAAACTTAAAAGGAATTGACGGAAGGGCACCCACCCAGGAAATGGAGCCTGCGGCTTAATTTTGACCTCAACACGGGGAAAACTTACCCGGCCCCGGACACAGGAAGGATTGACAGATTAAAGAGCTTCTTTTCTTGATTTCTGTGGGTGGTGGTGCATGGCCCGTTTCTTAGTTTGGTGGAGCGATTTTGTCTGGTTTAATTTCCGATAACGAACGAGACTCTAGCCCTACTAAATAGACGTCCCCCGGTCCCCCACTCTGCCGGGCGTTTCTTCTTAGAGGGACAAAGCGGCGTTTTTAGAGCCGCACGAGACAGAGAGCAATAACAGGTCTGTGGATGCCCCTTTAGATGTCCCGGGGCCCGCACGCGCGCGCTACATTGAAAGGAATCAGCGTGTGCTTTTCCCCTGTCCGACAGGACTGGGTAAACCCGTTTGAACCTCCTTCGTGCTGGGGAATAGGAAAATTGTAATTGTTTTTCCTTGAACGAGGAAATTCCCCAGTAAGCACGAGTCCATCAGCTCGTGTTTTGATTACGTCCCCCTGCCCTTTTGTACACACCGCCCCGTCGCTACTACCGATTGAAATGATTTTAGTGAGGTCCTTCGGACTGGCGCTCGGAGCGGCCCTTCGGGTCGCGCGCCGGCGTGCCCGGAAAAGATGACCAAAACTTGATCATTTTAGAGGAAGTAAAAGTCCGTAAACAAGGTTTTCCCGTAGGTGAAACCTGCGGAAGGATCATTACCGTGTCCGTGCACCAGCACGAGAGCGAGTAAAAAAAAATCCAAAACTCGGGAGCCCCCACGGCTCCCGTTTTTCGAAACGCCACGGGGAACGTAAACATGAGGTTGCCCTCGGCTGCCCCTTGCCCGCCAGAACGAGCGGTTGAAAGGGGGGTGCGCCCCTAGGGGCGCGCTAGGCTTTGAAAGAGGCTGTCCCCCGAATAACCGCCGGGGGACAGTCCCGCCCTCCTTGGTTTCCCCCACTTTCCTCCGGCGGGCGAGTTTTTTGAGGGCTCCCCGTCCCCGCCTCGAGGCGGATTCCCCCGCCGGAGCCGACCGGTTTCGTGGACCTCGAACTGCGGGGTTTCATGACCTTTCGACTCCCCCCCCGTGGGGGGAGTCCCCCCGCCGGTTTGGAAGCGAAACCGACATTCAACCTCAAAACTTCTCTCCGGAAAACGGAGAATCCCTGACAAAACTCTCGAAAATTGCTAAGGAACGAAGGGAAGAAATCCCAGAGTCCCCGCCCAGAAACTTGAAAAACACAACTCTGAGCAGTGGATCCACTCGGCTCACGGGGTCCGATGAAGAACGCAGCCCAGCTGCGGAGACTTTGGTGTGGAATTTGCAGGACACACATTGAGCACTGATTTTTTTCGAACGCAACACATTGCGGGCCTCGGGTCCCTACCCCGGGGGCCACGTCCTGTCCTGAGGGTCGGACCTAACGCTTTGCCGAAGGGGGGTCCATTCCACCCCCTACGTGGGTCGCCACCGGGAAGCCCCTAAAAGCGGCTTTCTCGCCGACCCCAAACCGAGCCGCGATCCCCCACGCCCAGAAAGCGTCCCCCCGCTTAGGACGCCCGGGGACGGAGGAGAGGGCGGGACGAGCCCTCCCGGATTCCCGGGGCCTGCGGTCCCGACAGACGCGGAGCGTGCAAAGGACGTGAACTGGCGAAAAGCCTAAAACACTTGTCCGACCCTCAGATCAGGCGAGAGACGACCCCGCTGAATTTTTAAGCATATAAAATAAGCGGAAGGAAAAAGAAAAACCAACTGGGATTTCCCCTGAGTAACGGCGAGCGGAAAAGGGAAAAAGCCCCAGCGCCGAATCCCCCGGCCCCTCCGGTCCGTGGGAAAATGTGGCGTTTTTAGGAGTGAGCGTGGCCGAGTTTCGGACGGGGGCAGCAAGTCCCCCCTGACCGGGGCCCTGTCCCATAGCGGGTGGCGGAGGCCCCATAGCCGCCCCTGTCCCGGCTTCGGATGCGATCTCCTTGGAGTCGGGTTTGCTTGGGAGTGCAGCCCTAATCGGGTGGGTAAACTCCCACCTAAGGCTTAAATACCGGCCCGTGAGACCGATAGCAAAAACAAGTAACCGTGGAGGGAAAGTTTGCAAAGAAACTTTTGAAGAGAGAGAGTTTCAAGAGTACGTGGAAAACTGTTTTCAGAGGTAAAAAACGGGTGGGGCCCCTCGAAAATCCTGTGGGCGAGAGGATTCCAGTCTGGGGGCTCGGGGCGCGCGCTGGTCGGAAAGTGCGAGGCAGGGCTTTCCTCCCGAGGGGAGGCCCGTCCGACTGCGCGTCACCCCCGGGTTTCCCGACGCATTTTGTCTCTCGTCCGAAGGACGCCCGCAGCCCGGTTGGGCAGTGTAAAGCGTGACGGCCTGAAGGGCGGGGAAAATGGCAGGGTGGGCCGGTGGCGTGCCTTGTGTGCGTCGCCGGTTTGTTAGCCCGTCCCGTCAGTGGGCCCGTCGCTCGACCCGAGGTGGTCCACGAGGCCCGCAAGGCTTTCTCCGTCTCCCTGCTTTCTAGCAGCGGGGTAGGGGTCCGCAGGTGCATTCCACTGTCCCCGTCGCCACTACTCTGGAGTGGGGCGGGCGAATGGGAGGGCGCCCGCTGGTGGGCCAGGGCCCGCAGGAAGTTCGGAGGGCTCGCGGCGCGAGTAGGTCGGTCCACCCACCCGAACCCCGTCTTGAAAACACGGACCAAGGAGTCTAAACATGTGCGCGCGAGTCAGTGGGTCTTGAATAGGCCCCACGGGCGCAATGAAAGCAAAGGCCGTCCTTCAGGCGGGCCGAGTTTGGGATCCCCCGCTCGTCGGGGGCGCGCCACCAACGGCCCCGTCCTATTCCGGCTCGCCGGTTTGGGGCGGAGCATGAGCGTACACGTTTGGGAACCCGAAAAGATGGTGGAACTATGCCCGGACAGGACGAGGCCAGAGGAAAACTCTGGTGGAGGTCCCCGCAGCGGTTTCTGACGTGCAAATCGATCGTCCAGATCCGGGTCCTAGGGGCGAAAGGACTAATCGAACCATCTAGTAGCTGGTTTCCCTCCCGAAGTTTTCCCTCAGGATAGCTGGCGCTCGATATTCAGTCTCAATCCGGTAAAAGCGAAATGATTAGAGGCCCTTGGGGGCCGAAAACGACCTCAACCCTATTCTCAAACTTTAAATGGGTGAGAAGTCCGCCTTGCTTGATCGAAAGGCCGGACCGCTCGGATGAGAGTGCCCCAGTGGGGCCCACTTTTTGGTAAGCAGAAACTGGCGCTGTGGGGATGAACCAAACGCTGGGTTTACGGCGCCCCGATGCGAGACGCTCATGAGAACCCCATGAAAGGTGTTTGGTTTGCTCCAGACAGCAGGACGGTGGCCATGGAAGTCCGGAATCCGCTAAGGAGTGTGTAACAACTCACCTGCCGAAGCAAACTAGCCCTGAAAAATGGATGGCGCTTCCAGCGTCGAGCCCATACCCGGCCGCTGGCGGCAGAGCTCTGTGAGAGGTTTTACGCCGCCAGTGAGTAGGAGGGGTCGCGGGCGGAGGCGTTGAAGGTGCCGGGCGTGAGCCCGCCTGGAGCCTCCGTCGGTGCAGATCTTGGTGGTAGTAGCAAATACTCAAGTGAGAACCTTGAGGACTGAAGGTGGAGAAGGGTTTCCATGTGAAAACAGCAGTTGAACATGGGGTCAGTCGGTCCCTAAGGGATCGGAGAAAATCCGTTCCGAAAGCGGGACCTTACCTTGCGTGAGTCCCGCACTGACCGAAAGGGAATGGGGTCAATATTCCCCAAACCCGGACACGGAGATCGGGGCCTTCGGGCCCCAAGTGCGGGCGACGCAAACCGAACTCGGAGACGTCGACGGAGGACCCGGGGAAGAGTTGTCTTTTTCTTTGTAAGGGTTTCGTGTCCCTGGAATCGGCTCGTCCGGAGATAGGGACGCTGTTTCCCCGTAAAAAGCACCCGCGGCTCTTTGCGGTGTGTCCGGTCCGCCTCTGTCGGCCCTTGCAAATCCGAGGGAGATGGTTGTGATTTTCGTGCCGGACCGTACCCATATCCGCAGCAGGTCTCCAAGGTGAAACAGCCTCTAGTCGATAGAACAATGTAGGTAAGGGAAGTCGGCAAGTTTCGATCCGTAAACTTTCGGGACAAGGATTGGCTCTGAGGGCCGGGGCCCGTCGGGCTGGGGTCCCGAAGCGGGTGTGTGGCACTGTTACCGGGACTGGGCGAAAACTGTTGGAGCGATCCTTCGGTTTCGGCCCGGAAACAGCGTCGGGGGCCTTCCCGTGGAATGCCTCAGCTGTGCAACGGAACCACTCTCCGTGGTGGTACCGATTTGTTTCGGCGGGCGACTAACGGCCGACTCCAGAACTGGCACGGACTCAGGGAATCCGACTGTCTAATTAAAACAAAGCATTGCGATGGCCGGTGATCGGTGTTGACGCAATGTGATTTTCTGCCCAGTGCTCTGAATGTCAAAGTGAAGAAATTCATCCAAGCGCGGGTAAACGGCGGGAGTAACTATG